>OX578142.1:123120230-123655230 GCA_951213105.1 Amaurobius ferox | reverse complement strand
ATACAGTTAAGTACAATTCCTCTCCTATTTATAATATTATTAATAAGTTCATTAGTAAAAATTGTTACCTGCCTACTAAACAACAACGTGGTCCCGGAACATCAAAGATTGACGAATAAAACTTTACAATTGGTATTATGCAAATTTATAAGCAATATTGCTCTAAATACCAATGGCATCAAGTAAAAACTTGGATCTTCTCTATCAAGAAAAAAGATCTAAGTGGAGTATATAGAATTTTCTTAATAAAGCAACTTTAATAACCATCAATTTGCTTACCTAGTTTTTGACCTTTCGACTACTCAGGCAAAATATTTAAACCTTCTCCTTACATCATCAGATTAAAATTTACTTAGCAATTCTAAAACTTTGTGTATTATTTCTTTATGTGATAAGGTTCTAGATAATGTAAATTTTAATTATATTTTTAGGTATCTTGACGAGTCTTTTCCCATTACCATGTTAAAATTATTAAGGCATTAACATATCCTACTCCTTTGGGACGTTCAATCTTTAACTATGATACTATTTCTAAATTTACTAAAGAAGAAGACTGTGACATCTTAGAAAAGTCTCCTTGCTTATGCAACCTTCCCTCTTTTGCACTTTATGAAAATTCATTTTATGGACATGTTATTATACTGGTGATTTAAATATTATTAAAGGTCTTTTTTAAGATCACTTATGTCGTAGGGAACCAAATTTCGCCTTGAGAGTAGATACAATTATAAATCTGTAATTGATAGTATTTCTTTGGATAGTAATAAATTTATTTATAAGACAGTTTACAAATTTGCTACGCTAATAGAGACATTCAATGAATGAAAGTTTAAATATATTGATATTTGTAAACAATTTATGATTAATCAACAGAATTCTATCCCAGTTAATAAGAATAAAATTAAAAATGCATTAGAGTACATAAAAAAACACTTTGTAATTACTTACATTGATAAAGCAGCTAATAACTACGCATTAATATGCAAAAAGTTGAATGTTAAAGCAATAAAATTCCCCTTTTCTCTTCCGATATCTTTAATCAGTCGAAACTAAGTTTATGTACTATGTCTAAATTAATTCATGCTAATTACAAAAAGATAAAGAACAAGCCACATAACCTTAATATCCCATACATTGTCCATATTTCAAAATTTCACCAAAAATCCTATTACTTTTAGGTCAGTTACTTGTGGATACAGCACATACTCTAATAATGCTAATAAGCTCCTACTAATTTTCTCAATATTATGAATAAGCAGATTGCTCTAAATGATAAGTTAATTAAAAATAATAGCCATGAATTAGTAAATAGTCTTAGTAAACTGAAGAATATAAAAGCACTACAAACTTTTGACTTTAAAGACTTATTCAACAACATTGATTTAAAAGATTTGTTTGATGCTATTTGTATTCTTTTTAAAGAATTTAAAAACACAGTTACATTTAATGTGTTCAAATGCAATCTAAGTTTGGTGATTTTTAATAATTATTTATCACAATTTGGAATAATGTATCATCAGACCTTAAGTCTTATCCAGGGAGCTGCATCTTCAAATCGCCTTGCTAATCTTTATTTACATTTTCATAAAATAAACTCCTCAATATCCTCCTTTAAAACTTTCAGATATATTGATGATCTATTGGTGATCCAGTTTGGAAAAGTAAATGGCAATTTTATTATCTCTAATTACCCATAAAACCGGTAGATATCGCACGGTATCGCTGATAAATAAACAGACAGATTCTTCTTTTTATTAGTAGTAATTAGTACGAATTACCCAGCGTTCGCAAATTAACCCTCGCTACTTAAATAAAACATTTACATATAACAATGGTCAATATTTTTTCGATACTAAACCGTCGCCAAATCCCCAAGCATGCTATTTGCAAAGCAATAAAAATATACATGCCCGTCGCAAAGCAAAAAATTTAAAGAAATAAAAGATTCAAAAACTGTAGGAGAGGAACGTGCTAGTAGATCTTATCGGCAGCTGTTAGATTATATGGGTAGCTATTAGATCGTGGTGGTAACTGTTAGATAGTACCAGTAATTGGAGGGCCGGTAGCTGATAGATCGTGACGGTAGCTGTTAAATAGTATGGCTAGCTGTTAGGTCAAGACGGTAGTTGGAGGTTAACTGATGTTAGACTTATTCAAAATATTATTAAAATTCGTTAAAAATTATATTAAGAATTTAAAAAAACACTTTCAAGGCGCATCTGTTTAGGTATAGTGTACTGTGTGATAACCCTCAGATCTGTAAGCACGGTAGATATTGCTCGGCATTATGGACAAACAAACAAACAGATTCTTTATTTTATTGATATGGATAAAAAATTACAATTAATATTTCATGAACAAGATGATACCTAAAATCCTAATTCAGGTAAATAACTTTGGAACAAACACAGATATAGCTATGGAATATAAATGTTGTTATAGTAAAATAACCATGCGCTATCATATGAGAATGACTGCAGCGATCCTAGTGTCAAAATTTGGAACTTAGAATTCTTTGTAAACTATGAGTGATACTAAAAAAAAACTAAATTAGAAACTTGTAGAATGTTCACGGATTAGTAGGGAATGGCATATGGTACAAAGGGATGGTATAATTAGAAGGCTGTAAACGCTAACTTTTCGGAAGCTGATTATTGTTATTGTCGCAGTAAAAATCTTGCATACAAACCGCATACTACAGGGAGGAATTTGCATCTGATTAAAAGTTACGTATATGTACCGTTGTTGTATTAAATACTAACAATGCACTCATTTTTCTTCATGGCTGAGTGTCATAAATCTTGTGCTTCCCTTACGTTTACAACCTTCTTATAATATATATAAATTACGCCATTATTTTGAACCATATGTTATTTCCAACTAATTTCTGGATGCTCCACAAGTTTCTAATTTAGATTTTTTACCATATCTCTCATAGTTTCCAAGACAAGAGTGATAAGTTACAAATGTTTCAATTAGGGGCACTACGATCACTCTCATCTGATAACGAATAGCTAGCTATCTTACTATAGAAATATCTAGCTCTCATAGCTGTAGCTGTGTTTGTCCCAAAGTTATTTAGCTAAATTAGGACTTTAGGAATCACTCTGTATAAATATTAATGGTAAAGCTCGAACTTGGACAAATCTGGTTTACTAAGATAAAGGTCGCATTATGCAAAAGGATTAGTAAAGCTTATTTTGGGAATATCAAAAGAGCTTATTCAGGGCATATCAAAAGAGATTATTTAGGATCTATCAAAAGAGTTTATTTAGTGTGTATCAAAAGAACTTATACACCCGGGCAGAGTGATAAAGGCGTATTTAGGGCGTAATGCGTAGTCGTGTTAGAGAGTAGCATTCGATGTGCCCAGCTCCAAAACTAAGGCGTATTACGGACCCGGGAAGATATATATATTAAGGTATGATTTAAGTTCTTATTAGGATAAGTACTCGTTTGTGTTTGCTTATAGGTGTGCTCACGCAACGGGTTCCAAAGTCTTTCAAAAAACATAATGGATAAATTCAATTAGTCCCTTCTTTAAATCCCGTGCAACGCTGAATACAGTTTCTAGTTAGTTGTTGTTGTTGTTGTTGAGACCCAGACCGTCCGACCTACCAGAAAGGTGTAAGCTAACCGTGGTTTCTAGTTAGTTTGAGACCCAGACCGCGCGCCCGACCTACCAGAAAGGTGTAAGGTAACCATTTGGATGGCCGGGTAGTGCCCACCCAATTTAGACCGGAACCCAGTGGGGGAGACATCCACAGGGACCGTACCCTCCTTCCCCTACCACCAACCTTTCTGAAGGACTTTCGGACCCACATGTTTAACGTGATCGTACTCGCGATGAACACGGCGGCAGTTGCGGCAGCGTGCAAATCCTGCGCGCAAACCACCGGCTTCCGCGCCCGAAATGCGCTAACAGCACGCGGTGTTCCCAGGTGGTCACGCATACAAGTACTAACCGCGCCCGATGCTGTTTGACTTCGGTGATCTAACGAGAACCGGTGTTTTAAGCACGGTAGGGCCGTTGGCTCTGATTTCTAGTTAGTGAAATAAATTCTAGTTTGCGAATAAATAAATGAAAGACATGAAATAGAATTACAAAAAACATTATCGATAACTAGAACAGGTAGCGCCATTCATTGTAATTTTCCCTAATGATGCACCACACATATATTGGAAAATTGGCCATTCGTATATATATATATATATATATATATATATATCTATATCTATATATATATATATATATATATATATATATATATATATATATATATATATATATATATATATATATATATATATATATATATATATCGCGAGACTTTATAGTGTTCAAAATACTTTCAAACACTTGCTCACGAATTGTCAAACAAAGTCAAAACATTGCGGGGTTAAATGAAAGATAGGCATATTGCATTGAGATTAAGGGGCGAGTACGACTTCGTGCAGTATGTCGTACATTTAGCAAAAATATTTTATATTTAAAATCAGGAAGCATTCAAAACAAAACCACGAAGTTCATCATTTTCATTTAAACTAATTCAGCGAAAAAGTCCATTCTCTTCTAATTATACTAATAATTGCATCAGTCACGCGCGAAGTTTCAAATTTCACCTCCTAATCAGCTGAAATCAGTAAAACGAGCTCACACTTCTGGGCAGAATTAAGATTCCCTTTTAACTAGATGAAACACTAGGCAATTTAAACAATTAAGCTTTTACACGAATAAAGGTATCGATTCATAAAAATCACTAAAGTAATTAGTGTATTCCAAAATATTTCAAACTGTTTTATGTTAACAATCATGTTTTTACTCTTTATAAATAGTAACGAAAAGGAAAATTATTGGGGTAGTGTCAAAATTACGACCCATATAATTGTTATGAAGCAACACGCTTTGAGCATCACTGACAAATTAACCATTTCTTTAATGACGTATTTCTATATGTTTGTGTTTGAGTGTGTTCAGGATTTTATAAAATAACAAATTCTAATAAAATTCCGCATGATTATTTCATTCGGCGAACTTCAGATGTCTACTGATTTTCAAGATACGACCAGACAAAATTTCAATTTGTCGGACATTTATTTTCGACAATCGAAGAAACGTTATGAAAACGTAATTGTGCATAAGGAAATGTTGCGAAATATATATTTAATATGTGACTTTTACTTTCCCTACAACACAGGTATAGGGAAAGTATTGGAATCGTGTCGAAAATCGTAACTCGAGTTTTCCGAGGGTTCTGCATGTTTCGAGCACTCTAAAAACCGAAAAAACTATTTTTAGCCTTACGGATATATGTGGGTTTGTGCGTGTGTGTGTGTGTATATATGTGTAACTGTCTGACTATGTATAATGTATGTATCCACTCTTGCTGAAATACTAATTGACCAAATTTCACTAAATTGTTTAGATAAATCGTTTTTGAGATAATCTGGTGCTGATTAGATTTTGTTATGATTCGGAAAAAAACACTGCTTATATTGCAAAATAGTCCGTAAGTATTCACTGTAGCTGATAACTAATTGACTAAATTTCACAAAATTTGATAGATAAGTTACTTCTGATAAATATGTACTCTGATGCTGATTGGTACATTTGAAAAGAAAGAACCTGCCTTTCCTTGCAAAATTACCAAAATCTAAATTAAAAGACTACGTATACTCAAATGTATCAATTAAATTCTTGTTTTATACGCATTTCTGACAGCGAAAATAACTAGTCCAACAACATAACTTTAGTTTGAATCATTCTCGAGATATTTTAGTTTTTCGTAATTTGGTCAGGTTGCCTTTGAAAATACGTCCAGTCTCTAAATGAAAATGAAAACTGAAAGAAAACTGCAAATTCAGTGTAATTTGAAATAATTATCCGTGTTATTTTGTGTAATTTAACTCAATTTAATGAATTATAAAGAGAAAATGTATTTTAGTCTGTAGGTAAAGTCATGTACTGTTCACATAAGAGCTTTTACCTAAAAGCGAATTCCATAAATTTGTAAGACGATAACGGTAATAAAACGTCCAGTAATAAGGCAGTAACAGACGGTATATTTATTATATGATAACAGACTGTAACAGCCGGTAACAGAATTTCTGCGTAGTCACATATCCCGTTTATATAGAGAAAATTGTGTTATATAGATTAAATTGTGTTGGTGACATTATTAAACCCCCAAGGGGGTACATTATCAAATTTGGTGCTAATCTAAAGATTTTTTCACGCCCTTGTTAATTTTATTGATCCAATTAATTTAATAATACGCTATTTTTCTGGGGGGTAATCACGCTAAAATTACTTAACATGTGAGAAAAAATACGAAAGAATAGCATGTTACGCCATTTTGTACCGTCTGAACTATGCATTAAAACTTCACTCGGGTTTGAGTCCTAATGATTCAGTAATTAGTGTCATAATCACTATGTCATGATTTAAAAATTAGTAATAATTATCTTGAAGAATGAACAAGCTTATTACCTTCCAATAATTTGCTTATACACAATTTAATTTTCAAAACATCTATAAAGCAGCCATAAAAAATCGTTTAACATATTCCATTGAAGACTAAATAGCTCCAAGACAGAATGCAAACAATATTTATCAATAAAGTAGACTTAATATTGCAATCCTAATAGTCTAATTAAATAGAAGTATTTTGTCCTGTGGGCTTAAGGTTTCGATTTCTAAGAGAAACAAGACAGTCTCCGGGGCCATTATTTTAGACGATCAATCTACCAAACCACCGACAACAACTAAACAAGAGATTTCTTTCTTTATGTGCCCAAATTCGATTTTTGAACTTAAAAAGAAAAACGGTTCCAGGATTCCAAAAGAGTTTGAATGAAGATCGAAACTTTCCATCATTTTTCAGTTTTCCAGTTTAGCGAAATAGAGCAATACAGTTAAAAAACGCTTGCGTTGACTTCATCGTCAAAAGTAACTTCATTTTTTGAAAACTCCAAAGTTTTATAATGTAATTTGTAACCTGTTACACACACACACACATATAGAAAAATATATAATAGAATATGCTAAACACCATTTCAAAACCATCACAAATACTTTTATCAAAGCTGTTTCGCTGTTTAATTTATATAAATAAAATTGAAAATATGTCTGTATATTTGTCTCACCATCACTGAATTTGATGAAATTTTGTGGGAAGCCTTAGAATAACCACGCTTGAAAGTTAGTCCATATTTCGAGTTTCTAGGATCAGGGGTTGTTTAGATATTAATTAAAACACACAGTTAAGCCTTCCATAGACATATCATTATTCAGACAATATTTTATCCGCAAATGTACTTGAAGGAAATGATATCATATCCCTTAGCAACGTATTTAAATCCAAGATGCTTATGTGACAGACGATTTTTATTGAATCTTTTCCGATTTAAATACTAAAGAATCTGATGTGAGTAGCACACCACTTACCCTTGCAGACTCATATTCAAGTTCTATTTATTTCTTCAATAATTCATTTAATTGAATTTAATTGCACAAAATGACAGCCTTAAATATTTTAAATTACACTGAATTTAATATGCATAGCGAAAATGCGAAAATCTAAAATATCTCGAGAACGGCTAGGCCTAGAGTACTGCGGTTGGTCTTATTCTTTTTGTCGTTAAATCTTACGTATAAAATAAGCATTTAATTGATATATTTGAGCATATATAGTCTTTTACTTTTAGATTTAATGATTTTTACTGGCCATTTCGTAAAAAAGCAGGGTTTTTTTTCAAATCGTACCAAAATCTAATCAGCACCAGGTTGACCGACAAATGATATATCTTCCAAAGTTTGGGGAATTTGGTCTATTAATTTTTCAGCTAGAGTGGATGTAGGCAATTTTTTAGGGTCATTTCACAAAAAAAGGCAGATTCTTTTATTCCGAATCGTACCAAAGTCTAATTAGCACCAGGATCACCCACAAAGGACTTACATACCAAATTTTATGAAATTCGGTCAATTAGTGTTTCGATTAGAGTGGATATAAAACCTGAATAGACACAAACACAGATGTCACGCTAAAAATAGTTTTTTAGTGTTCTAGAGATCTCAAAACGTGTAGATCCGTCGAAAACTTTTTCGGCATAATTCCAATACTTTCCCATACATTACCATGTATTAGCAGGGAAAGTAAAAATTTGATGTGGGCAGCACATGACTTTCTCTGCAGACTCATATTCATGTTCTCTTTATTTCTCCAATAATTCATTATATTGAGTTTAATTGCACAAAATAACAGCCATAATACTTTTAAATGACACTGAATTTGCACTTTTAAATCAATTTCCATTTGGAAACTGGACTTATTTTCAAGGGTGGTGTAGCGAAAATGCGAATATACTAAAATATCTCGAGAACGACGAGTCCTAGATTAATGGGGTTGGTCTTATTATTTTCGTCGTCCAAAATTACTCATAAAACAAACATTTAATGGATGCATTTAAGCATACGTAGTCTTTTATTTTTAGATTTAAGGATTTTCGAGTGCGATTTTGAAAAAAAAAAGGCAGGTTCTTTTTAGCCTAATCGTACCAAAATTGAATCAGCACCATGTGATTTATCTGGCAAATTTTGTGAAATTTGGTCCATTAGTTTTTCAGTTAGTGGAGATACAAAATCTGCACAGACATACAGACAGACATACATACATAGACGTCATGCTAAAACTAGTTTATTCGTGTTCTCGAGGTCCCAAAGCGTGAAGATCCGTCAAAAACTCAAGTTGAGCGTTTCTGCGTGTTTTCAATACTTTCCCTATACATTACCATGTATTGCAAGGAAAGTAAACAACAGATATAAAATAAATTTTATCGAAATTGCATTTTTGACTGTATTATATGTATTACGGCTTTCATTTTTAAAGATAATGTGGATTATATTTTTATTATTTATTGATATTTTCATTTTATTAAGTCATCTGTTTCATTTTGGCAAACATTGTTGAAACTCATATATTTCATTACGGTTAATCTTCTACTAATACACGGGTATATCTTCTAATCTACGAGAATATAAGTAGTACGAGTATACCTGCCCATACAATTTTAGCGTTTTCATGTTGGCATATATTGGAATTAATTATGGACTTCAGATTTAAAGATTATGGGGATTTTGGATTTTTCCACTTTATTATAGCATCTGTTTCTTTTTTCTTCTGTAAAGTTTTTTAAACTCATATATTGTAGTACAGGAAACCTTTTACTAATACAAGGTCTTTTAATATTCGAGAATATAAGTAGTACGGGTATATCTTACAATTTCAGTGATTTCATTTTGATATATATTGATTCAATTTCATATTTTTTCTATATTTGCTTACAAACGGGACCAGGAACTTTTATTATTCAGATCTGCTTGTGAGCATAATTTTATATAAAGATGACAGAGATTCTTAAATTTATTTTTAGGAGTATTAATTTGAATTATTTAATAGAATGTTTTGAATAACAATGTCATTTAGAATACTATGGGAATTTGCACATGATTACAACTTTTAAGTTTCCAAAAATTATATATTCCGTGCGAAGCACGGGTTTACTGCTAGTAATTGCATAAAATTTAATTTTATTTTGCCACATTGAGAGTTTATTTACATTTTGCAAAATATCAGCTCGTGTTATAATGGAAATATGATAATAAATACTTTAAAACACATTTTGGGGATTGAAAACATACAATGTGTGATAATATGGATATATCTTTAATAAAAACTATTATTGAAATTTCGTAAAATTAATATAATTGATATATATTTACATAAAAACTGCTATTAAATAAAACTGTGTTAATAAAGTGAATTAAATAAACTTAATTCAATTGTTAACCCTAAAATTCTCAGTATGATCGTCGTTTCATCGAAAATTATTTTAATTCAAAACTCACGTTGATTGAAATCAAATGGGATATGGAGTAATAAAAAAAACCTGACATTTATATACAGTATTCTTATTAATAGGAATAATACATAATGAATGATGCGTTAAGACATATTACAGGCGAAGTTTGCCATTTTCCGTATATGTGTTTCGGTCACTTTTTTAAGTCATAAATACAAATGAATGGTCCGTAATGTATGTTAATGCCTAATTACTGACATTTTGCTTTCAGATAAAAATATCTGTAAGGGTAGGTACAATTTATGATATCCAGGCATAATTGCTGAATATTATAATCTATTTGAAAATTTCCGTGAAAAATTTGATACATTAATGCAATAATTGTGTACAAGACTAGATAAATACTAGGATAGGCAAATGTTTTTGGTCGCGATTACCTTTGTAGCTATTAAAATTATTTTTGCACCTTTTTATAGGCTGTCGTGCACCTTTTTCTTATCTCTTTGATTATCGTAATTATTTAACTTTATTTATTTTATTTTGTGTTTTTAATTTTAGTAGTCTGATTACAGTATTGACTACTGTTTATGCGATACGAATGATTTTAGAATGTTATTATTGTAATCACTGTTTATGTAATACAGGTGGAAATGTGTTATGTAATATAGGTTATGTAATATAGGTTTATGTAATATAGGTGGTTAAAATTTTAATTAATTTGATCTGTATTTTTATCACAATTGAATCTGCTTGCTTTAATTTTATGTTTCCACCGTTTATCTATATAAATAAAATTGAAAATTTGTGTGTTTATTTGTTACATCGTCAAGGAAGAATGGCTGCGCAGAATTCGATGAAATTTTCGGGGTAGACTTGGAATAGCTCCACTTAAAATTTAGTCCATATTTCGAGTTTCTAGGCCCAGGGCTTGGCTATATATTAATTAAAAACGCACAATTAAACCTTTCATAGAGATAGCATTATGCAGACGATAATTTTTCCATCAATTTATTTGAAGAAAATTATATCATGTCCCTTAGCAACGGATTTAAATCTAATGTTTTTATGCGGCTGACAATTTTTATTAAATTAATTCTTATTTAAATAATAACGATATCTATATAAAATAATTTCATGGATATTGCATATTTGACCGGATTATATCAATTACGGTCTTCAGGTTTAAACATTATTATTATTGATATTTTCGGGTATTATTGATTCGGGGATTATTGATATTTTCAATTTATTACGTCATTGCTTTATTTTAGCAAAATTTGTTGAAACTCATATATTGTACGTAGTACAGGCAATCTTCTACAAATGCAAGGGTATATCTTTTAATTTACGAGAATATAAGTAGAACAGGTATATTGGCATATATTGGCGTCATCTATTATACGTCATCTATTTTATTTTGACAAATATTTTAGAAACTAATATGTTGTAGTACGGGTAATCTGTTGTAGTACGGGGGATTATCAATCTATTATGTCATCTGTTTTATTTTGATAACGATTTTTGAAACTCATATTGTAATGAGGATAATCTTCTACTAACACACGGGCAAATTTTACAACAATATAAGTAGTACGGGTATATATATCTTCCCATATAATTTTAGCGCTTTCATTGTGGCATATATTGGATTTAATCACGGCCTTCAGGTTTAAGGATTACGGGATTGTTGATATGTTCAATTTATTACGTCATCTGTTTTATTTTGGCAAATATGTTAGAAACTTATATGTTGTAGTACGTGTAATCTTCTACTAATATACGGGTATATCTTCTAATATTCGCGAATATATGTAGTACGATTCCTATACAATTTTAGCGTTTTTATTTTGCATATATTGATTAAATTTCATATTTTTGTAAATTTGTTTACAGGCGGGACTAGGATATTTTATTCTTCAGATCTGCCAGAGAAGAAAATTTTGTATAGCGAGAACAGAGTTTCTTAAACGCTTTTTAGGAACATTAACTTAAATATTTTAATAGAATATTTTGATTAACAATGTCATTTAGTATACTATAGGAATTTGCAAATGATTGGGAATTTTAAGTTTCTTTATGTTATATACTCCGTACGAAGAACGAGTATACTGCTAGTTTATTAAGTTTTCCCTTGTTATTTATATAGACTTTTGAGCTTCAGTGATACCAAAAAATGTATTCTTACTTTATTTATCTATTGTATCCACCTATTTCATAGTCTATATACCGAATTTCAAGCCTCTATCAAATTTTAAAGGAGCCGTTTCTCATTTATTCGGAAAATTGAACATTTTTGTGTGCAGCACCCCCTTAAATAGGAAATATTGGAAATCCGAAAGTGCACACTTTCTTCCTTTCGAACGATTTACCTAAACACCCAATTTGAAGTCTCTATCTTATCGCAAAGCATGCTTTCCTATCATTTCACTTTTCAAACGTTTTGGTGTGGAGCATCTCTTGTAGAGAAGGTTTTCGAAAAATTCGATTTTTCCAGGGGGGTTTATCGAACGATCGAGCCGTGTATCAAATTGCAAGTCTCTATCTATTCGGGAAGTGCCTAAAAAAGCGAGACAGACAGACAGACCGACAGGCGGACAGACAGACGGACACTTGGCAATTAGTATATATAATAATAGATATAGATAGATAGATAGATAGATATACAGAGTTTGTGGTATTTTATGTGTTTGTGCGGAGTGAATTTATTTATTAATATAACTAAAGCTCTTACTTTTCAACTCAACTTTCGAGACCCTAGCATTTCAAAGTGCCAAGACGAGTCAATTTATGTTGAAGGGGAGACAGGAATAAATATTATGAACGATTTCTTGAATTGAAATTTTGTACCCTATTATTAAAATGGACTCAACCTCCTGTCATGTGCAAAAGTGTCCAGGGCTTCTGTGATGCGCAGAAGTGTCCAGGGATTTTGTCATGCGCAGAAGTGTCCAGGGCTTCTGTCATGCGTAGAAGTGTCCAGGGCTTCGGTCATGCGCAAAAGTGTCCAGGGCTTCGGTCATGCGTAGAAGTGTCAATTAAGTGAAAATAAAACCTGAATTTGAGGTCAAAACACTTGTTTTATTCTGATAAATTGACCTCTAAATGACATTGGATTATAAATAATATTACTTTCGCGCTTTGAATATTACTAGCCGAATGCCCGTTGAAAATCAACGATCTCACAGTGAGCAACCACTGAATGTTGTCATTTTTTTAATAATTCGAGTTTCACATTTATTTGAAAAATCGAATATTTTAGTATGCGGAACCCTCTAAAGAAGAAAATATTGTAAATTTTAAATTGCGCACGTCTTCCTTTCGAACTCTCTACCAGTACACCAAATTAAAGGCTCTATCTCATCGCGAAGCATACTATTTTATCATCTCCCCTTTCGAACGTTTTTCTGTGAAGGGCACCCATAAATGAACATTTTTTAAAAACTCTGTTCACCTTGGGTTTCTTATCAGATGATTGGCCCGTATACCAAATATCAAGTCTCTATCACATATATAGGAAGCGTTTTTCATTTGTTCGTCAAATCGAAAATTTTAGTGTGCAGCACCCCCTACAATAGCAAATATTGGAAAACTGAAATTGTACAATTTCTTCCTTTCTAACTATCTACACATATACCAAATTTGAAGTCCCTATCTCATCGCGAAGCATGCTTTCTCTATCATTTCGCATTTCGAATGTTCTTCTGTGGAGTACCCACCCCCCTTAAATATACATTTTTAAAAAACTCCATTCCTCTTGGGCTTTCTAATAAATGATTCGCCCATACACCAAACATCAAGCCTATATGACGTTCTAAAAGGAGTGTTTCTACTTCATTCCGTAAAATCGAACATTTTTGTGTGCGACACTCCCTAAAATAGAAAATATTGGAAAACTGAAATTGTGCATTTCTTCCTTCTAAACTATCTACCAGTACACCAAATTTCAAATATCTATCTCATTCCAAAGTATGTTTTCTTATCAATTCACCTTTCGAACGTTTTCCTCTGGAGCACCCCCTTAAACGAACGTTTTTGAAAAACTATAATCATCTTGGATGTTTTTATCAAATGATTATTCCATATACCAAATTTCAAGCCTCTATCAAATTTTAAAGGAGCCGTTTCTCATTTATTCGGTAAATCGAACATTTTGGTATGCGGCACCCACTTAAGTAGAAAATATTGGAAATCTAAAAATCTAATCACACTTTCTTCCTTTCAAACGATTTACCCATTCACC
This sequence comes from Amaurobius ferox, assembly GCA_951213105.1. Taxonomy (NCBI): domain Eukaryota; kingdom Metazoa; phylum Arthropoda; class Arachnida; order Araneae; family Amaurobiidae; genus Amaurobius; species Amaurobius ferox. The sequence goes on along the minus strand of OX578142.1, from coordinate 123,641,129 downwards.
AAATTTGAAGTCTCTATCTTATGGCAAAGCATGCTTTCCTATCATTTCACTTTTCGAACGTTTTGGTGTGGAGCACCCCCTCTAGAGAACGTTTTCGAAAAATTTGATTTTTCTAGGAGGTTTTATCGAACGATCGAACCGTGTACCAAATTGCAAGTCTCTATCTATTCGGGAAGTGCCTAAAAAGCGTGACAGACAGACAGACAGACGGACACTTGGAAATTAGTGTATACTAGCCGAATACCCGTTGAAAATCAACGGTCCCACATTAAACAAACACCGAATAAGGCAAATTTTTAAATAAGTCGTGTTTCTTATTTATTCGAAAAATCGAACATTTGGTTTTGAGGCACCCCCCAAAATTGAAAATATCGGAAAACTGAAATTGAACATGTTCTTCCTTTCGAACTATTTACCCATACACCGAATTTGAAGTCTGTATCTCATTCCGAAGCATGATTTTTTTTTATCAATTCACCTTTCGAACGTTTTCCTCAGGAGCACCCCCTTAAACGAAAATTTTTGAAAAACTATATTCGTTTTGGGTGTTTTCATCAAATGATTAGTCCGTATATCAAATTTCAAGCCTCTATCAAATTTTAAAGGGGTCGTTTCTCATTTATTCAGAAAATCGAACATTTTGGTGTGCGGCATCCCCTTAAGTGAAAAATATTGGAAATCTAAAATTGTATTCTTTCTTCCTTCCAAACTATCTACCAGTACACCAAATTTGAAATCTATATCTCATTCCGAAGCATATTTTTTTTATCAATTCATCTTTCGAAAGTTTTCCTCTAGAGCACCCCCTTAAACGAACATTTTTTAAAAACTATATTTGTCTTGGGTGTCTTCGTCAAATGATTAGTCAGTCCATATACCAAATTTCAAGCCTCTATCAAATTTTAAAAGAGCCGTTTCTCAATTATTCGGAAAATCGAACATTTTGGTGTGTTGCACCCTCTTAAGTAGGAAATATTGGAAATCTGAGATTGCACACTTTCTTCCTTTCGAACGGTTTACCCATATACCAAATTTGAAGTCTCTATCTTATCTCAAAGCATGCTTTCCCATCATTTCACTTTTCGAACGTTTTGGTGTGGAGCATCTCTTCTAGAGAACGTTTTCGAAAAATTCGATTTTTCCAGGGGGTTTTATCGAACGACCGAGCCGTGTACCAAATTGCAAGTCTCTATATGTTCGGGAAGTGCCTAAAAAAAGCGTGACAGACCGAGAGACAGACAGACAGACAGACAGACAGACGGACAGGCATATAGCAGACAGACGGACAGATAGATGGCAATTAGTATATATAATAGATAATTAAACAGACCCTACCATATGCAGAAACTGTTTTGGACCTAAATTGTCCGAAAACAATTAACAAAGAACTAAATCTCAAAACCTTACAGTAATTCGAAATACAAAGTAGTTCAATTAAATGAAAAATATATTTAATTTCAATTCGCGCATTTGAACTGTTTTAGTTTTAAAAAATAAGCATTTAACTCTAGTTTAAAAAAATAAGTTTTAAATGATATTGGAATCGCACCACCACTTTGAAATCAAGTATCAGTGTGACGGTTTCGCTTTTTATAGCTCTCTTCAGCACGGAAAAGCCGTTAACTGTACTGGAAATAAGGAAACATTATTTAAGCCGCAATTTACTGAATTTATTGTATCCAACAAAATCCATCATTCAATAAAACCGATTTAAAATTTAAAGCAGATTGAGGTCACAGTGCAATGGCCAAAAATGTGCTCATATACGTGTATTTTTTATTCATTGAAAGTAAAAACTATCTTCTCCACACAGTTTCAAATTTATTTGAGTTGTTAATAAATGAAGGTAACATTGTGAAATGTATTATTTATAATGTTTTGCTTGTGTAAAGCTAAAATGGAAAATATTTCTGTTGAGGTTAATCTGCTTCAAACTGAAGAGATAGAACTTTTAAATAAATACAATTACCATTAATATTTCTACCATTTTTATTTTGTTAGGAATAACATGCCTTAAAATAGTTTTAAAAGAATTGGTTCTTACAAACACGTTTTGAATCATTGTCGTTAGACTGGAGTCATTTGAAAATAATTCTTCTTTGTCTACCACAACGTATTTTAATAATTTGGGTTTAAAATTTCGTAGGATGTCTCATTGCTTATTTATAAAATTCATGAATGTAAAAAGTTAATCAACGCCATTTTAATCAGGGTACGGCTAATAATATTAATTCTTTATAGAATGAATTGCACTGCTACAGTAATAATCGCTGCAGTATAATTATTGTAACAGTATCAATTGAATCAGGAATTTAAATCAGAAAATTTGTCAGAATTTCCATGAATACATAAATTTTTTTGAGAATTAATAGAATTAATTTTCTTTATTGATTGATAAATTAGCCACCTGTTTGATGAATATTTCTATCCAATGGTAAATTATGTTTTTTTTATCTAATTTTAAAGAATTAGTTTTTAGGTGATCTGCTCCATCTTTAAAACATATATTTTGAATATGAATAAAGTTATCGTGCCTGAAAAATGTAAACATTTATATATTTCCTCTAACACATAACTTTGGTTAGATTTATGTCCACAAAGGAATTTGCCCTGAGAAGAAAAATTCCCCAATCATACATAAATTATATCTAAAAAAAGCAACGCGAGACTTCTTACGAAAAAGTGATAAAATGCACTACGGTTTTCCATGCATTTGCAGCACCAGAATCACGGGTTTTGAAAAGAACAAACTATGTTGACGACTGTTTTGCTATCACTTACCGTCGTGTTCCTGGAGCTATTTGCCGGCCCGGCTTTTAGGGTTTGGACATTCTGCACCAATCAAGACTCGTAAAGAGGTTTCCAAGCAGGGAAGAAAACGTGTTATTTAAGAAGGGAGAGGAATTTATGCCAAGTGTGAATCGGAAACAAAAGTGGAGTACCGGCAGCTTTTTATGTTTACTTTATGTGTAAACAAGAATGCACTTCGGGAAATGTAGATGAAGAGCAAGCCTTGGAAATGCTCGAAGCCAATGTGATAAGAAGTTTCGCCAAAATTTTCCTTTTCCTATTTCTAATGCTTTCTTTGTTCCAAACTGCAGGAACGTATGTTGAAAGGTCTGAGCTATGACTAAATGGCGATGTTTATTTGCTGTCGTAAGTTGAAGTGCAATTATGCATTGTTGAAGATAAGAAAATGAAATCATTTCAAAATAAAAATAATGTGTGCAAAATTTTGAGTTTTGTAAACATACTTTTGCTAAAAAATAACAATTTTAATTTTGGGGAAGTACAATCATAATATTTGAAGAATTTTTGCATATAGTTTTCACTAAAAATCAATAATCTTCTTGCAAAAGCAAATTTACATGTAATAGAACTAATTTTAATTGCCATTTCACACTTCTTGTATTTTATTATTATCGCGTTCACAGTAGAAAAACTAAAGAAAAATGATTATATAACGGGAAAAGCTATTGATAACTCAAAATTGATGTCAATAATTTAATGCAAAAAGTGCACTTGAAACTCATACTCACTTTATTAACAATGTGATTTATGCTTGAAATTTTAATGTTTTAACTGAAGACGTGCAATATATGGTGTATATGGTGTACAAGTCACTAACGTGCACCGATCTCATGATACTGCAAGTTTTTATTCATTAATGTTAATATATAAAGTACATGCATACAAAAAGTACATGCCATTTGCTTTTCAACAAAGGCATAACATGTGTCACTTAATATTTCATCTCCCAATTTTTACGAATTTTTTCAACGTTTGAAGAAAAAAAGTGCTGCATATTCGCATTAACAAATTCTGCTATTATATATAATTCTGTTAATCGCATAATTTTTGTTCATAAAGTTTACTTTTGATTCTATGATTTTTAATTTGATGTCGTTGCAAAATATTTTATGCATCTATCAGATGAAAAATTGCCTGATATTTGGTCTTGTCTTTTATAGATAAAGTATTTTGAGCGCTTTCCTCAAATATATCTTGTGACATGAAAAGTATTCTAAAAGTATTCTTAATTCCAGTAAAAATCTTAATTCCAGTAAAAAAGTATTCTAAAAAATTCTTAATTCCAGTATTTTTAATTCCAGTATCTTTATTTCAGTAAAAGTATTCTTGTGACATAAAGAGTATTCTCTGTGACATAAAAAACGACTTACACTGAAGTACTATCATTTTGAAATATGTAAAGATAAAGAAATATGTTATGACTGGAAAACTTCTAACATAGCAGCTATGCGTAAATTTTGATTTCAAAAGGACTTTTCATTACAGACTAGTGGTAACATAATGGTCCCATTTTAATAAGTAATAAATCGTCCTCTGGCAGTAATACAAGCCGATGGTGTGACATGGAATCATTTAACAGTTTCCTGTTGTTCCGTGGAAGATTCTACCAGATGTTCTGTAATTTTTTAATTATATTTTACCACGTTAGCCAAATTTGTCGCCAACCGTTACAGACAGACGGAGAGAAGGTCTTTTCTTATATATAACCTAGAAAATGTACTTGGCTTTGCCTGGGAGTGAAAGGCAGGGATTAATTGAATTTATTAAACTAAAAAAATAACAAAATATATAAATAAATACATTTTATTCATATAGGTAAAAGTGAAAATTGCATACAATTCGTGTACAACCAGTGAAACGATCCCATCCTCAAATTATTCCCATCACTTTTCCTTTAAAATTCGTCCGATTCTGTGTGAGACAGATTCGAAAAGAAATCGTACTTCTAGTAGAGAAAGCTCCTGTGGCTTTAAGAGCTTGCGCAGTCGCCGAAACAGATTAAGAATTATAGCCTGGGTGAAAACGCACGGCATCGAAAATCTGACAGGCACCTTCGCTTTTATAAAAATTATAATTAATGAATGGGTGGCTTTGAGACTTATTTTTTGTTTCGGAGCAGTGTGTAATATTGAAATGAACTACTGTTACATTATAAGCATTGTATGGCCAGTCAATTATTTTATATCGCAGTATAAAAATCAGGGCCATTTTAAATACGCAAAAATATATATTTTTTATGCATTTACAAAAAGTCGTCTGTTATTCGTATGGATTCCGTTTAAAGTTTGTTTGTAAGATCATTTTTCGAACTTTCCAATGGTGTCAAAATAGAAACTTTGTGATAATATTTTTGGTCACAAAGGAACCTATTCGTGTAATGATCGGAGTGAACCATAAAATAACTCAAAAACTAATTAGAATTAAAAAAGGAAAATAATTTCTCTGGTCCAAATGTACCGAATTTTATGGCCGTACGATGTTTAAATTTCTGCTGCAGACTACACAGACACTTTCTTTTAGTATGTAAGATAAATAACTATTGGCCAATCGTTGGGTGTCGAAATAGAAAACTATTACACAAAGTATCTTCTCTCGCAAATGGAATAAACTAGATCCATGAGAATGATGTTAACAAATTCATCTCTTTATACTGCCATGAAAAGTGTACATTTACTTTTAAATTAATGTAATTTTTTGAAAAAATTATATAAAAACGCAGAATATCTCTAGAGTGGTACACTCTAGCGTTCTATAGTTTATGTCATTCGTTTTCTAATGAAAAACTACATTAGGAATGACCTGTTATGCATCATTATTGAAGAATCTGATTTTTTAATGATATTTTTTTCAATTTCATTTGAACATTTAAGGATCTTGCGAACATTTGATTGCGTTTAAAATTAATAAGGTTCCAGTATATATCAATTGTAATATTTGTACCAAATTTTGTTTTTATAAACGTTCTACTCGTTTCATTCCTGACTTATCGCATCCACAGACTCACAGATATTCACAATCACTCACAGGCACTCCCATCCCCCTCCCCCACACACATCACCTCATAAACGTTCGCTTCGAGTTCAGGGATGCTTGAAACGTGTTCTTCCGTCGAAAACTCGAATTCAAATTTCAAGCGCCCGTCACAATACTTTCCTTATACAATGTATATAGGGAAAATAATAAGGAATTTTAAGTTATAATAATTTTGAATCTTAAAAAAAATTAATTTACCATAATTGTTATTTATTTAAATAAAACAAAAATAAATTTACAATAATTTCATTAAGTTATTATCTCTCTATATTAAAAAGAAAAGGAACTGACACCGCCTTCGCTGTTTGGTAAATTTCGAGTTCTTGGAGTATCTCTGTCTCGTATCGCTAAACTATAGCATACAAAAATATAAAAGTTGATACACTTGTAGAGACATTTCAGGGAAATACACTTAAATAAACAGCTTTTCGATTTAAAGTTTAGTTTAAAGAAATATTTAATTTCAAAATAAAAGACAAAATATTTAGGCTGCGAGTTCGCGTCCTGGATAGACTGACAATAGCAAAAACACGAAATTTGCAAGCATATACTTACATAGCTGAATTTTTGTAAGATGGAGCCATTTTTTAATTTCGATGAAGTTTATAAGTTATTCTACTTTTTATGCACTTCTGATGTAAAATTTTTTCTTCTGAGTATAGGCGTGTCCCCGAGTTTCTTTGTCTTGTACCACAAAAAACAAGAAAGATCAATCATGCTTAAAGCATTGCTTATGAAACACTTTCCAACTTCAATGCAATTTTATTTCAGCAAGTCTAAAATGAAATACATTCCTCGGTAATATTTTAAAACATATCACAATACACTACATTAATTTATTATATTTGAAAACTTCATCGAAAACAACTAACATTCATTCAAATGACGTCTTAGAAAAAATAACACGCCTGGATCTCTCTATAAAAACAGCATTTCATTCATAACATTTTCCCATTCATTTCATTCATCACAATACTATAATAATTTATTTTTTTTTAATTTATGACCATAGAACTACAAGTAATTAAACTCTATGCTTAAAACTTCATCGAAAAAAATCGTCCTTCTCTTTGTAAAATCAATGAATATTTCATTCATATCAACTATGCAGACTCCATGGGCTAAATAATTTTGTGTCAAAGAAATACAGATTCTAATGCAACTCATTCTACATATTTTGCTGTTTACATTTTACATAAGTGAAAAACAGGCTTCGTTGTAGAAATAATCAAATTTGGATGATCATTTAAACTCAAATATATTGTAATTGCGTTGTTTCAGTATGTAGATGCACAGAATTTAAGCAAAAATAAAATGGTTTTAAGACGGATACAATACTCAATATGAATTAAAAGGAGCTTAAAAAATCATGATTTTGAGACAAGATGGATGTCATATATCATTTTGAAGTGGGTCATGTGATCTTTTCACATCAAGGTCACGTGATCGCTTCATATAAGAGGTGTAATTATTATTTTAATTTTTATTTAAAAAACTACTGAATATATTTCGCTGATTTTTTTTTAACACTTTACAACAAAGTTGAAAAGTGTTTATGACTTTGTTCATTCTGTCTGTCTGTCTGTCTGTCTGTCTGTCTGTCTGTCTGTCTGTCTGTCTGTCTGTCTGTCCGTTAGCACGATAACTGCCGTAAAAATGAGTTTATCAAAATGAAATTTTAGTATGTTGTTCAGACGGTCTGTAGGACCTATGGGAATATAAATAAATAATATCACCCAATTAGTTTTTTATTGAACCCGGGTTGAAAAAATGAAATACATTGAACCCTATGGGACCTAATTTTTCAAACATTTTTTAAGTAAATTTAAAATTCTCGAATTGCTTCGAAATTTTTAGGAAATATTCACATTATCCCATAGAATATATAAAAAAAAATTCAGTAAAATATGTTAAGTAGTTTTTTAATTAAAAAAATTATTTAATATAGGGAAAAAACAAATTCAATTAAATTCTGACTTTGGGATATCTTCCAGAAAGAAAAGAGAGAGATATTATATAATAAATATCTCTCCATTTGTTTAAACGTTTTGCATATGGGAGTGGCTTCATATTTTAAAATAAATTTCGTAGATAACAATTTTTCATTTTTTTTAAATTTTATATAACTCTTCATGATAAATTTAATTGATGACATTTTAAATGCACTTTCCTACGTCCTAGAGAGTTAAAATTTGGTACACAGCTTAAATTTGTTGAACATTTTATTCGACAGAAATTTGATGGATCTTTAAATATAGATCATACATTTTTTTCGAAATGGCCTGAAAATAATCCCCGTTCACTTCTATAAATCATTGGTGTAATATTGTTAAAAATTCTGATGTGGACAGCACATGTCTTTCCCTGCAGACTCATATTCGTTCTCTTTATTTATTCAATGATAATTTGAGTTTATCTGCACAACATAAGTATTTTAAATGACATTGAATTTACACATTAAACTTAAATTTGGTTCTCATTTGATAGCTGGACTTATTGTCAAAGGTGGCGTAGCGAAAACGCGAAAAAACTAGAATATCTCAAGAACGGCTAGTCCTAGAGTAATGGGGTTAGTCTTATTCTTTTTGTTGTCAAAAATCACATATAAAATAGGAATTTAATTGATATAATTGAGCACACGTATTCTTTTATTTTTATATATAACGATTTTTGCTGGCCATTTCGCAAAAATAGCCCGTTCCTTTTTCCCGAATCGTAGTAGAATAACCTACAAATGATTTATATACAAAATTTTGTTAAATTTGGTATATAAATCACTTGTAGGTTATTGAAATATTATACTCCAAATTTTGTTAAATTTGGTTCATTAGTTTTTAGCTAGAGTGGATAAAGGCAATTTCTGCGGCCATTTCGCAAAGAAGGCAGATTCTTTTATTACGAATCGTACTATAATCTAATGAACATCAGGATTTCCCACAAAAAACATACCTACCAAATTGTATGAAATTCGGTCCATTAGTTTTTCAATTAGAGTGGATGTAATATCCACACAGACACACAGAAACATACACAGATACACCCTTACACACACAGACGTCTTCCTAAAAGTAGTTTTTTCGTGTTCTAGAAGTCCCAAAACGTGTAGATACTTTGAAAATTCGAGTTCCGATCTTCGGCACGATTCCAATACTTTGAGTACATACACATACACATATATATTATCTGTGTATCTAAATTCCGTGCCTATGCAATTACAATAGTTGTGATTTTAAATGATCCCTAAACTTTTATTATTTCTTCAAGGAAGCCTAATTTTAACATATGCAGAATGCAAATATCTCAAGCGATTGTAAGATGAATTACATAAGAATTGCTGAATTTTTTTCACACAAAATTATTTAGCTCTGGAGTCTGGAATACAAGTTATATGAATGAAATATTCATTGATTTTGCATAAAGAATCAGATGATTTATATTTCGATACAGTTTTAAATATTTAAGTATAATAAATTACTGTAGTACTTTGATAATGTAAAAGATATCACCACTGAATGTATCACATTTTAGAAATTTTTAAATGAAATTGCATTTCAGTTGGAAAGTGTTTCATAATCAATGCTTATGCATGATTGATCTTTCTTGTTATATATTGTATGGAACAATTTGAATATTACCTAAAATTTCCGAAGCAATTTGTGAATTTTAAATCAGCTTAAAAAATGTTTGAAAAATTAGGTCCCATAGGGCTCAATGTATTTCATTTTTTCAACCCGGGTTCAATCCAAAACTAATTGGGTGATATTATTCATTTATATCCTCATAGGTCCTACAGACCGTTTGAACAACATACTAAAATTTCATTTTGATTAAGTCATTTTTACGGCAGTTATCGTGCTAGCGGACAGACAGAATGAACAAATTCATAAACATTTTTCAACTTTGTTGTAAAGTGTTAAAAAAACATAGAAAAAAATATGAAAGTTGGTACATTTGCATATAAATTATAGGAACGCTGAAATAAACCATGTTTATTAACACTTTACAACAAAGTTAAAAAGTGTTTATGACTTTGTTCATTCTGTCTGTCTGTCTGTTTGCCCTTTAGCACGATAACTGCTGTTAAAATAACTTAATCAAAATGAAATTTTAGTATGTTATTCATACGGTCTGTAGGACCTTTGGGAATATAAATGAATAATATCACCAAATTAGTTTTGGATTCAACCTGGATTGAAAAAATGAAATACATTGAACCCCATGGGACCCAATTCTTCAAACATGTTTTAAGCGGATTTAAAATTCACAAATTGCTTCGAAAAGATTAGGTAATATTCAAATTGTTCCATAAAATATATTAAAAAAAATCAGCAAAATATATTCAGTTGTTTTTTAAATAAAAATTAAAATAATAATTTTACCTCTTATATAAAGCGATCACGTCACAATGATATGAAAAAATCACGTGACCCACTTCAAAATGAAATATGGCATCCATCTTGTCTCAAAATCGTGATTTTTAAAGTACTTTTTAATTCATATGGAGTGTTGTATCCGTCTTAAAACCGCTTTATTTTTGCTTAAATTCTGTGCATTTACATGCTGAAACAACGCAATTACAATATATTTGAGTTTAAATGAGCTTCCACATTTGATTATTTCTACAACGAAGCCTATTTTTCACTTATGTAAAATGTAAACAGCAAAATATGCAGACTGAGTTGTATATGAATTGCTGTATTTCTTTAACGCAAAATTATTTAGATCATGGAGTTTGCATAACTGATATGAATGAAATATTCATTGATTTTTACACAGAGAAGGACGATTTTTTTCGATGAAGTTTTAAGCATAAAGTTTAATTACTTGCAGCTCCATGGTCTTAATTTTTAAATAAAATAAATTATTATAGTATTGTGATGAATGAAATGAATGGGAAAATGTTATGAATGAAATGCTACTTGTATAGAGAGAGCCAGGCGTATTATTTTTTCTATGACGTCATTTGAATGAATTTCAGTTGTTTTCGATGAAGTTTTCAAATGTAATAAATTATTGTAGTATTATGATGATTTTAAAAATATTACCGGGGAATATATCGCATTTTAGACATGTTTAAACCAGGCAATTTATATTTCAATGCCGTCATTTGAACGAAGTTCATTTTTTTCGATGAAGGTTTAAGTTTTCAAATATAATAAGTTAGTATATAGTATTGTAATAAGTTTTAAACAATTACCGAGGAATGCATTGCTATTTAGAAATGTTTATATAAAATTGCATTGAAGTTGGAAAGTGTTTTTTAATCAATGCTTTAAGCATGGTTGATCTTTCTTGTTTAATTTAAACTTTAGTTTGGCTTGAAAAAGCTCGTAAAAAAAACTCAGCGAGCGTCAGCGATTAGGAGACGAAGCCTCTCCACTAGCTTTGCAAGTTATGAGGGTTGGCAGAGCATAGTGAGCTGGGGACGGATACCCCTAGTTTGTTTAAATAAAACTGTCCATCCAAATAACAAAATTATATTCACATGATGAAAAATTACTAAATAAACTCACAAGTAAAATTGTATTGCAAAAGGACAGAGTTTTTTAAACATTGTATGCAAATAGAGCAATATGGAAGAGAAAAACACTCCGAAGATTGAATTCCATATATTCAAAACAATACAGAAAAATCTTTCCTTAAAAAAACCACTGCCTCATACTCAGAAATTATTATTTAAAGAAAATGCTCATGTGCACTTTTATTTATCATTCTATTTGTCTCATGGGATTCTGATATTGAAGATTTTGCATTTACTTTAACCATTTTCACACATATGAAATCAGCCGTTAAAGCTGGATTTGTCCAGAATAATCCAAATTTAAACTCTCACTTTTTCACGATACTTGTCGCCGAGTTCATCCATTATTAAATAATACAATTGCTTCGTCTCTTCTTGTAAAAAAATGATGTCGCTTCAGATCAGGAAGCAGTAGAGCACCTGTTTTCGCACGCGCGTAAAAACAAGTGTGTTTACATTATTTAACAGATGTGCCAGTGGAAATTTTTATTGTGACACAGTTTTTATTGTTACGGACGTAATTTTTGTTAGATTGCAATGCGGTTTCTTTTAAATTGTGCCCCAAAATATAAAGTATTTTTAAAAGTATTCCTGAGAAATATGTTCTTTAAAGCATGAAAAGTACTAAAATTGTGTTTGCAAACGTATTTATTTGCCATACCATCTTTCTAAGATCCTTCATAGTTTAAAAAATATTTGATGGATTTACATAAAATTGTGTATTTACCTGGAATTTTGGAAAATCGAGTGCTCATTCCATTATTGCAGTAACTGTAGATAAACTATCATATAATGTTATAGTATAAAGTCGTAACTGTAGAAATACAATTTCTTTCAAAATCCCCAGCAACAAATCAAGAAAATTTATAAATACTCTTAGCAATTTTGATTAAATAGTTAGTATATTTTAATTTCATATACATTTTACAAAACTAATAAGAACATTTTCACTACGCTAGTATAAACTATTTTCAATTTTTTTTTAATTTGGGCCTCATGCTGTCATTTAAAAATGTTCTAAGTTTCAAATTAAAAATTGTAATTAATAAAGAACAACGGAACAAGATGTGATGCAGAATTCATTTCATATATAATATATATATATATATATATATATATATATATATATATATATAAATATATATATATATATATATATGTATATATATATATATATATATATATATATATATATATATATATATATATATATATATATATATATATTAAAATAGTAAATCCAATGATAGAATGTAAGAAGTAACTCATAATACAATATCTTAAAAATTTGCCTACAGAATACAATAAAATAAAATAAAATTCAACCATAATAAGGATATTATAATACATATTACAGTTCGGAAAGCTAAAGATAATCAAAAAAAGTTAAAGGAGAGGAATCTAAAAAAGGAATACCAAAATAATCCAGCATTAAAACTTGCACGTGGAAAAGAGCTCTAGGTTTAAGAAAAGTTCATTTCGAAAAAATTCTTTTTCGAGTCCTAATATTTAAACGAAGTGAACACAAAAATGCTTATTTCTGAAACACAAGATGGATTTTATCTATAGACATGTGTTATTAGGACGACAAGAATACAGATTGAAAAAATAGAAAGGAAGCATAAATACCTTAAAATACACCTCAAATGTACAACCATTACGAGCAAAAAACGACTAGACCAATGTTGTCATTCGCGAAAGAGTAAAGAAGTGATTTACTGTTGCCAAAGTGAGTAATAAAAACCGTACTACGTAATGACAGTAAAATGTGATATTCTACAGTAAAAGCTGTAAAATAGATAGATGAAAATATATTGTAATGTAAAAACAAGGGAATGTAGAAGTAAGGCTAAAATAAGATACTAAGGAGAGAATATTAAGAATTTTAGGCTAATCGAAATTTCTTAACTGTACCATTTACTAAATATGCTGGATATTCATATAAATTACTGGTAATTTTGAGGTTATTTCTGTGCAAAGCATGAAATTTTGATCTGATAATCTATAAATTCTAAAAAGTTCATTAAGTATAATATTTCTAAACAACTGAATCGAGTTGCAGGAATTAAAAGGTAATATTTTATTAATATTAAATTAAGAAAATCTTTTTATCATATAAATTAGTAACTATCCCATTAGTAGGTTCTATAATTAGGTTTAAATCCAAATAATTAATATTTTTACTAATAGTAGTTCCATTAAGTATATATATATATATATATATATATATATATATATATATGAATATAAATTAGTAAATCCAATGTTAGAATGTAAGTAGTAACTCATAAAACACTATTCCAAAATTTTCTACAAAATACAAAGAAATAAAAGAAATTAAGACATAAAGAGGAAATAATAAAGCGTAATGCAGGTCATAAAGACAAAGACAATCAACAAATTTCAAAAATGAGGAATGAAAATAGGAAAACTAAAAAATCAAGCAAAAAAGCTGGCACATGGAAGAGCTTTAGGCTTAAGATAAGTTCATTTCGAAAAAATTCTCTTCAAGTCCATACATCCCTTCGAAATGAACACAAAAATGCTTGTTTCTGAAACACAAGATAGATTTTATCTATAAACTTGTATTATATGGACGACAAGCATATAGATTGGAACAATAAAGGAAACACATAAATGCCTTAAAATACACTTCATTAGTGCAACCATGACGAGCAAAATATATATATATATATATAAACCTATATTAAAGAAAATTAAAGATCGGGGATCTTATATTGTTGGGGACAGCTACGAGGTCATAGGTCATAGAGATCTTGAGAAATCATCAAACAAAATTATTTTGCAGAACCCATGATTTTCAAGAGCTATGTAACAATATTGAACTCAAGGTATTATACCGAATACTGAACTTGTTGTACGGGGAATTTGAAATGCAAAAATATATTGAAATCAACAAATATAGATCTCTGATTAAGATAGTTATAGAAGAAAACTACCTATATAACGGTCTGAATTTCTATAAGCAAATTAAAGGCATCCCCATGGGTGGGGGATGCTTGTCAATTTTAGCAGACATCTATCTTGATCATTTTGAAAAAATGTCTAACAAAATAATAGATTGTCATTCTATATATATGATAAAAGAATCTATATATACTAATTGCCAAGTGTCCGTCAGTCTGTCTGTCTGTCTATCTGTCTGACTGTCTGTCACGCTTTTTGCAGGCACTTCCCGTATAGATAGAGACTTGCAATTTGGTACACGGCTCGGACGTTCGATAAAACCCCCAGAAAAAATCGAATTTTTCGAAAATGTTCTCCAAAGGGGGTGCTGCACACCAAAACGTTCGAAAAGTGAAATGATAGGAAAGCATGCTTTGCGATGAGATATAGACTTCAAATTTGGTGTATGGGTAAATCGTTCGAATGGAAGAAAGTGTGCATCTATCTATATATACTAATTGCCAAGTGTCCGTCTGTCCGCCTGTCTGTCACGCTTTTTTCAGGCACTTCCCGTATAGATAGAAACTTGCAATTTGGTACACGGCTCGGACGTTCGATAAAACCCCCTGGAAAAATCGCATTTTTCGAAACTGTTCTCTAGAGGGGGTGCTCCACACCAAAACGTTCGAAAAGTGAAATGATAGGAAAACATGCTTTGCGATAAAATAGGAACTTCAAATTTGGTGCATGGGTAAACTGCTCGAATGGAAGAAAATATGCAATTTCAGATTTCCAATATTTTCTACTGATATATGAACTGACTAATCTGGTATATGGAAAAACTGGTATATGGACTGACTAATCATTTGACGAAGACACCCAAGACAAATATTTTTTCAAAAATGTTCGTTTAAGGGGGGTGCTCTAGAGGAAAACGTTCGAAAGGTGAATTGATAAAAAAAACATGCTTCGGAATGAGATATAGATTTTAAATTTGGTGTACGGGTAAATAGTTTAGAAGGAAGAAAGTATAAAATTTCAGATTTCCAATATTTTTCACTTAAGGTGGTGCCGCACACAAAAATGTTCGATTTTCCGAATAAATGAGAAACGGCCCCTTTAAAATTTGATAGAGGCTTGAAATTTGATATATGGACTACTCATTTTATGAAAACACCCAAAACGAATATAGTTTTTCAAACATTTTCGTTTAAGGCGGTGCTCCAGAGAAAAACGATCGAAAGGTGAATTTATAAAAAAAAACATGCTTCGGAATGAGACACAGACTTCAAATTCGGTGTACTGGTAGATAGTTCGAAAGGAAGAACATGTGCAATCTCAATTTTCCGATATTTTCTACTTTTGGGGGTGCCTCAAAACCAAATGTTCGATTTTTCGAATAAATAAGAAACACGATTTATTTAAAAATTGGCCTTATTCGGTGGTTGCTTATTGTGGGAGCGTTGATTTTCAACGGGTATTCGGCTAGTAACTTATAATATTCCTACAACAGGAATCATACATTGCACATCTAATTTGCACTTGAATATATTTAGGAATGTATTTATTGGTGGTCTAGCGAGAACAAAAAGAATTGTAAGCAGTGACGTCACAAGATTGGGAAGTGACAGAAAATTCTTACAACAGGCATTCAAAGACATTCAATGCAATTTATGATCCATTACATCAAAAATTACTACTGAAAAAATGAAAAATATGGGTTAAGTTTGTGTGAATATTTGAGGTCATTATGAACATTGATTATACGTCTTTGAGAGTAATGACATCACAAACATCTAAACTGCTGAATATGATTATTTTGATGTTATAAAGAGGAAGCATAGGCATATGAACTTAGCTGTCTCTGAGGCTTGGACCAATACATTTTAATATCACTTTCCTTTAAAAAAGGTCTTTTGATAATTTTGATTATCACTCCGGAGGTTGGCTACAGTCAGTGCTGGCGTCCAGGAGTGCAATGCCGCGGCATTTAGGACATGCATGTTGATAACTGGGGAGTAAGATCACTACCACTTACCGCCATTGTGTAAGCACTTTACGTTGCCTTCCTTCTTCATTTTTATTTTTACATGTTAACCTTTCATATATTTTTAATGTTTTATGCTGCTGTGCGCAAGTACACTAAAATTAATTTCAATATTTTTCTTTAGAAATCTATCTTTTATATTTACATATATATATATATATTATATATATTATATATATATATATATATATATATATATATATATATATATATATATATTACATATATATATATATATATATATATATATACATATATACAGACTTAGTTGTTTATACTTATATATCTATAAGCAATTATATTATATCTCTATTATTATATTCTCTATGTTATATTGTCATACTAATAAATTTATTTATACTATTATGAATTACAATACTTATACGATTTAGAGACTGCAAACATATATATACTTATTATTATATAATTTGATAGATATTACTCGGTATTTTCGATTCATGTTGGGATTTGTCTAGACCGATATCAAATTACCAACATAGTGCCATGGATAGTTTTGAATATATTATTTACCGTACCAAGATTATAAATTCAATAAATGCAAGAATAAAAATTGCAAAACTTGCCCATCTGCTTCTAATACTCAAATCACTAACCAAGATAGCCGTTTGCCTTTCTGTAAAATTTTTAATTGTATCTACCGATTGCCATGTAACGTTTGCACTCTATCATATATAGGACACACTAGTAACCCCATTCATCTACGTATGAATGTCCATAGAGATCACGTCAAAAATTATATACTCCATAATAATTTTCTTTCTACTTCCAATAAAATAGAATATAAATACTTTGCTAAACATGGTTTTGAAAATATTTCTATACATATTTTGGATATAAAAACAAATGCAGCAGATTGGATTTTTTTTAAAACTTCTATATTAAATCAAATTGTACTCTTTTTCCATATGGACTAAAACAATTACATCTAAATGGTAATATTGCAAAAAATAATTTTGTAGATAATAAATGTTCTATTTTAAATCACCTTTTTTTGAAACCCCATTTAAATAATTTTAAATCAGTCAAATTCAAAAGCTTTAAAGATTTGGTAAAGATTTGGTAAAGGAAACTCTATACATCATGATTATAAAGCTGAGATAAAATGTTTACATAGTCAATTTAATAGCACTTATCAATGGAAATTAATAAAATCATGAGTTTTTGCAGTAAAGAAAAAAAAATAATGTTTATGCCACTTTCTTAAAATTAAATCTTACTAATGAACATTTTAATCATATTTTCTATGATTTGCTCATTACAAGATCAAAGTATTTAAAATTAAAACGTAATCAATATCATAATAATTATACGTCTACTAATTCTTATTGTGTAATTTCTTTCAGGCATCCAATTTATATTTCGATAAATTTTGGTCATCTATTTAACACGTTCAAACATTTATTGCCTATTGGAGATTTGAGTGTTTCAAGGACTTTCAAATACAACAAGCCGATTGGTAGATCTATATTTAATTATAATGAAACTTCACAATCTCTCTCTATAGATCATGATTCTATGTCAAATGTAGTATTGTCTCTCTATAGATCATGATTCTATGTCAAATGTAGATAATGAATGTATTTGCAAAGTAAACAAATATGCTAAATTTCTAAATCCAGACTTGGGGCATTTAGTTACAGGAGACTTAGGTATAGTTAAAGACGATACGTTAAGAACCACTATGTCATTTGGCACTACATTCAGGATACCAGCTTGTAATAATTTTTTTAAAGTTTTAAAATCAATAAATCTTGACCTTGATAAATATATATATATAAATTAGCTTCTAAATATGCTCTGCCTTTAGAGGCATTTAATATGTGGAAATTTACTTTATTAGAATTAATAAAAAATAATATTTGTAGTATTAAATTGTCTAGACCTATATATAATATTGATAATATAAAACAATTCATTAATGATTTACAAAGATCGTTTGTTATTACCTATGTTGATAAAGCCTCTAATAATTATGCTATTATCTGTAAAAAACTCTATATAAAATTTTTGTTAGATTATTTAAAGAATAATAGTCTATTTAAACTAAATTCACATTCCATTAATAGTATCAATTTGAAAATTATCAACATGTATAGTGATTTAAATATTAAATATAAATTTCTTGAATTTCTATATATAGTGCTTACTCCTAAATTTCATAAAAATCCTATTAAATTTAGTACAGTTACTAGTGGTCATAATACTTACTCTACTACTGCGAGTAAATTCTGCTAAATTATTTAAATCTAATAAATGATAGTTTACGTCAGTCTAGCCCCCAACCCCCCATAATTACCTTATTCTAAATAATAGTAAACAGTTAAAGAGAGAGAGAGAGAGAGAGAGAGAGAATAAATTAACATCACTAAGAATTCTAATAAGATTTCAAACTTTTAATTTTAAAGATCTTTTTAATAATATTAAGGTCTCAGATCTATATGATGTAATTTTAGCACTATATAATGCTTATATTACTAATCAATCAACCCAAACAAATTTTATGAATTTCCCTCAACTTCTTCACTTTGTTATTTTCAATAATTATATTTTTCAAGGAAATAAATCATACTTACAAGTCTCAGGAGTTCCACAGAGTGGCTGTAGTAGCAGTATGTTAGCCAATTTATACCTTTAGCATTATGAACAGTCTTTTAATTCAATAGATTATAAAATTTACAGATATGTTGATGATCTGATTTGCTTAGTATATACTGAAAATTATGTCATTGATATAGATTTCTATCCAGAAAATTTGGAATTAATTCCTAATCAGTCCATTATAAGTAATAATATTAATTTTTTGAATTTAAATCTTTTCATTGAACCTACTAATGGAATTATTACAAATTGATATGATAATAAAAAAGACTATTTTAATTTTAACATTAATAATGTATTACCATTTAATTCCTGCAACTCGATTCAATTGTTTAGAAATATTATACTTAATCAGCCTTTTAGAATTTATAGATTATCAGATAAAAAATTTCATGTTATGCATATAAATAATCTAAAAATTTCCAGCAATTTATGTACATATCCAGCTTATTTAGTAAATGGTATAGTTAAAAAGTTCAGATTAGTTGAATTTTCATGAATTCTCTTCTTAGTATCTTATATTAGCCAGATATCTACATTCTCTTGTATAAATAATGCTTATTAGCCCACCATTTTGCAGCTCTTACTGTATAATATTACCTTTTAATGTATTTTCGCATTACAGTTATTTATTTCTTACGATTGGCAACAGTAGATCTTTTCTTTTATCCTATGTGAATGATAACGCTGGTCTCTCCATTCTAGGTTCGAATGGTTCAGTCATATGCAGAGTTTTTCCCTGGTATTTTTGTTTCCTTTATTTTTCCATCTTTATGTGTGTTGTCCAAGTAGAAATAGTTTATAGATATAGTCTATCTATTTCTTCAGAAACATACATATTTTGTGTTCATTTTGAGAAAATACTTGGACCCGAAGAAGAGTTTTGTTTAAATGAACAATTCAATTAATTAGACTTAGTCCTTGTACACGTGTATAGCATTAACGCTTGGATTTTATTTGTTTTTCTATTATCGATTCCATACCATTGATATTTGTTGATTATCTTTAACTTGATAACTCGAAATTTGCATTTTTTTCCAATTGACTGAAGATTCGCCATTTAATACTTCTTTTTATTTTGTAGGTTTTATATAAAGTTAAGATTTTTGAGTTGCAACTTCTCTCTATTCTATTATTGGACTTTCAAACTACTATATATATATATATATAAATATAAAAATGTAAATCCAATGTTAGAATGTAAGTAGTAACTCATAATACACTATTCCAAAATTTTTCTACAAAATACAAAGTAATAAAAGAAATTCAAACATAAAGAGGGAATTATAAAGCGCAATGCAGGTCATAAAGGCAAAGACAATCAACAAATTTCAAAGGTGAGGAATGTAAATAGGAAAACAAAAAAATCAAGCAAAAAAGCTTGCACGTAGAAGAGCTTTAGGCTTAAGATAAGTTCATTTCGAAAAAATTCTTGTCAAGTCCATATATCCCCTCGAAATGAACACAAAAATGCATGTTTCTGAAACACAAGATAGATTTTATCTATAAACTTGTGTTATATGGACGACAAGCATATAGATTGGAAAAATAAAGGAAACATAAATACCTTAAAATACACTTCATTAGTACAACCATGACGAGCAAAATATGACTAGACCAATGTTGCCATATGCAGAAATGAAAAGATGTGATTTGCTGTTGCCAAAGAGAGTAATAAAAATCGTACTGCGTAAAAGCAATAAAATGAGATATTCTACAGTTAAAGCTACAAGATAAAAAGATGAAAACATAATAAATTCAAGAGAATGTAGATGTACGGCAAAAATATGATACTAAGGAGAGATTATGAGAATCTTAGGCTAATCGAAATTTATTAACTGTACCATTTACTAAATATGCTGGATATTTATAAAATTTACTGGTAATTTTGAGGTTATTAATGTGCAAAGCATGAAATTTTTATCTGATACATATATATATATATATCGCCATTGTCAGAAACTGGCTATTCTATCGATTTTAATTCGACGCCATTGTCAGAAACTGGCTATTCTATCATTCTATTGGTTTTAATTCGAATTGTATGGCTGTCCTGATGAGAATGCAATTTCGAACTAACCGCCATTTTTTGTGCAGTTTCAATTGATTGTTCTCTATGTCTTAATCTTTTGTCTTGAGCTAATTATTATTGCCTTCTCTCATTTTTGCCGTGTTTTCTTTTTTATTTTTATTTATATTTTTATTTATATTTATATACTTTTAATTGTGAATTTTGTATCCTTATATTCTTTTCATCCCCCTTTTCCTTTGTAGTGATATGTTACCTTCTATCTTTATCCTTAGTCTTGGTCTATAGTTACTCATTTGTAACAGATATGCTAGAGATGGGTTTTTTGTACATACAGTAGTTTATGCATAATTTAGGATTAAAATCTTTCATTTTATATATATATATATATATATATATATATATATATATATATATATATATATATATATATATATATATAATATTTCTACAATTACTACAGTTTTGTTAGATAAAAAGAATGAAAATAAGAAAGCAATTCGTGTCTTTGGAGAAGGTTCTCTGCTCGTCATATCAGATTTTGATTATTTGCATATACAGCAGTAAAAAAAATCGAAACACCCTACCACAATTGCACAATTTATGTCGGGAAACGAAAGGAAAGATATCATTCGACACGGATTAATGTCTTCTACAAATATCAATATTTAAAATTTGCCTAAAGGGCTGTAAAGAACCTTGCTGCTCCAAGCGGGAATCGAACCCTGGATTTACGAACTTGTCAGCCGACGCGCTACTACTGTCTAAATGGACTCTGCATTCTCCACCCTCTAATGTCAGATTGGCGTGCAACTGACAATCTGACTGACCACCTCCTGCTATTTTTACCTCAGGTGAGCCTCCTGCTTCCACTATTTTTACTCAGGGTTGTATATTTTTAGTCAGGTTAATATTCCAGAGTCCACTGAATTCATACTAGTCGTAGTAGGGTCACTTTCAGACCATATTTGCACTAACCTACAGGGTTGATTTGCTAGGGCGCCATTATGAAGAACCTTGCTGCCCGACCGGGAATCGAACTCTGGATCTCCGAACTGACCAGCCGACGTTCTACCGTGAGCTATTGGGACGAAATTGTAAGCTCTTACTGTCGAAGTGGATTCTGGAGGATCGATTTCACAGTTATTTTGGCTTCAACAAAGGTAACCCCATTGAAAATTACATGCACTATAGAAAAACCATTGAAAATTACAGATAATATAGAAAATTTTATGAGGGTTAATAAATTAATGTACCATTTTTAATGGATTTTTCATCTATTTCCAAGTGTTTGAAATTTGCTGATCCTAATGTTAAATGGGTTTTCCAGTTTTTGGAATAAATATTCACGATAAATCAATTTTCCAAGAAAATTATTTTTTCACACTTTTTACTTAAAACCTACACAAAATTCATATAAATTTAATATTTAAACATATATGAAATATTTATTAATAATTATTAAATTAATATTCATAAAAATTATGAATAGAAACACCTGTTAATTTTGACACCATACGATGCAGCTGCTTCTAAAACATTGGTATACAAAATTTCAGTTTAACCGTATGATATTGAGTTTGCTATCAAATTTCATTTAAAATTCTATGATTATTACGCTTATCGGGGGCCATTACCAAAGTTATTGAAAGAAAACCTCTAATGTTTTTTGAAATCCATCTATAATTAAGAACATCACACTAACTTATCGATGTTTAAAAGACAACGACTATCTATGTGTAATACTAAAACAACGTAAGTGAAAGCGACAAAGCATTACATACTAGTGGAACCAGTCTATCAAATGGGGGAATTCGCCTTTTCTGCTACAGAGTTCAATTTTTAGACGTACCCTCAATGTTTTTTAAGGTTTTTCTTCGTCAATTTTGGGTCTTTTACCATTATTTTTTTTTAATCTGCATGAAAGTTTTCATTGAATCCGAATGTGTATTTAGCAATGGAGGTTGCCCTTGAAATTTTTAGAGTTAGTGCTGAAATAACTTTGAAGAAGGCCCCTTATGCAAATTTTATATATTGGAATTTGTAGAAGACATTATAATCTCTATCGAATGATATCCTCCATTTTGTTCTGCGGTATATATTGTGAATTGCTGTCGGGTGTTTCGTTTTCTTTTACGACTGTACAATCTCTCTACTGGATATTTAGTATGTCGTTAACGTTAGATAAGAGTTTATTGCTAATAGTCTTACGTTAAAATGTTAGTAAACTATACAGAGTTCTTAGAAAAACCTGTATAGTCCCTATAGCTGTAAAGCACCGTGTTGTAGTGCTACGGAAGCGAGTTGTAGTACTACGGAAGCGTGTTGTAGTGCTACGGAAGTAGCGTGTACCTAAAAGAAAATAAGCATGTACAGTCAAATGAACGTGCTTGTAGCGTTTCTAGTGGAGAAATAGGGAACTCAAGAAAACTAACTCAGAAACCAAAGTTCAATTACAAATTTAAAGATCGGTGTTTAATTACTATACAAGCATACTTAATTCAACAGAAACACTTAAAGTCTAGACCAGACATGTGAAAATAGTAAACATGTTCAACAACCCAGACGTAATGCAAAAGTAGTGTAATAAAAGTACAGTCTACCTGCCCAGTAATCTAAGTGCACAGTGTTGAAATTGTGCAACATCTGGATTCGGTACAGAACAGCATGCAGGATCACAGAGGTTAAGGAATTTCAAACTTTGACGATGCGCTGCTTTACCAAGCATAGTTTTGCACTAATTAAGCATTGCTCTTGTATTTTGTAATTGGATTTATTACCTACCTCTGTTAATTTCCGAGTTAGTTTTCTAAGTTTCTGTATTTCGCCACTAATGGCGCTACAAGTATGTTTATTCGACCGTGTATAATCACTTTTCCATAGATACATGTTACCTCCGTGACGCTATGACACTGTGTATAAAAGTTATAGGAGGCATTTAGATTTTCTTAAAAACCCTGTCTACAATATAAATAACAGCGACATGAATTTTTTAAAATGGCAACTCAAATCAACTAATCTCACAAAAATTCAATATTCAAATATTGATTTAAATGTCGATGTTTTAAATATTGTTTAAATAATCAAAATGAAATTTAGATGATTACTTCGTTTACACACCTTTGTTACACATAATTTTCCTCAACGCCACATGTACCAAATCATTAATACCAAATCTAAAATTGTCATCTATGATTCATTGTTATATTTCAAAGTAACAAACATATTTAACTAGAAAGAAAATTACATAAATTGCATAAATCGGTATCTAACATTTCAAACATATTTTATCTATGCAAAGTTTACCAATTATTCTATGAAGTACATCTTACTCTTAATTACAAGAGTTTTATTTAATAACAGGCGAATTCAGTGCTAATTAAAAACTCAATTTCCTATCATACCTCATTTAAAAATATAATTTCACTTCATTATAAAGCCTTTGTCTACGCTTTAGAGTGGATCCAATGCTCATTCACAATGTCATTTCCTGTCAAGATATTGTTCAGAAATCCGGCATATATACTAATAATGAAGTTTTAAAATAAGCATGTTATGTCAAATTATACAGTAGATCAAATTAGCGTGATAAACAGCACATAATAAATGCTGAAATGCCTTTTGAAGCAATGTTCTCTTCAAGTAATGAAATTATGTCATTCTTCTGTTCACAATTGTGAATGATAATACAAACACAACAAATACGCTTACGTATTGATGCGTCAAAACTAATTGTGTTCGAAGAGTAGAATTTAGTTGTATTGCCAAACTGTCGAAGCTAATGTTAAGTAAGATGTTATTTAAAGCAACGTATTTGTACAGATACACGAATTGAACAATACTTTATTTTAAATATACGAAATATTGAAACACTGTTTTGATGTCAATGGGGATTACCCCCCAAAAGCATAAAATCCCAAAATCGTAAGGACACAATGAGTTAAAATAAAGGAACTAAAAGCTTTACAAAAATGTAGGTACTTAACACAGTTTAACATATAGAAGGTTTACACTGAACAAAAAGGAAACCTAGTTTTCTCTCAGTGCTGATGACCGCTGCATACATGTGTGGAGGATGACTGACCAGCGTTCGATCCCGCATTTGTTATCCAGCTATGACTATCTCACTTGGTGTGACAATTTGGGGAGCCATCTCGAGGGGACAGCCGATCTCCTCTGGTTGCGCTGTAAGGCAACCTGACGACTCGCTTATACGTCGACGATATTCTGCAACCGATTGTTTTGCCTATGCTGTCAGGCCGCCCAAGTTCCATTTACCAACAAGACAACGATTAACCACTGCACGATTTTATCAAAAATGTCTTCAAGATTTAATACCCTCACATGGCCATCTATGACATGCTGGGGCAGTATGTCCTGGATACCAACAAGACAATGATCGACCACTGCACAATTTTATCAAAAATGTCTTCAAGATTTAATACCCTCACATGGCCATCTATGACATGCTGGGGCAGTATGTCCTGGATACCAACAAGACAATGATCGACCACTGCACAATTTTATCAAAAATGTCTTCAAGATTTAATACCCTCACATGGCCATATATGACATGCTGGGGCAGTATGTCCTGGATACCAACAAGACAATGATCGACCACTGCACAATTTTATCAAAAATGTCTTCAAGATTTAATACCCTCACATGGCCATCCAGGACATGCTGGGACAGTATGTCCTGGATACCAACAAGACAACGATTGGAAACTGCACGATTTTATCAAAAATGTCTTCAAGATTTAATACCCTCATGTAGCCATCCAGGACATCCTGGGACAGTAATTTCAGCTTTCTCAGGATACCACTGAATTAGCTGACCAATTGCAACATTTGTGGCAGAATCTTCCGCAGATGGACATAATCAAATTAATGGACTCTATGCCGCACCGAATATCGGCTTGTATAGCTGCTAGAGGATGATTTACCACTTACTAAAATGTCATCTTCTTCTTGCCACTTTTTTTAAGAAAAGGTTTTTCTTTTCTCTCAAATGTTAATCATTTGCATATTCAAACGATACATACGCGGGTGTAGCACAATATTTATAAGTACATATATTTTTTTACTACAGGGTATATTTAATTTATTTAATAATTCTAAGCAAAACTTGAATGTAAAAAGAATAATTTTTGCTTTATATAGTAGCCTAATTTTCTCCTTAATTTCTAAATAAAACAAATCGATCGACAAACCCATGAAACAAAGCGATGTCATTAGACTCTTTAAGCCATTTTAATTTCTATTCGTAGTAATACCCTAACTCTAACAAAATCGAGGTTTAATCTTAGGTATTTTACGACCCCATACTGAATTTTTTTAATCCATTTTAACAGAAATGAAAGATTTAAAGATTTTGCTTGTTAGGTCGTACCGAAAATTTGCATTTCTGTACCAAAATGCCTGAAAACACTTTATACGGGATTCCTAGGCATCCAGTCCTTAAGCATCCAGATAACTTTTCAAAGCGAAATCTGCAAATGTACACGTTATAGGTCTATCTATAGTAATGTAACCATGGCCGACCTAATATTTTGAAGTGATTGCTGATATACTAGTGGAGAATGAAAAGAGTTAGGAGCACAAACTCGCAAGTAAAGCAAGATAGAAGGAAAATGCGATTACATAGTTGTAGAGGATTGCCTTAGTAGGAATCAGCACAAAGAACAAACAAAACGCGTATTCGGAAGGCAATAAATATTTGTCATATTTAATTGGGCTAAACGCTCTGCCATGCCACAATGCTGTCAAATGCTGCCGATTCATAAACGTATTCGATCATTCCAGTGATGAATGTGACGTAGTCGACTCCGCTAAGGCTTCTGTATAGAGAGCTGGAGCATCCGCCATTTTGTATCATACTTTTCTATTGATTTCTCACAGTAACTAGATTCCGTGCATTGTTATATAAATTCGTAATAAAAGGCGAGAATGTTCGGCAGTAAATTGCTGTACTTCCCGAATAAAAATACGAATGTTTAGATTCCTGTATCAATGAAAGAAATAAAAATATGGAAAAATTATTAAGATTAATGCAAAAATATCGGTTTGTAGCCGCAATCGGCGATAAGTGCGCCAAAACAGGCGCAATTTCACTGAGGTTATCAAGGAGGGAGGCGTTGGTTCTCACTCCTTGTCGGTAAGGCGTTTCTCACTGTAATACAATATGGCGGCCATAGGTCAGTCTGTATTACAGAAGCTGTAGATTCCGCCAATATGCAATAATAATTTGGTTTACGTAGGAAGTGATGAGCAAAGAAGATTGGATAGTCTGTGCTGGGGCCAGAGCGATGATGGTTGTGGTGAAATGAACGCATGTTTTAATGACTAGAAATATGTATTTTAAACGCGTGAAATTATGCACATTACCTACATTAGAATATTATGCAAGTAAATGCTGATTATTTTATCATTTATGAATGGAACAGCAATTCATCAATAATTATATTGTGCCAAATAAATGCCTTCTGTAACAGTTTTGTTGTCGATTTCTACTCATTGGACAATGCTCAACAACTTTGTAATTGGATTTTTACCTTCCCTATATGCATAGTACAATGTATAGGGAAAGTATTGTAAAGAGGCCGATAATTCGAATTCGAGTTTTTGACGGAATATCACGTTTCAAGTATCTCTGAACTAGAAGCGAACGTTTTTGAGGTGATGTCTTTTCGTATGTATGTGTGTGTGTGTGTAAGTATGCCTGTAAGTGTGTGTGTGTGTGTCCGTGAGACTGTAGAGACGACATCTCATGCACGAATAGATGCTTCAAACAAAATTTGGAATTCTAGAAGCCTATTGATGTAAGCGCAATCAAATGTTCGGAAAACCACCCCAATTTTCGAATTAAATTTTGAAAACAATCATCAAAAATCAAAATATTCAATACTGTTACGTAAACAATTATCTCGTATGTAATTTTTCATTAGAAAACGATTGACACAAACTTTTGAATAGTTGCATAATCCGTTCTCGAGATATTGCACATTTTTCAAATAAATTTATCAAAAAATGACATAAAATTTGTGTAATAGTGTTATATTTTAACGCCCAACAATTAGCCAACAGTCGTTTAAATATACTAAATAATCTTCTCTTTGCTTGTTTGTAACCCTTAGTGATCAATTTGGCGAATTGGCTACTCATTTAGTGAAATATCGCCAATAAATTAGCGAAAATATCTTCAAAATATTAGAAATGACGCCAGTTAATAGAAGTTAACAAGTTAACAGAAATGACGCCAAATTGATGAAATAATTATTAAAATATTTTAATATGTGGCCTATATTACTTATTGCGGATGCTATCAATATTGATAATTGTCAATTTAGAGTTGCACGAAGTATAAGTTAATTGGGTATTTCGAAATAAATTTACATGATGTCTTCAGGAACAGCACTAAATATACAATTTGGCATCAAAAACACTATGCCATCGGTTTTATACCCGATTTTTTCACTGTAAAACAAATATATCCATTGCATTATATAGGAAAAATCATGTGCTGCCCACATCAGATTTTTTCAGCTGTATCGAGTATTTTTGCTCTTTTCCGATATTCGATACTTTTCAACTCGATCGAGAACAAAATGGCGGTGCCTTATGTCATTTCGGCAACACGTTTAGTAACCCGCATCATAATTTCCAGATTTCAAGGACGCCGAAGTTTCCAGTAATCATAATTGGTACATCCCAATAATGCACGTCATTTTACTCCGATTATAAATTTTGCTCCGAAACATGTGATTCGCAGCTTAAGGAAGGAAAAAAGAGCAATTTGCAAAAATATAATTCTATAATTAAATGATGAAATGTTTTCAAATATATGCTTAATGTATGTTAACTGTTTACCTCGCTTGATAATTAACATTAAAAATAACATCAAATTAAAAATTAACGGAATCTAATTTTAATGGAACATAAATACCACATTAAGTATATGGCATGTTTTAGAGTATTCACTCAATGGATTCTATATTGATAAAAACAATTTAGAATTTTTGTATGTTATTATCAATCAATAATTTAATAATCTTTTATATTTGGCTTCTTCCGAAAGTATCTAGTACAGTAGATCTAGATACAGTTTCATAAGTACCGACGATAATTTTGAAAAGTATCTTGTATCTGGTAACTTCGGCATTTTCGAAAGTATCTAGTATATTGTATATATATACAGTTCACAAAGTGTCTTGTATCGAGTATCAGCAATACTTTAGAAAGTATATTGTATCTTGTAACTCCAGCTTCTTCAAAAGCATCTACTATATTGTGTTTAGATACAGTTTCATAAACTACTATATTGTGTTTAGATACAGTTACATAAGCGTTTGGCCTGTAAATATAACAAACCAAAAAAGCTTATTTTATTGTAAAGCAGAAAATATGAATGAATATATTGAAATTTTAGCTTATATATGTGGTTAATGTTTGTTCTTAAATATCACCAATATTTCTATTATTAAACTGTCTGACATTTCAATAAGATTTCATCTCTCATCAGGTGTACTATTAACTATACAGGATGTCCCAAAAACATTGATTTCGGTCTTTATTCCTTAAATATTGATCTTAGACATATATAATAAATTATAAAGCTGCGTAAAAAAAGGTACAGAATTTTATGAAATTGATAAAGATTTTCAGGGGATTAAATTTTAAGAAATACAAAATTTAAATTTTTTTACGGCCCCCATACAAAAACATTTCCAATGAGTAAAATGTGCCCCATAGACTAATAAGGTGATGTACAAAATTTCAACATTTTATCATAAAAAGTCTCAGAGATATGTTTGAACAAAGTTGGTGAGGGATTAATCCCAAATTGAAATGTAAATTTTTACAGCAAGAGTGGGAAATGACGTAACGCAGCATTGCATCATAGGCTTGTTATCAGGCGAATGCAGCTCTGTATTGGAATGTATGGAAAATATTTTGAACAAGCTTTGTAATCTTTGTGTAAAGTTATTATTTCTACACAGTGTAGATACTTTTGTACCAATAAATAGCAAAATTATTAATTATTTATGTAATCATTGTTTTCTTTCGTAATTTGTGTATGACCCCTGAAACGCGATCTGCTGACATGATTTGTTCCCCCTGAGAATCCATGTCGATGCATCGAATAGTGGTTTATGTCAGAATTTTTGTCTTTTCATATCTGAGGCTTTTTATGATAAAATGCTGAAATTTTGTACATCACCTTATTAGTGTATGGGACACATTTTACTCATTGGAAATGTTTGTACGGGGGCCGTATAAAAATTTAAATTTTGTATTTCTTAAAATTTAATTCCCTTGAAAATTTTAATCGATTTCATAAAATTCTGTGGCGTATTTTACTCATTTTTTTAATTTATTATATATGTCTAAGATCAACATTTAAGGAATAAAAGCCGAGATCAGTGTTTTTGGGACACCCTATATACATTATTCACTTATATAAACATTGTCCTAAAATTATATAGAAACTTTAGTTTTAACATAGACGTGCTAAATAAAGACTTTTTTTGATAACGACTAATAGAATTTAATATCGACTAGGAGAATCACAAAATTAAAGCTTTTAAAATTATTGATTTTTCATTATTTGAACTTATATATCTCTGAAAGAAGGCTTTAAGAGAATGCTTAAGAGAATGCTTTAAGAATATCTATCTTTATGTTATCAAGCAATTAATATCAAATCTTATGCTTTTAAAGTAAGGAATTCCCCCAACTTAAAAAAATGTATCTATTCAACTATTAGAGTAACTAACTACTCGCATGTGTATTGATAAAATTTTCTGGAAGCCTGGCAGAACTTAATTTTTTATAGAAAGCATTTTTCGTGAGAGAAAGAGAAATAATTCATATCCAAATAAACTAAAAACATCTTTTTCGGTGGAAGTATAGGGAGAAAATGCTCTCCACCCTGTTTCCCTCCTCCCTGTCGATCACTGCCGTTTTCCGTACTAGGCCTAGAATCGAATAAGCGGGATTACATCCAGAGGAGCAGTTTAAACAAAGGCAGAAGAAAGGAATCAAACCAAGCAATGTTGTATTATGACAAATCGGGGAAAGGCTCGACGTAATCAGAGCGGGTGGCACGCAGCGGTGATAAAGTCCTTTTTGGTGCTAGTAAATAACCGTCTGGAACGGCCGCGTTTCCAATCAGGAGAGTGTGGGTTGTAAACCGGAGAGTCTCGGACTGCCATTAGATCTTTCTTTTTCGGGGTTATTGGCAGCAAGGATCCTGTCACCATCCAATATAACTCCACTCCCTAGCCACAAGTTCCTTTAGAGCGGCTATTTTCGCCTATTACCGTCTCGTGACGGCGGCGGGAAAGCTTTACCTGGGACTGGGGATACGTGCGCCTATCGGTTCACAAGGGAATTTCACTTTCACGGTTGGATTACCGAGATATATTAAGAACACGTATTTTAAGCGTTGCTTCGGATACTACTTGTTGGGAGGAGGAAAGATTTTCTTGATTGAAAGTCACGTGTCTCAGGAAAGTAGGATTCTTAGGTATTCCGATCTAAAATGTGTGTTCTTTTCTGGTTTTTGAATGCCTAACTATACCATCTGATATCAATGACCATGGTGTATATATGTTACCGCTAAAGAGCAGAAATCAGTTATTCTGCATATTATCTAGGTAATGTGCAGATTAACTAGGGTGATCCGTTAAAGTGCTAAAAATTGTTTCATTTCTCAAATTACCTAGGTAATCCGCAAATTACCTAGATAATCTACACATTACCTACTAGGCACTCGTTAAAGTGAAAATAAGATCTTTGTTGGAACAACAGCAAATCTTTTCTTTATTTTACTCACCAATTCGGTGCTTGATTGCATACTAGGAGCTAAATTTATCTGATTTAAAAAAAATCACAACACAAATTCACGTGCTAACAGGCAGAAACGAATTTGAAAACATAATTAGCTATGCCACGCACTGGCAGCTGACGCAAATTATGAGAAATAAAAACAACCGGCGACGACAAGACGCTGGCGAAACCAAACTAAAAGTGGAGGGAGAAGGGGAAGGAGTAGGGAATGGAACTGAGAGAAACAAACTTTTGAACTTTAACGATGCGGAAACCGTTAATGTGCACATTACCTAGGTAAAATGCGGAAAACTCTTGATTCCGCACGTTAACGGAGCAAATCAGTTAATCTGCAAATTAGTTAGGTAATCTGCACTTTAACGGCTTTCGAGCTTTAACGGTAACATATATATAAATTATTAGTTGGAATTATATACTACTATGCGAAATTTAGATAAAATATAATCAATCCTCTTGTGAAAAATGGATATTTCATTGGATCCAGACCGCCCGACATGCCCAAGGGTGTAAAGTCCGTGGCACAAAATTTAGACAAGAACTCAGTAGGGTTCTGGTCTAAATTGCTTCATCCAATACATCCATAGGAATCGTACCCTCCTTACAACCTCTCGGAAGGACTTTTGGACCCATAGATTTAACGTACCCGTACTATGCGTAGATACGGAGATAGTTTAAAAACAGTTTTTAATTATCCATACATACCCTGAATTAGCACATGTATTACAAAGATTAAATTATACTCACTGTTGGACTATATTTTGTAGTGGTATACAACGATACAGCATACAAACGTTTTAAGGCAACAAAGTACTTGCTTCAGATCAAAATTCATCAATAAATCTAGTTTCACTACTATTTTTATTATAATTAATTATAAAACTATCCATAAGATCATCATAATTAGGTTTCGATGAATAGTTAAAATACGCTATTTCTAATATGTCTGTGATATTTCCTTGATGTACATACCTGGTATTTAAAATGCTTGATATCAGTTCAATTCTCAAATAATCAGAATATCAATCAACAATTTTCACATAATCCTCAAGCCTTGATCTGATCTGAACCTAGTCTGTCTATAATAAACAAGAAAGATCAATCATGCATAAAGCATTGATTATGAAACACTTTTCAACTGCAATGTAATTTTATTTAAACATTTCTAAAATACGATACACTCAGCGGTAATATTTTTAAAATTATCACAATACTACAGTAATTTATTATATTTGAAAACTTAAAGCTTCAGAAAAAATGAACTTTATTCAAATGACGTCATTGAAATATAAATCGCCTGGCTCTCTATGAAAAAGCAGTATATATTTTATTCATACAATTTTTTCCATTCTTGTCATTCATCACAATACTACAATAATTTATTTTACTTTAAAACTTAAAACCATGGAGATAAAAAGTAATTTAACTCTATCCTTAGAACTTCATCGAAAAAGTCAAAGTTTAAAATCGACTACTTTTCTATGTAAAATCAATGAATGATTCATTCATATCAGCTATATTGCAGAATCTATAGCTAAATAATTTTGCAATAAAGAAATTCAGCAATTCTTATACAACTCATCTTACAGCTTCATGTGTTTACATTCTCCATAAGTGAAAATTCAGCTTTGTTGTGGAAATAATCAAAGTTTGATGATAGTTTAAACTCAAATATATTCTAATTGCGTTGT
This sequence comes from Amaurobius ferox, assembly GCA_951213105.1. Taxonomy (NCBI): domain Eukaryota; kingdom Metazoa; phylum Arthropoda; class Arachnida; order Araneae; family Amaurobiidae; genus Amaurobius; species Amaurobius ferox. The sequence goes on along the minus strand of OX578142.1, from coordinate 123,607,624 downwards.
TTCAGAATACAGATGCACAGAAATTAAGCAAAAATAAAGCGGTTTTAGGACGGATACAACACTAAATATAAATTAAAAAGAACTTTAAAAATCTCGATTTTGACACAAGATGGATGGCATTGATCGTTTTGGCATTGTGCTATTTCAGAATATAGATGCACAGAAATAAAATAAGTATAAAGCGGTTTTAGGATGGATACAGCACTAAATATAAATTAAAAGAACTTTAAAAATTACGATTTTGACACAAAATGGATGGAAAATTTTATTTTTAAGTGGGTCATGTGATCTCTTCATATGATATGGATGTAATTATTATTTTAATTTTTATTTAAAAAACTCCCGAATATATTTTGCTGAAATTTTTTTTATATTTTTTTATGGGATAATTTGAATATTTCCTAAAACTTTCGAAGCAATTTGTGATTTTAAATTCGTTTAAGAAATGTTTGAAAAATTAGGTCCCATAGGGTACAATGTATTTTATTTTCTCAACCCGGGTTCAATCCAAAACTCATTGAGTGACATTATTCATTTATATTCCCATAAGTCCCAGAGATCGGCTGAACAACATACTAAAATTTTATTTCGATAAAGTCATTTTTACGGCAGTTATCGTGCGAACAGACAGACAGACAGAATGAACAAAGTCATAAACACTTTTCAACTATGTGTACAAACCTATATGTACAACTATATGTACAACGTTAACTCCTTGTACATCATATCAACTATATGTACTTCAACTATATGTACAAAGTGATAAACACTTTTCAACGAGTGTTAAAAATTGTCCATGGTCTATTCAAATTTTAACCTTAAATTAATGTTGTGCCGATTTAAAATTTATAACTTATTTACGCCTAATCTTTTATGTCCCTAAACATTAAAACTTAAACGAATTAGCTTTACTCCAGCTCTTTTTCTTTTTCTTTTTGTACTCCTCGTTGATTGAATCTAATTGCAGGGGAGGCGGATCATTCGAAGAATCATAAAATGAGCGTCAAAATCCTAATGAGACCATAAACTCTTTTATAGCGGCAACAATGTTTAATACTGATCCGAAGTTGTGACTTACAGCAACCACAGCTAATCATTTGAAAGAAATGTGCCGTATAAAAATTGGTTGTCACAAACTAATATGTCAATAATGAATAGCAACTTTACTAAAAAAAAGTCATCTTAGTGGACAATAAAACGCAACCTCGTTTCTCGATAGTGTTATATCTATATATTAATCTTATTTTAAAGAGTAACTTTAATTAATTGAAATATTTTGTTCAATATTGACAACACAATATTTGAGATTTTACGCAATATATGAGAAACATTTTACATGAAATTTATGTATAGGAGATAGAAGTTAGCGTCCGGATAAAAAATCTTGTCAGATTTTCGTTAAAAAAATTTCGGACTTAATTTTTTTATTATTTCAAAAGATTTATTCAAAAATTAGTAAAATTTGGAAAATTAACTTATCAAATTATATTAAAGAATTGACTGATTAGCACCCCGATGCATAAGTAATAAAATTTCTTAAACTTCAGTTTATGAGATTTAAAATTTGGAATAGTCAACAATGGGAAGATTTCTAACGTCGCATAATGTATCATGTCTTTTTGGGCTCCTATTTTCCAAGTATTTTAGTCATAACTAAGAATCATGGCCTTCTTAAAAATGACAACCGTTATGGGATGACAACCGCTTAAGGGATGGTGTGGTCCTTATTATACCTCACACGCCTTTGCAGATACATTATTTTAACGATGGCAACAGAAATGAATTCTGCCAAAACTGACCAGACCATTTTCATGCAGTCGCTACACAGTCGCATGAGTATATACATATCTAACAAAAACTTCTTATCTATTCTACACATACGATAATATCCCATCCTAATTTATCATTCAAAACAAGTATTATAACAGCAATCTGCAATAGCTCTCAGAATTTAACTATGTTTAAAGTTTAAATTGGCTTTGTCTCTTAAATTTCAGCTTGCCCCAGTACCTCACGTGATCGATATAATATTACCATATGTAGTGGAATGCATGTCATAATTCTTAAGCCAGACTCGTTTTCTTACTTCACATTGATTCCGAATTATTCTAAACTATAAATTCAATTTCAAATTAATTTTAATCAATCCTCCAGATACAGAAACGCTTCCCAAGGCTCAATTGAGGTGTTCGAATAATTTTCTTCATTTTTAACACGTTACAACATAGTTAAAAAGTGTTTATGACTTTGCTTATTCTCTCTGTTTGTCCGTTCGCGCGATAACTGCCGTAAAAATGACTTTATCAAAATAAAATTTTAGTATGTTGTTCAGACGGTCTGTGGGATATATGGAAATATAAATGAATAATATCACGCAATAGTTTTGGACTGAACCCGGGTTGAAAAATTGAAACTAATTTTTCAAACATATTTTAAGGGAATTTAAAATTTACAAATTGCTTCGAAAGTTTTAAGAAATATTCTAATTATCCCATACAAAATATGAAAATAATTTCGACAAAATATATTCGGTAGTTTTTAAATAAAAATTAAAATATTAATCATACGCATATTATATGAAGAGGTAACGTGACCCACTTCAAAATAAAATATGGCATCCATCTTGTATCAAAATCGTAATTTTTAAAGTTCTTTTTAATTTATATTTAGTGTTGTATCCTTTATAAAGCCGCTTTATTTTTACTTTATTTCTGTTCATTCATTTTCTGAAATAGCGCAATTACAAATATATTATTTGAGTTTAAATGTTCAATGCCATCCATCGTGTGTCAAAATCGTGATTTTTAAAGTTATTTTTAATTTATATTTAGTGTTGTATCCGTCCTAAAAACCGCATTATTTTTGCTTAATTTATGTGCATCTATATTCTGAAACAACGTAATTACAATACATTTGAGTTAAATGATCATCAAAATTTGATTATTTCAACAACGAAGCCTAATTTTTACTTATGGAGAATGTAAACACATTAAGATGTAAGATGAGTTGTATAAGACTTACTGAATTTCTTTAACGGAAAATTATTTAGCTCTGGAGTCTGCAATACAGCTGATATGAATGAAACATTCTTTGATTTTACAGACGATTTTATAGTAGACTTTTTCGATGAAGTTTTACGCATAGAGTTAAATTACTCTTACCTCCATGGTTTTAAGTTTTTAGTAATATAAATTATTGTAGTACTGTGATGAATGAAATATTTACTGCTTTTACATAGAGATCCAGCCGATTTCTATTTCGATGACGTCATTTGAATAAAGTTCTTTTTTTTTTTCGATGAAGTTTTAAGTTTCCAAATATAATAAATTATTGTAGTATTGTTATAATTTTTAAAATATTATCACTGAATGTATCGCATTTTAGAAATGTTTAAATAAAATTGCATTGCAGTTGAAAAGTTTTTCATAATCAGCGCTTTATGCATGATTGACCTTTCTTGTCTGTATATTGTCAAGTAAGTTCCAAGAAAATTCCCAATATCTCACTTATACTGCTATCAATTGCATTCAGAATATTATTTCAGAAGTCAAAGAGATAAGTGATCATTTTTTTTTCTTTCGAACTTAGAAAGGAGGCATTTTTTTTTCTTTTAGGGAATCTGGATTTTTTTTTCTCCCAAAGACTGCTTTTAACATACATAGATATGGCATAGCTAATGAGGGTAAATTTGAATTGATAGGACAATGCATGAAGTGGTTCATGTAACCAAAGGTAGAATCCTGTCTTACCGTAGATTACTGTTGGTTCTTCATATTCAAAATGTGAGCCTACGTGTTTCGCCTGCTCTAGGGGGCCTCCGTTAAATTGTTGGGGAAGAGTTAAAGTTCGAAGTGATCGCCGGAATGCCGTTTAAAATTAATCGATTTCGCCGATTGGAGGTCGTGAAGCGTCTTATATAAACCTGTTTTGACTTTATTTGAAATTAACTGATTGTTATAAAATTCCTTGGAGTTTAGTGCTATTATGGCGAAAGTTTTCTAGTATTAAGTTTACTGTGGGATTTACTGAAAGAGCAGCAAATGTGACCCAGTCCATATGCTGATCTGAGCCACTACCCACTGCGCACCCTCTCTCTCTCTCTCTCTATGTATATATATATATATATATATATATATATATATATAAAGTGTGCGCAGTTTTTACGAAGTGGATTGTCTTGCAATTGCACGTTCCAATGCTGGACTAAGTCACATATGCTGATTTTTCAGTAAGCCCCACAGTATATATATATATATATATCAGCAATAGAAAAATGCTAAAATCCACTGTTAAAATTTAAGCAAAATAAGTAAGCAAAAATTGATAAACAGTGAACCATAAAGCTGTTTCGAGTCTACTTAGAATCCATTTTTTCAGTGCAAAACAAACCAATGGACTCGGAATCAAAAGGATGAAATGAGTACAAATGGAAGAAAAGTGGTACAATTGGGGAATGTATAACCAAGTCATACATTGAGCGAACCAATCAGAAAACGATATGAAGACCAAACCAGCCAATTTGGAACTGAAAACTAACATACAAAATTGCAGTGCTGCAAAACACAATAGAAATGTCCCTAAAAGATATATCCGAACAAGATTAAAAGAGCAGCAACTAAACTGAAACAAGTTAAATTGACCCACAAGAATATCAAAGCTGAGACATAGGCAAAAATTGTAAAAAATATTAGAAGAAATAGTATAAAAATACAGGGTATACCGCCAAGAGACTGAATAAGTCATTAACGAAATTAGATAGTCAAGATCAATCTACATTTTTTTATATTTTGTGCAGAAAGAAATTCAAAACGTTGACCAAAATTAAAGCAATGTTGAGAAATTGGAGATTTAATAAAATCCTGTTTTAGATTTTCTTGTTCCTTAACATGAAATTGCTGAGTATTACCAGAAATAAGGCCACATGGGACTAATATTATCTCTATGGAGTCAATATGTACTAACCTGCATCATACCTATACTAACCGCATTTGAGAGCTCATATGGGCTGTCAATATTGAGTAAGTTATAGGGTACAGATTGATTGTCCGTGCATATATACTATCAACTTTTATTGAATGCGGTTTATTCGATGCGGATTGTAAATAAGCTATTCCATATGAGATCAATATGCGATATATGGTATAACTCACGTGAAACCATGATGGGAAACCTTTATAGACTATACATGAAGGATTATTATATATGGGAACCACTCCGACACATTTTCTATTGGGGAACTCATAGATGTAATAAAATATAGTCGCGTAAACTTTCTGTAATAAACTTAAAACGATTTCAAAATTTCGTCACGACAAATTGGAAAATATTGAAATAACGTTTTAACCTGAAATTTGCTTGTTTCATTGCGCGATATTGAATCAATAGAATAGTGTTTTTCTATTTTTTGGTGTCAAAAATTGGGCAATATAATAATTTTTACTAAACTTTTTAGAAACATTTATTTCTCAGGATCTGCTATGGATAGAGCATAACGATGATTGATATGAATTCAGCATCAAATTCTGAAGGAGGTAGGGGGATTGATTTAAGAATTTCCGCGTCCGGTCCATTTTACATTTCCAATTAAAAAGTATTATTTTTCTTGAAACAACTATTTTTAATATTAGTTATAGCTAGACCTTAGATAATAACTGGTTCGGATTCAACATCAAATTCTGGAGGACGTAAAGAGGTTATTTAAGGATGTATACTCCGGATTCCTTTTCCACATCCGGTTCAAAAATATTTCTTGACACATTGTAACGTTCACTTTATTGATAAGGACTTGCAATTCCGTCCTAGTAGCTCAAAGGTAGAGCATCGTCTGACCAGTCGAAAAATCTCTGGTTCGATTCGGACAGCAATGTTCTTCATAGCATCAATTCTTTAGTATTGTGTATAGATACGCATAACTTAGATGATGATTGATATATTTAACATCAAATTTTGAATGAGTTAAAGAGCTCACTATGGATTTTCACTTCTGGTTCTCGGCACGTCACTCCGATACAAATATTTTTCATTTATTTCATCTATTTATTAGAATCGGCAATAGAATTCAGATAATGATTGATTCAACATCAAATTCCTTAAGGTGCAAGGGTCGGGAATCATTAAGGATGTCCATTTCCAGGTCTTTTCCTACTTTCTATTCTTTACCGACTTCGGGTCAAAAATTTTCATTTCCCTTATCATTAATAATTTTCAATATCTGATTCTCAAAATCGACTATTGATAGAGTTTAGATATAGATTCAGCACTGAATTCCGTAGGAGGTAGGTGATTCACTCTTCTGATTCCGGAACTTTTTCGGATAATTCGCATAACTGTACGAAATAATATTGCAAAAGAATATAACAATGCTTAATAATTGCGTCATAAATAAATTGTTACCATATGCAGGCTCTTTCATAAATTTCTTGTTAAAGATATTAATTTGAAGAAAATGTTCTTTAAGTAAAAAAGTATTACATTTCACATTCCTTTATTCAAATTGATAAAGTATATGAGAATTTTACTTAGTATTAATGTTAAATTAAATGGCATACTGTTAAAATATGTGAATGTTAAACAAATCTGGTGTATTAAATTATTCGTGTATAGGTAGTATTTATAACCTATGTTAAAAATTACTTATTGCGAGACCGAAACAAAACAAAAAACGTATGCTTTTATCATGATTAGTTCTACCCTTAGATATTTACTCTGTAGCTATCGTAACTGCATTGCTCCAAAATATTTTTGACGAATCGAAGAAATTAAATGGGGGAAATAAATAAGATTTAGAAAGAAGTTTTAAAACTTCAAAATTTAACTTTGTTCACTAAGGAAAATGAAGTTATATATTCTTTATAAGGTATAAAATAAAATGTTTTATGCCTTATTGAGGAATGCTTATTTTTTAAATCTTCCGGAATACCATGTTTCAAAAGTTATGTATACTAGCAGAAACAACAAGCACATAACTATAATAGAAGGTCTTTATTTCACTTCTTATAAGACGTACAAAATTTTAAAAAGGCCAGAGCGCTTTCGAGCGTAAATACGCTCTTCATCAGTGGCTACATGGAAATAGACATGATCGTTCATATATAGACCAGAAAAGGTGACAAATTTGCATAAATATAATTATCGGTAAATTTACGGTTATCTAAGGAGAAACCAAAAATACTAAACATTTTGAACAGATTCAAAATCGAGCAATAATCAATTAAAGTACAGTAAAATTTTTTTTACAATTTTATTACAGGAATTTCAAATTCAAAAATTTTTTAAAAATAGGGGGGCAGTCAGGCCCAATCCCCGAGAGGATAACGTCAAAGATAACTATGAAGAGACTTGAATTGCATGGAGTCGAGAATGAGCCGCCAAACATAACACTTAAAATCTGAAAGGGGTCAAAATTACAAATCGAGATTCGCGGTAAATATAAATAAAGAGGGATTCAAAAAGGAGAATATTACGAGGGTTATACAATAATTACGAGGGCATAAGAAGGAAAGTTCTTTCAAAAATGGGCCGGAAATTTTCTTTAACAACAAAATGAGCAAGGGCCGTAGAAAGTTTACCACCTTTGACATCCCTAGCATGTTGTGCCAAACGGATACCAATAGTACGTTTTGTACTGCCAAAATAAAATTGAAAGTTACCATCTATGGACAACAGGGGAACCACATACACCCCAGTAAAGCTTTTAAAGTCATCCTTATCACCCAGCTTATCAGACCGAATCCGGTTAAATAAAGAAGAAACATTAGAGTGAGCAGGTCTGAAACCAAACTCAGAGCAGAACTGAATAAAGGGGCGGGAAATCCTAGGATGATACGGGAAACTGGATTTATAATTCAAACAATCTTTTAAAGTAATAAGTTTAGAATCAATTTGAGAACATTTACGGCGAACATGGGAAAAAAAACTTATGTATAAATTCAAAGGAATAGGTAGCCTCATGGCCAAGATTAAAAATAAAATCAATTTCGTCATGTAAAGTAGAAACAGAAGAACAAACCTTAAACGTTATGTATACTGTTACAAATGCATAAAATACTTTTTCCTCGTATTGACTCCATTCAAGGAGAAAACACTTCTACAGGCAGCCATTGTTATTGCGTGGAAGTAGAGTTGCCAGAATTTGGTTAGTCTTGGGCTAAGGGTTTCCAGAATTTGGCGAAATATCGCCAATTTGGTGACTTTACAAATCTACTCGAACGTTCTCGAAATGTTAACGGGTTTCGGAGATACGAGCTCTTTTTAGAAATTTCTATGGGTAATTATATGCTATCCATAGAGGTATATTCATATAAAATATACGGCTTATTTTCAGCATTTCAGCCGTTTGGCGTATTTCTTTAACTTTATAGCTCCACCTTTGCCTCGGGCTGTACTGCTTTCCTCTTTGCCATTGGGTCGGAGTCACAAGTCATTTTCTTGCTCAGGCTCATTTAATGAAATAGCTATCTGTACTCTTTCCTCATGGCGTTATAGATTCTCTCATATTTTGTATGCAGGTGGATATATCATGGATATCTAACATGATGGATAGCAAAGCCTGACTAGATCACCACCTGTCATTGTTGCCTCACTCTACGGTTTATTGCCTGGCACTTAGTGTTTATCATTGCATATGCATTTACTTTAATTTAAGCATTTGGCTTTATTTTCATATCAATGCATTTCACTAAAATCATGTCATCATACATGGTGAAAGGCGATAGTGCTGCTTTTCCTAAACACAATGGGAGACGGCTCCCTTTGTCTTGTAGTTAACGCCTTTAATAAAGCTCCAGAGGAAGAAGTCACAGGAAGTAGTTTTAGGCAAACAAAGTGGTTACTCCCCAAATCTAGACTCCTCAAATCTAGAATTGGCAGCAACAACTGCGAACATTCAAATCCAATCTAGAGGAGCACCAGTTTACTGAATAATGATATTTGGAATATGCGCCAGAGTTGTAGAATGATGACGAATTGTTACATTACTAGGTAAGTATTGCCAGTAACAGTGGATTCAGAAATGTAAGAGAGTCCCACCAATCTGCTTATCATTATGCTGCAAGACATTCAAAGCTGAATGATACCTAGTGTCACCTATTTTTAAATTAAAATACTTTAATACTTGCTATGCATTGTAACAATTATGTATTGCAAGTACGTGATTGACCATTTCCCGTAAATACAACATGAAGTTGTATACTTCAACTATGAACAATCTGTATATTTAACATAAAGCAACCGATACATAATTTGTTTGCAGAAATATTTCTTTAAAATACAGGCTAGAAAATGGAATCCAATAAAAAGGAGTACGCTTCGGATTCGTGCTGCTCTCCCCGGACATGCAGAGATGATAATCCACAATTGCATATCATTTTTGAAATGAAATCCTCAAAAATTCCCCCAGCACTCGAATTACAGCGGTCTCACATGTAGCCATTCGCACGAAAGATTCGATTGCCCTCTCTCAAACACCGAGTAGAGATCCGGGGTAATTTTTCGAAATGAAGTCTTGCTTTTCTTTCTCCCCGAATAATGATCCAATAATTATGCCCTGCGGTATCCCTTCCTCGACAACACAGGCATCAGTGCATTCTGAAACCAAACATCCCTCTAGGAACAACTGCAATAAAAGAGAGCATCATTTATAAATAAAGTATTTCCTCGCAGCTAAATTAAGCACAATATATCATGTCCTTGAGATTCTCTTTATCAAAATCTTTAGTATATTTCTTTGAAGTGTCTAATTAGTATTTAAGTAATTATTCGAACAGATCAAAGTAAATCTATAGTTCTCGTCGATAGAGGGGTTTTTAGCATAAAGGGTTAAAAAAGAAACGTAGACGGATATTTTTATGGAGAATATTTTTAAATTTGTGACATAATTAACAGAAAGCTTGAAAACTATTTCTGACAAATATGAAAATAATGAAATTGAACTTATGGCATAGTTTGTAGAAATATAACTTTTCGATTATAGCTAAGCACTTAAAACTAACCACTTAAAAAAGATAATTTTCCAAGATACTTTTATGCTTTACATTAACTATTTCCGCGTTTGTGTACTCTGAAATCAAAGTATTCTCGATCAAACCTCCAAACCTACTGTGAAACTAAACAACAATAAGCAATAGGCGAAAGATCCTAAATAATATGTATATATATATATATATATATATATATATATATATATATATTTATATATATATCGTTAGACTCTATGGTATTCAAAATACTTTCAAACACTTGCAAGGAGGGTTTAATTTTTGAAGTGCGTAAATGAGCCCTATTTTAACTTCATTATTTTTATAATGTAAAATTTAAATAACTTCATTAAAAGGAGCATAAAATACAAAATTAACAGTATCGACCAGTTTCAAAAGCAAAAACAGCCTTCTTCGTCAGGACACACAGTAATAGCAACCATCAGTCGTTAGAGAAAGATCGGCAACTTATTAAAGAACAGCAAGCGCGACAGAAGCAGGATAAACGTGTTGCCAATGGCGAGATCAGAAAGAAGGGGTTAAAAATCCCTCAGGATGGATCAAAATGTGGACATTGTGAAAGAACGGTAAAATACCAAAGAGGAAATCGAATTCCCAACAATGTTATCATATCATGTGTACAGTTGTTTATAAAAGCCCAATTAAATTAAAAACCAGAAAATGGATGAAAATTTCTAAAATAAGAAGGAAAAAAACGAAATCCAAAAATTAATCTAGAGATTTCCAAGCAGGAGAGAAGAATGGATAATAATCATTTATAAGAAACAACCAAAAAACTTTAAAGAAAGTCCTATTCAAAAATAGTATAAGGATTGAAAATGATCTTAGCTTTGGAAAAATTAAAAACATGATTATAGAATCTCAAGAATGTTCAGTAATTGCAGACATATAAACTTCTTGCTTAGAAACATAACTTGATTAGAAACTACCTTAATACGAAATTTAAGAGCTATTTTTGTTTGACCAACAAAACCAAGAGTACATTCGCAAGGAATATAATAAACACCTCAACAGTTTAAAATATGAATAGGGTCCTTAAGAGAACAAAAATGTTCTTTTTTAAAAAAGGTTTCAAGGCTTGCCTAAAATTGAATTGGGACAGAATATTGGCTACTTTATAGCTAATAGATAAATAAAAGGGTAAAACGATAGAATTACATGGTTAATTTAATTTTAAATTATTAAAATAATAAAGTTAAAATTGCGTCCACTCAGTTATTAAACTTAAACACTAAAAATGATAATAGCAAAAACTCTACAGATAAATTATTAAGCACTGATTCAGATGTTCAGATGTAATATTCATTCTTCTCATTCTTCAGAATTAATTTTACAGATGTAATAATTATTTCGTTTGAGTCCTACTAAAACAGATTAATTTGCGATAAAATATAGAAATTTAGAAATTCAAGACCATCTCTGCACTTAATAAATACTGGAGTACATAATAATTAATATTTTAAGCTTTTAAAAATTGTCCTACTATCAAATATATGGATTTTACATGTCTCAAAATTGTAATTATTTATTTTAAGTAGATTTTTTTAAAAGAAAGTATCTAGAATTGGGTCACATTTTGATCATTTGTAAAATATGAAAAGTTCACCTGTACACTTAAATGATATTTTCCAATTAAAAATAGTTTTCTAAAGACCCTAAAGGTAAAACTAGCTAATCAGATTCCTTCTGCAAAATTCAGTTTTGACAAAATCTTTCACACTATATCCCTACTTTCACAGAAGAACAAAATAATGGAAATATTACTATAAATTATAATTAAATTAACACATTGATTTGGATTAAATTTCTGAGCAAATATTTTTCTCTTCAACAAAGATAGGCCTTGTGTGTGTATCCCTGTTGCGTTTGATTTAATAGAATATCGGGAATACTGTAAATGTAAAAATTGATAATTAAAATTAAAACAAATGTATTCATGAAATAAATACAATCACAATGCTGCAAAATGAAGAAAGGTGTCTGGTTAAACCAGTTATAATACTAACACTCTAACTTAGATAATGGCTGCACATTTTGTTTGAGTATAATCTTATTATTTTAAATTCGTAGAGTGAGAGTCTAGGATCAAATTCAAGTCATAAATTTCGTATAATTGTCTTGGACTCTCTCTATTTGGTTCAACGGCGCTCTAATCACAGTAAAATATAACAGAAGGACATAAATAACAAAGTGAATACTTAGTTGAAATTTTAATAGTGTAATGCACCATGGATCTGGGTGAATTGATTAAAAACTAATTCATTATCTTACATTATAAAAGTATATATATATATATATATATATATATATATATATATATATATATATATATATATATATATATATATATATATATATGCATATATATATATATATATATATATACATATATATATGTATAATATATATATATATATATATATATATATATATAATGGGGTCTTAAAAAAGTTGTCTTAAAAAGGTACAGAATTTTATGAAATCGATTAAAATTTTCAAGAGAATTAAATTTTAAGAAATACAAAATTTAAATTTTTATACGGTCCCCGTACAAAAACATTTCCAATGAGTAAAATGTGCCCCGTACTCTAATAAGGTGATGTACAAAATTTTAGCATTTTATCATGAAAATCCCAGAGATATGAGAAGATAAAAATGCTGACTTAAACCACTTTTCGATGCAGCGACATGAAGGAAAATCAAAGGGGAAAAATTATGTCGAGAGATCACGTTTCAGGGGTCATACACAAATTACGAAAGAAAACAATGACTACATAAATAAATAATAATTTTGCTATTTATTGGTACAGAAGTATCTACACTGTGTAGAAACAATAACTTTGCACAAAGATTACAAAGCTTGTTCAAAATGTTTTCCATCCATGCCAATACAGAGCTGCATTTGCCTGATAACGCTTCTATGCACTTGATCCAGTTCTTGTTCGATGATGCCACGACAACCATCTTGAATGCGTTATTGCAACTCTGCTTTATTTAAGAGAGGTGACAGTTAAACAGTTGTGAGTAAACGGTCCCACAAATAAAAATCCACAGACGATCTAGGGAGAAATTCGACTGGCCCATGCAAGCCAATCCACTTGTCTGGAAACTCGTTATTTAACCACTGTTTCACAACTGTAGTATGGTGAGGTGAAGATCCGTCCTGTTGAAACCATACATGTGGAAGTTCTGTCAGGAGCAGTTCATCCATAAAATCAGGAATAACCGCAATCAGAATCTCATTAACATATCTGTTATCCGTCAAAGTACCATCATACAGTATGAGTCCAAGCAAACGGTTTCTGAAAATACCACGCCATACATTCACAGAAAATTGCTTCTGATGATGAATATCACGTACAACGAATGGATTTTTGTGAGATCAGTAGTGCTCATTTTGAGGATTTATGCATTCATTTTGTTTACAACAGCATTCCTCAGTCCAAATTACATTTTTCAGGAAATAGGGATGTGCATATTTCTGATTTAGAGCCAATTTACAAAATCTAGACGACGTTGATAATCTGTTGGCTCCTGTCCTTGCATACCATGAATGTTAAACGGATGCCATTTATTCAGTCTCAGTATTCTCCACACTGTTGCACGTGGTGCGTTCATTTCTGAAGCAGCGGTACAAACACTACTATGTGGATGACTGAAAAGGTAAGCCAAAATATCAATTTCTACATCAGTTGCGTGAAGTCTGGGCCTACCTAGTCCACCTACACGATGTACGCTTCCTCTTTCACGCACTCGTTGTACCAATCGGGAAATAAATCTCCCAGAAAGATGTCGAGAATTGGGAAAAGTATGTTGATATCCCCATTCAGTTTCATTAGCATTGTGATTGCATAAACTGCACAGCATAAGCATTTCAAAAAGTTCTTCGTTGCTGTATTGTAACATACTGTCGGTACAGGCTAACTACGCTCTCAAAATGTAGCAGAAATGTGAAATACATAAGGGTCACTCAGACTGCCGGTCTGCGCGCGGTACGCTTGCGTAAGCGAGGCGATTGATCAATGGCAGAGCAAAAACAACTTTCTCATGTGATGATGCGTCTGTTGCTATTGTGTAATGCACCAATCAGAGGCAGATATATGCATATGCATACATTTCTAAGCTATTTTAATGTTCATTTTGATTGAGCCATTTCCAAGTTTCATTCTGTATTTAATCATGTAAAATTTTAAGGTATTTTTCAGGAAGCATATTTTTGAAAAATTGTAAATAAATCTAAATATAAGAGGCAGATATTATTTGCCTATGATGCATTTTTGCGTTGCTTCATTTGCACTATTGCTGTAAACATTTACACTTTAATTTGTGATTAATCCCTCACCAACTTTGTTTAAACATATCTCTGGGACTTTTTATGGTAAAATGCTGAAATTTTGTACATTAACTTATGTCTCTTAGTCCTTGGATGAGTCGGATGGTCTGGGTTTTCGACATTACCTTATATGTATGGGACACATTTTACTCATTGGAAATATTTTGCACGGCGGACGTATAAAAATTTAAATTTTGTATTTCTTCAAATTTAATCCCCTGAAAATCTTTATCAATTTCGTAAAATTCTGTATATTTTTTACGCAACTTTGCAATTTATTATATATGTCTAAGATCAATATTTAAGGAATAAAAGCCGAGGTCAATGTTCTTGGGACACCCTGTATATATATATATATATGTATATATATGTATAAGGGGTGTATGAACGAGTGTTGACGTAATATTTCGACGTCTACTGCCGGATTTGCGACTCGTCCGGATCTCTTCTACCCTCGTATCACTATCGTGGAATTGCGTTATGAAATTGCGTGGACCAGCTGCTATTGCACGATAAGAAAACCCCCTTCACGATGGCCGATCATTCGTTCCCTTTTAAACGCCGTAACTTGCTCATATGGCACTCTTTGTCATCGTAGAGGCTTAGTAACTACTCAGAGGGCGCTTCTCAGCCCCCGTATGCACGGTGACTCGAACATTCTAATTAATCATTTGCATAGCACACACTAATTTGCATTTGTTGTAAGTTTTAGCTCAATCGCGTGATTCATTCATGGTGTTGCAATTTTTACAAACTTGAGTTACACATACATAATATATATATACATATGTGTGTGTGTGTGGAAGGGATATCTCGCAAACGAATGGAGCTTTTCAAAAATTATTTGAAACGGTTATTACAATCAGTGAGTACTTGCACCCTGTTGATTAGAAACAAGATTAAACATTCGGAAGAGACTCCAATTTTTGAATGGAATTTTGAAAAAGCCCATAAAATCAGAGATTTTTTGACTGTGGGAACTCAGGTCTAATGTACTGTAGATATTTATTAGATGAATAATACGCAAACGGAAAATATTATTAAAGATCTAATTTTTACATTTCCTACAAGAGAAAGCATGTGTATAAACAATATATTGTAAAATAAGATCAATATTTGAAGAATTGGCATGGCTAAAATTGAATTAAATGGCAATTTTCAAAATTTTCTCTATGTAGAACATAAATATACAATATTTCTCAATGCTTGTATGTTATTATATATTTTTTACTTCTTTATATGTTAACCGCATTTATTCCGGGATAAATTTTTCTGAACTGATGCCAGGCAGGCTCAGGTCAAATCTTCTTAGGAGAAATGCGGCCCAACATGGTCCATACGACAGATAGGGAGTAATCTCGAACTCGTGAATTTATAAAGTGAAGATATGATTTATATTGAAGCTAATCATCACAGAACACGACGCACAGAATTACAGTCTTTCACAGAACTCTGCTTAAAAATCTCTGCTGTTCGATTAAGGACCATCCAGCCGACTTTCAACAATTTTGAAAGTTAGGTGAGAGTTATGCGTTAAGCTGATACATATAAAATTGTGGTATAAATAAAAACATAGAATTATCTTTTTAACAGATAAAAAACAGGGTAAAAAACGACAAGATATGGATATACGGAGTTACAAATCCTCAATAATCGTAAGCGAAATTTTCCTCTTCTAAATATTTCTCCGCACTTCAAAGATTTGTGCATGCAAAAACCTAAATCGGAAGTACTCTATTCCAAAGGTTATTATTCCAAGGGTTTGAACAACTTACACAAAAGTTCCACAAAGCTAATAGATTAATGACAAAAATGTTTTCCAGTTTGTTAACATGGAAGCATTATTGATTTATGTTTCAATTTTGATTGTAAATGGTCTGCAGAAATCCTAATCTTTATGGAATGGTTTAGAGACTTAATAGACTTGAAGTTCCGTATGTTTTAAATTTTATATAATTCACACTATAACACAAATGTGGAACGATAGCGATTGTAGAAGACACTTCAACTTAAAAGACTCGATTTCCTTAATGTGGTGCTGTCTTTGTCCTAAAATTGTGTTTGCTAATATTTGATATATGCTCAATTTTCTGTTTTTGAAATCATCATTTGAAATTAAAAACTCTATAGAAAATACATTTATAAACGTTTAACAAATTGATATCTCTGAACAAATAGAATGTAATGTCCTAAAATATATATATATATATATATATATATATATATAATATTTGATATATACTCAATTTTCTGTTTTTGAAATCATCATTTGAAATTAAAAACTCTATAGAAAATAAATTTATAAACGTTTAACAAATTGATATCTCTGAACAAATAGAATGTAATAAGTTGGTACATTTTAGATAATTAATATTTTTAAAATATAATCTATAATTGTAGTAAAAATGTAAACTTCTTACTTATTAATGCAAAACTTAATTAAATGATGTTCCATTAATAGATAGTTATTAAACTTTCCTATTAATCCAACATTTATAATCATGGCTCACTCAACGACACAACACACAGGCAGGGCCAACGGCCGTACCGTGCTGAAAACACCGATTCTCGTTAGATCACCGAAGTCAGGCAGTATCGGGCGCGGTTAGTACTTGGGTGGGTGACCACCTGGGAACACCGCGTGCTGTTGGCACACTTCGGGCGCGGTAGCCCGGTGGTTTGCGCGCTGGATTTGCACGCTGCCACAACTGCCGCCGTGTTCATGCGGAGTACGATCACGTTAAACATGTGGGTCCGTAAGTCCTTCCGAGAGGTTGGTGGTAGGGGAAGGAGGATACAATCCCTGTGGATGCCTCCCTCACTGGGTTCCGGTCTAAATTGGATGGCACTTCCCGGCCGTCCAAAAAGTTACCTTACGCCTTTCTCGTAGGTCGGACGGTCTGGGTCTCAGCAACAACACACAGGCAAATATATATATATATATATATATATATATATACATTATTCACACACATTATTTTTCGTTCAAGTGTATTCATTTCGGTGTCCACTCGCTTTGACGAAGAGATGTAAAATGCTCTGTCGAATGTTCCTCTGCGAAAATGTAGCCTCCCACGTGGTGGCTGTGCCTGTGAGTTAATATTTCTGCTTTTTATATTTCTGGTTTATAATTCACTTGATTTGTATTACTTGTCCTTCCACTAGCCAGTAGACAGTTCCAATGGTGTTCATAGGTAAATAATATCGCCATTGTCAGAAACTGGCTATTCTATCGGTTTTAGTTCGAATTGTATGGCTGTCCTGACGAGAATGCAATTTCGAACTAACCGCCGTATTTTGTGTAGTTTCAGTTAATTGTTCTCCATGTCTTGATCTTCAATCTTGAGCTATTTTTTATTGCTTTTTCTCATTTTTGCCGTGTTTGCTTTTATATTTTAAATATATATTTACCCTCACAGCAAAGATCGTCACATGTGTGACAGTGACGTTGTAGTCACGTGACACCTGGGTCACTATGTGACATCATATTTGTGACTTCTGTGCGACGTTACGTAGTAGTGACTTTGTAACTTCATTGTGACTATATTCTGTGACGTTTCCACAATTTAATTAACACGTAACAATGTGACGACATTACAATGGCAATTGCAATGTGACGTACAAGCAAGTTAATATGTGACGTCACAAACGACCATGAAAATGGCCAAAATGAGTTCGCTGTGACCTCAATATGACATTGCCGAGACGTACTGCGACGTCCTGTGACGTCCTAAAGTCACAGTGTGACGTACATCTTACGTCACTGTGAAAAAAAATGCTGTTGGGGTACATATATATATATATATATATATATATATATATATATATCTTTTTCTGATTTTTGTATACTCATCTTCCCTCACCCCCTTTTCATTATAATCATAAGTTGCCTTCTATTTTTATTTTTATCCTTAATCTTGGTCTTTAGTTACTTATTTGTAACAGATATGCTAGAGATGGGTTTTTTTGTACTTACTGTAGTTTATGCATAGTTTTTGATTAAAAATTTCTATATATATATATATCGGAATAATTATTTTCTTACGGAAAGTTTCCAATGGCGCCAACCGTAGTATCTCTTGCCACTTTTATAAAATCCCTTGCAATTAATATTTATATTTATGCACGTCATAGTTTCTACCCGTAGCTAACTTTTCGTTCGGTAACCTTCACTCATTTTGAAATATTATATTATCTTTTCAGCAATCGTTTAAAAGTGGGGCACCTCTTTCGATCAATTAGAGGCATCGATTTATCGAGAGATTATTACAGCGCTGTCAAGAAAATTATGACTCAATACAAAGTTTGATCATAAAAACGGATTGCCACCCTAAGATTGATTGTGGGAGGTCAGGCCAACTCACTTATAGGGCGCTATACCATTTATTATGTTGCACTATTTATAGACTGCGGTGGAGAAGGCGTTTTCTAGCTACCTAAACTACTGCTAGGAAGTTTATGGGCTTAAGTGCGGTGGTATTTTCTTATTAGAAAATCTCAATGATTATTTAGAAGATATATCTGGCTATGTTATGTGATGACTTACAAAATGATAATGATAAGATATTTTAAAAGGATTTACTTAAAATGTGATTGTTTGCAACACGATATTTATTTCAGAACTGCTGCAATATTAAATGCGTGTATGTAAACATAAATTATGTCATAAATTGTTAGAATTTGATTCACTCTCTAAATACAATTGTCCATGAAGGGACATTTATCGCAAAATTTATGTCAAATATTGAAAATATTTATGGATTTTAGTAAAGAGATTACCCAAATAAATTTAAAAGACAGTGGCTTAAAAGACAGTGGCATTGTGTGCATGTAGTATTTTATATCCAAAATACATAAATACATTTATAATACCAAAACTCGTCAAAATTGTTAAATTTTTACACCACTAAAATGAAAATGTGAAGTTTTTTACTGTATTTTCATTTGTTAATACTGAATTCTGGTCTCTCGGAAATGAAAATGTGTTTTATGTTAATTTTTTATAAACTGTCCTAAGCATTAGCATTCCATAAACGTAAATTGTTTATTTTTATCTCTTCGAATTATCTCGTAATTGTGAAAAGTCTACAAACTAGCAAATTGTTACAATGTTACTAAAATCCCGTTGCATTATTTGCACAATGGTCTTCAATTTGCAATTATTACTTATATATAAATTCATTTCTGTAGGTGATGTACAACTAAATCAGAATAAACTCTACCTGAACTTTCCCAAAAATTTATATTTATATAAATTTTGTCCGTTGAGTGTATCTATATTTTCATTTATATATCATTTTTTCTTAAATTAACGATTTATTCCGAGTTAAATTAATGGTTATTCGTCTGGTCTGCGAATTTCTTGACACTCTATATACAAAAAGTTCAAAATGGCAAAAATTTCGCTGGAAATAAATGTAAAGTAATGCAATTATTTTTGATTCAACAAGGTTTTCTTAAATTTAACATTCTGCCAAAGTAAACTATTTTAAAGGGATCTATCTAGTAAGAAAGATTGAACATCCTATTCAAAATTGAATCACTCTTCACCCACTGAAAAAAAAAAGGTTTTCTGGTTCTCCAAACAATTCGTGTCTATACCTACAGATGTCAGTTTCTTATTTTACTTTTAAAATGTCACCTATTACTTCTGGTTTTCTACTCCACAACGAACTATCCAAACTCGAAATAATCCTGGCTGCAACAAATGGGTACAGCAGATTCAAGAAACTGAGATGGATGATGTTGTATCAGAGAATGAAGACGTATCATCGGCGGGATTTGTGACAGAATGCATGTTACGAATAATTGTAGACTATTCCATTCGTTCTTGATCAAATATAGGTGGCTGAATATGTTGTTCGATTTCGAAAAGTCGCTGAATTTCTTTGAAAATCTGTTTTTCCGATTTTCCCCGAAGCATTTAAAGAGCTTCGAACAAAAAAGCATTTCTTCTGTGAAATTTCAGAGAGTGGTAGCATGTCGCGCGCAGAAACGTTGCTGGTGTAACTTAAATAGAGCTTCGATCCGTGAGAGTTAAAGAAATATTTTTTCATTTCGAAACTATATTTTATAAATATTTTAAGCAAGATGCGGTTTAAATTTTGAGGTTTTGTAAGTGAAACAGGGAGTAACTTTTCTTAGAAATGTTAAAAAGTGATCCAATGTTTGAGTCTAAATAGATTTTATTTTCTAGCTGTTGAAGAATTTTAATAGATATTTAATATTTTACAATTCATTTCTTATAGGAAAAGGGTGGATAAAGTGGTTCACCCTAAATAAATAATTTTAAAAATACTAATTAATTTATAAAAATTAAATAATTGTCTTAACCAATATTATGTGCACCACTATGTTTGTGTTTTTTAATGTATTTCTCTGTTATGTCTTATAAGAAGTAAATCAATATACTCCTATGAAATGGTCATTTTACCCGACATAGTTGGGCAAAGAAGACTCTATAAAATAAAAAAAATAAAATCATTAAGGGCATAAAAAATTTATTTAATACGATTTTTAAAGTAACGCAGTAAATACGAGGCATAAATGTTGTTCATTATATAAGCCGTACAATCGTGTCATTTATAAATATAAATAGGACACCTCATTCAAACATAGCAGAGTGTTTTGTGTAATGACTAAATAGCGAAAATGTAAATTTATGTATAAATAAAATAACAATAAACAGTCTGTTAGCTGTTTCGTTGACGCAATGGGTCATGCTGTTACATTGACGCAATGGTAGCTGTTTCGTTGACGCAATGATCTATAAAGAAAATCCACTGAAATCGTAAAGGCATCCGGACTGGCCACTTTGCTAGCCCGGATGCCATATAACGTCCCACTAAATTTCTCGCCAAATGTTACGGACGGACGGAGAAATGGGTTATTCTTATTATCTACTCTTATGTTACTTCCAACATATTCAACTTTCAACAGTTAGTCGTCATTTCATTAATTTAGCGTCGGTTTCATCAATTTGGCGAATTTTTATCAATTTGGTGACATTTTCGTCAATTTGGCAACATTTAAAAAGTCAGCAAGTTGGACATATTCCGGAAAATTCGTCACTGAAATTTTGTCAAACGTTACGGAAGGAAAATAGGTTATTGTTATAATAGACTTTCCAAGATATTGAATTTTCTTCAATTAATCGTCATTTTCATGAATTTAGCTCCATTTTTATCAATTTCGCGACATTTTCGTTAATTTGACAACATTTAAAAAGTCGCCACTTGGCGATGTTCCGCAAAATTTGTCGCCAAAGCCTCGCCAAGCGTTATGGACGGAGAATTAAGTTATTCTTATAGCAGATGAATGCTACTTGGGAAATTCCGTATATCAAAGAATCATTATTAATTACTAATAACATTTTACTATACATGTTTACATTATCTCCAGTGTTCCACAAAACATGATATTGTACTCTTCAAACAATATGCTCACAATACATACTAACTACTCGTTATTTACATATAATATAAGTATCATAATCATTCCTAATACTATTTGAACGCAGCGTAAATTGCCATTCTTTTATGGTTATGGCTAGCCTAAGTAGAGGGATAACAGAGCAAGCAAACCTTCATGCTAGAATGTATATATATAAGGGCCTACCTTCATCTTGCAGTTGAGGATCCAGAGCCATACGGGACTTTCGCTCGGCGAAAAGGTTCGACTCTCCTGAGACCGTCTCTCACCAGCACTTATTTTCAAGTTCTCGATTTTAATCTTTTCAAAACTAAACACTTGCTCTCTCTCTCTCTGCTCCCTCTACAAGGTGCCCTTATCTATTTTAATGCAGACCCCTAATTTATCGCATGATATTACACATGAAAAGTGAACATATTTTACAATAGTTAATATTTTTTTTAATTTGTGTGATTTTTTGATACATTTATTTAAAATGCGTTTATTGTTGGCTATCTAAATATTAAAAACACGCCTTCCGGCTATATTATTGGCCAGGTTCTCTCTTGAAATTCTAGAAATCTAATATTTTGTTTTACTTCTGGAAAGTTCTCACGACTACTTTCCCATGTTCATAATGATACTCTCTTGACCTTTCGGGTCAGCCCGGGTAACCACTGGTCAACCCCTTCCGTTCGTACAGCATCTGATGCCCCCTTGAAATTCAATAGCACCCATTCTTCTTCGTATCTATGTCCGGTGCACGTGCGTTACATGGACCCCTATAATAATTATCTCGCTGTTTGAGGGACCATCTTTTTAGGTCAATTTCCTCCTCTGAAACTGCAATGCTACATTCTGATTGAAAAATTCAATGTAACAATAAATGACTATCGGCGTATGACTACAGAAGTATTACCCAAAGTATTTTTTCTCATGAATGGAACGAGCTAGATCTACGAAAATGATGTTACCAAATTTATCGCATGATATTACATATGAAAAGTGAACATATTTTACAATAGTTAATATTTTTTTAATTTGTGTGATTTTTTGATACATTTATTTAAAAAAATGTACAATATTGCGAAAACGGTTTATGCTAGCTTTCGAAAATTCGTGTCAACCGTTTTCTAATGAAAAATTACATAACAATTTATTAAAGGTTTGGATTTTTCGAAGATTATTTCAAAATTTCACTTGAAAATTTAGGGTTCCGAACATTAGACTGCGTTTAAAAAAAGCAATAGACTTCCAGTATTCACAGATTGTAATTTGTGTACCAAATTTCGTTCGAATCGCACCATTCGTTTCGTTCGTGAAATATCGTCTACACAGACTCACTGACACACACACACACACACACACACAGACAGACGCACACACACAGGCATCATCTCAAAAACGTTAGATTCGTGTTCAGGGATGCTTGAAACGTGCTCTCCCGTCGAAAACTCAATTCCAATTTCCGACCAGGTCACAATACTTTCTTTATGCATTGTACTATGTATATAAAGAAAGTAATACATTATACTATATATATAAGGAAAGTAAAAAGTAAATCGTCGTTATCGTGAATACCAGATACATTGGTCAAATTGTTAGTTTTAAAGCATTCTCTTTTTCAATAAACTGCTATATAAAAAGAACAAAATTCACCCGTTTTAAAAAATATTTCCAGTAAACACGCATTTTATATTAGAAATAACAAATCATAATTATTAGAGTTGATAAGTCTTGATATATATGGGGAGACGATAAGAGTCTTATTTGTAGGTGCCATTAATACCGAATATATCTCATATATATTCAATTCATTCAATATTTGGAATAAAAATATAACACTTTAAAAAAAACACTTTTATTTCAAAATGCACTAAAAAATAGAAAATACGTTTTTATTCGATACCCAAAATTTTTTCATGCACACATGACAAAAAATAAAAAGGTGAACTCTTATTTTAATTAAATTTTATTACGGCTACTTTCTATATTTTAAAAAATATTTTGTAAACAATTTTATAAAACGGGAATAAATTATTGCTATGCTGTCTAAAAGAAGAAATGATTAGTGGGAATATAATGTTTTAATTTGTGCAGCAAAAACCCTCTTTGCCAAAATTACACGTTTCATTTACACATAGTTTTGAATGTTCTGTTGAATATTTTATTTGTATGGCTCAAGTGCAGCTGTGTATTATATAGAAACTCATCATGGATTATTCATTACTATGGCAAAGAATTCATTTCCAGTAAATTTCCGAATTTCAAAGATTATTGAAATCGAACGATGATCTGTTAATTAAGATTTTAGCAGTTAAGGGAACGAGTGAAATTTTTACAAACTTTTATTTTTAGTCTTTTATGTATGAAAAATTTTTGGGTAATAAGGAAACATTTATTTTCTACATTAACTTTCCTTATATACATAGTATAATGTATAAGGACAGTGTTGTGACGGGGGAGCACGTTTCAAGTATCCCTGAACACGAATCGAACGTTTTTGAGTTGACGTTTCTCTCTCTCTCTCTCTCTCCCTCTCTCTCCCTCTCTCTCGCTCTCGCTCTATCTCTCCCCCTCCCCTCTCTCTCTCTATGTGTATGCGTGTGCATGCGTGTGGTGTCAGTTGTCTGCATAGACGATATCTCACAAACAAATGGAGCGATTCGAACGAAATTTTGTACAAAAATTACATTCCGTGAATACAGGAAGTTTTGCAACTTAATTGAATGTTCAGAACACTCGCAAAATTTCGAATAAAATTTTGAAAAAGTCATTAAAAAATCAAAACTTTCAATAAATTCGCGAAAATAATCATTTCTTATGTAATTATATATTAGAAAACGATTGACATACATTTTAGAACGCATTAACCGTTCTCGAAATATTGCATATATTTTGAATACATTTTTCAAAAAATCACATAATTAACTATTATGCAATATGTTTGTTCACTTTTCAATTGTACTATTATGCGATAAATTTGCTAATATCAATCTCGGGGATCTAGCTCGTTCCATTCACGAGAGAAAATACTTTGGGAAATAGTTTTGTATTTGGATGCCAGTAGTCATTTATCTACTGTAAGAATAACATATTTCTCCATCCATAACGCTTGGCGAAATTTTGGTTACGAATTTGGTGAAATACCGCCGGCTTGGCAACTTTTTTAAATTACCAAACTGAATTTTTAAATTGTCAATATCGTCAAATTGATAACGATGTCACCAAATTGATATAAAAATCCCCAAATTGATAAAAAGGGCGGCAGATTGATAAAAATATTGTCAAATTGATAAAACTGCTCTAAGTCAATGAAAATGAGGACTAATTGACGAAAATTCAATATCATGGGAAGAATATAAGAACCTACTATAGGAATAAAATATTTCCCGTCCGTAACGCTTGGCGAAATTTTGTCGGAATTTCGCCAACTTGGCGTCTTTCTAAATAATGCTAAACTGATGAAAATGTCGCCAATTTGATAAAAATGTCACCAAATAGATAAAAATATCACCAAATTGATAAAAATAACTCTAAATCAATGAAAATGACGAATTATTGATGAAAATTTAATATCTTGGACAGAACATAAGATTCGACTATGAGAATAGTCCATTTCTCCGTCCGTCCATTTATAATGTTTGGCGAAAGATTTAGCCAACTTGGCAACGTTTTAAATACTGCCAAATTAACGGAAAAGTCGCCAAACTGATAAAAATGTCAACAAACTGATAAAAATGTAACCAAACTGATAAAAATGTCACCAAATTGATAAAAAGACGCTAAATGGGAGTTAATGTTTTGCAAATTTTTAATTCCGTCATATAGTGAGCATACCGTCTAGTATATAAGAAATGTTCATGTTTCCGTTTGTTTATAACACATAGCGACATATTTGGCGAACTTGGTGAATAATCTTGCGAAATATCGACAACTTGGCGATATATTACCCAAGGATGACGAAAATTGCGCGAAATTGCAAACATTGCGCTAAGCTAAAGAAAATAATAATTGATGAATTTATTATTAAAATATTTTGATAAATGGACTACACTGCTTATTAAGGGTGCTATCAATATCGACAATTGTTAATTCCGAGTTGCGTGAAATATAAGTTAAGTGGGTACGAAATAGTTTTGTATGTTGTTATCCGAAAAGCGCCAATATACAATTCAAAGGGAAAAAATACTGTGCCATGGACCTTACACATCCATTTTTCACTGTGAAAAAAGTAAATTCATTGCATTATATAAGGAAATTCATGGGCTGCACACATCAGATTTTTTAGTGTATTTTAAAATACATATCTGATGTGAGCAGCAAATGACTTTCTCTACAGATTGGGACCTATTTTATCTTTATGTTTTTTAATAATTCATTAAATTGAGTTTAAGTGCACCAGATAATACGTATAATTATTTGAAATTATACTGAAATTGCACTATCAATCCAATTTTCGTTTTCATTTGGTAAGTGGACTATTTTTAATCGGGGCGTAACAAAATGCGAAGAAAGTAAAATATCTCCAGAACGATTAGTCCTAGAGTAATAGGGCTGGTCTTATTCTTTTTATCGTCAAAAATTATGTATAAAACAAACATTCAATTAATATAATTATGTAGTCTTTTATTCTAGATTTTGATGATTTTTGTGGACCATTTCGCAAAAATAGACAGGTAACCTTTTATCCAAATCATACCAAAATCTATTCAGCACCAGGGTAACAGACAAAAGGTTTATCTGCCAAATTTTGTGAAATTTAGTCAATTGGTCTTTCACCTAGAGTGGATGCATACGATTTTTGCTAGCCATTTTGCAAATTTCGCAAAAAAGCAGGTTTTTTTTTTCAGAATCGTACTGAAATCTAACCAGCACAACGATAACCCATGATTGACTTACCTACCAAATTTTATGAAATTTCGTCGAATAGTTTTGATCTAGAGCGGATACATACATTGTCCATAAAAACACACACACGTCACACTAAAATGAAATTTCGTGTTTCAGAGGTCCTAAAACGTGTATATCCGTCGAAAACTCGAGTTGCGATTTCCGACACAATTCCAATACTATCCCTATACATTACCATGTATTGTAGGTTCTCGTATTGTACCTAAAATGAAAATGGTTTTTAAAAAAGTTTTCTAATACATTTTTAATTTATACTTTGAAGTACTTGAGGAGCAGAGGATCATGAACTTGACCTGAAGAAAGCACAAATACTAGAATTAATTAGTAACTTTCCCAACTGGAAAGCGGCAGGAATTGATAGAGTGTTCAATTTATTCTTTAAGGAATGTGCAGTACTCCATCCCCTTATAGCGAAGGAAATAAAGATCATAAGTAAAGAGGTAGAGTCAGAAGAATGGTTTTACACTGGGATCATATTTCTGCTCTCTAAGACCAAATCACCTACTGGTCCCCAGGTCTTTAGACCAATAACGCGCGTGCCCAACAAGAAAAACCAACTTGTATAGGCATACCCAACTTCCATAAGCAAAGCCAACTTATATAGGCAAGGCCAACTTATATAGGCATGCCCAACTTGTATATACAAGACCAACTTGTATAGGTATACCCAACTTATATATGCAAGATCAACTTGTATAGGACTGCCAAAACTTGTATATGCAAGACCAACTTGAATAGGCATACCCAACCTGCATATGCAAGACTAACTTGTATATGCAAGACCAACTTATATAGACATGCCCAACTTGTTTAGGCATGCCCAACTTGTATAGGAATGCCCAAATTGTATATGCAAGATCAACTTGTATAGGAATGTCCAACTTGTATATGCAAGACCAATTTCTATAGACATGCCCAACTTGTATATGCAAGACCAACTTGTATAGGCATGCCCAACTTGTATATGAAGGACCAAATTGTATAGGAATGCCCAACTTGTTTAGGCATGCCCAACTTGTATGGGTATGCCCAAATGGTATATGCAAGATCAATTTCTATAGGAATGCCCAACTTGTATATGCAAGACCAACTTGTATAGGAATGCCCAACTTGTATATGCAAGACCAACTTGTATAGGTATACCCTACCTGTATATGCAAGACTAACTTGTATAGGCATGCGCAACTTGTATATGCAAGACCAATTTCAATAGGCATGCCCAACTTGTTTAAGCATGCCCAACTTGTACAGGAATGCCCAAATTGCATATGCAAGATCAACTTGTATAGGCATGCCCAACTTGTATATGCAAGCCTAACTTCTGTAGGCATGCCCAACTTGTATATGCGCCGCCCAGGCGGTGAAATGTATAGCGTCTTCGGCTGCTGTCTTGTGGGCTCGGGTTCGAATCCCGAATAAGGCATGGATGTTTTTTCGAGGATAAAGTCAGTCTTTCGCCTTCTGGGTCCTCGTCTAAATGTGAAGCTGCACCCCCTCCGACCTTCGTCAGTGATGCGTTCTTGTAATAAACTTTGTTCTCTCGTCTTGTGTCTTTCTTCGTTCTTTCCTGCTTCCTGCGTCACTGGTCCTGAATCGGCTCCGCCGAAACAGGAAGTCATCAGTAATAACAACAACAACTTGTATATACAAGACCAACTTGTATAGGCATGCCCAACTTGTATATGCAAGACCAATTTGTTTAGGCTTGCCCAACTTGTATAAGATAAAGTTTGTCACTATGAAACTTATAAGCTGTGTTGAAACATTGCACCTAAAAATATCCAGTAGGGAGGGGGGATAATAGGAATGGATGGTCAATTCAAATTCGATAGAATATTGTATTGCTATATAGTAATACGTTAGTTTGGAAAGTTTCACATCGACTGAGCAAAGGGATTTGAGTTAAAAATCGATCACAAGATTTGAATGTAACAGAACCAACTAGTTGGAAACGTGTAAAGAAATCAGTAATTATTTCTAAAAATAATTCTACTTTTGATTATTCTAGCTTAGATAAATTTGATGATGAAACACGTTCATTGTTTCTAAAAATTTTCTTTCTAAACATCCAAATAGAAAGTTGGTGAGAGTAGAAAACGAGTGCGCTTCCTCCAATATAGTTAATTTTTTTCCATATAAATCATTCATTGTAACTTTAGATCTATACCTGGTATTTCAGAAAATCGTGGGTAAGGTTGTTTATCACTATATATTATTGTCTAAAATATCTAACGTGGCTTTGTCTTTCCAGACTCTCCAGAAGCTCCACCCGTTAACCTAGAAGACTGAACCTTTTCGCATTTATATTATCTACCATCGGACAGAGCTGAAAGTAGCTATATTTTCGATTTATCCCTTGGGGATGCAGAAAATGTTTTTTTTTTTCAAAATATCTTTTCAGACCCTCTAGAAGTCCACCTCGTAGCTCAGAAGGCTGAAATTTTAGCCACTTATAATATCGACGACTGAACTGAACCTAATAGAGACATATTTTCGATTTTTCTTTCGTAGTCGGCACAATAAGCGAGAGGAGAATCTTAGAATCTTACCAAAATCCTCACTGGGGACATAAAAGGTTAGAACTCGATCATTGGGAAGAACCTAACTGTGCAAATTTTCAGAGAAAGCTACTTTCGTCGAAAATCACCATAAATTGTTAAACATAATGAAACTTATTAAACTTAACTGGGGCGTGTGTAGCTCAACTGGATTTTCTCATACCAGAGTCCCTTTTTAGTGACTTTTTTTTTCAAATTTTACAAGATCAATTTAGAAAAATCGGTATCATGGGTCCAAATGATTACAATTGTAGCGTGTTACCTGTGAGACCAGAAACAGATCTCACATGTGTTTTGGTGAGACAGTTTTATGCCATTTACTTATTGATCTGAAACATCGAACAATACTTGTAGTCTGGATGGCGCCGAGGTTTACAGCAAACCATAAATTTAGGAGCGTCAAGACAGAGGGGGCCGAGCGGGCCCTTACAAGGATGCCAAGTAGCGACATCGGTTCAGTGATTAACCAATGGAGAAACTTCTTGTTACGTCACACTGAATGCTGCAAATGAAAGCAAAGGAGGAGTGACACCCCCAAGGGAAAGAGAAAGCCACAGCCTGTGACCGAAGAAGGACTCTAGGAGCAGACAGATCCAGATAACTTCGACATTATGATTTGGTAGACTTGTGCTAATACTCGGGCGACATTATGACTTGTGCAGATACTACAGAGATGACTTGATATACTATGAGAATGAAATAAGTGCGAGTGTTGGAGCCAGCAGTACAATATGATCGACGAAGTTACGAGTGGATGCATTACACTACGAGTTAATGCTAGTAACAAAGACGACATCAAATACGTGCTGCTAACAAAGTCCAAGACAGACTTGAAGGTATGTGTTCCTCAAAAAGATATCTAGGTCTAAACAAATATATTAGGTCAGTTAGGTGGTCTCACATGTTCCCCCGCCAAAACTAATAATTAATTGTGTAATGAATTAATAAGTGTTTATGTTGTTAATAAATGTTTTATTGTTAAATTTCAAATGGTGGGATCATTTAGTATTATATTAATTAATAATTCCTTTACAGAACTCGCGCGAAAGTTAAATAATTGAAGGGTTATTGCGAACACAACGTAGTAGTATAATAATGTTAATTATAACTTTAACTTTTAAGTTTTATCTTTTCATTAGCGCACCACATTACCCTTCACTTTAAAGGGCTTGAAACATATTTCAATTGATACCATACTTACTATGTACCCCCCTGGAGGGCGGGTTACATCTACCCCGAGGAGAGCTAATGACGCTACGAACAAAAAATTATATCGTGGGTATTTTCCACAATGATTGAAACTATACTATCTAATGATCATTGAGTCATAAATAAACTATTTTATGCATGATTATATGACATTTCATCCTATGCTGCCATGTTAAAAAAATATATAATTTCAAATAAATTTCGAAGTTTTCCCTCAAATTAAAAAAAAATCCATCTAGTTTTGGATTTTTTGATAATAAAGCCGGATATAAAGTTTCGTGAAAATCCATTAATATTTTTGGCCGCTATCGGTTGTACAAGAAATCGACCACAGACATACCGACAGACGAACATCACTCCAAAAATAATCAAAACCTGCTCAGGAGGTATTAAAACATATATTGGCATCAAAATCTTGAAATCGAAAATTTTCGAGAAAACAATACTTTTAATACTACGTATCAGAAAGTAAAAATGTTGCAACTTAATTTTTGAGAGTGTTCATTTTTAAGACTGTCTGTAACAGGCTTGAATATTAGTATGATATATTTTGCAATCAATTTAATAAGCATATTTCTGAGTTATTATATCAAATTCGAGGAAATATAACCTCCATCTGCCCCAGGTAAAGTGCTCTTGTAATTTAATTTAGCTTTATATCTTGAAATGAAGCTTCGGAAGTACTTGAAATGCCAATTTAATTTAGTAATTTTCATTTCATTTATATACTTTATATATTTAAAATATACTTTATTAGATTTAAAATAATTAGAATTAGGCTTAGCTCATTTTTTTACGATTGTGGATGAAATTTCTTATAAGTGAAATGGCAGCAGAAAATCATGAAACATGCTTATATTTATGATTTTATATTATATATCCAATGTGGTCAGTGAATGGCCTTCTCTACTTAATGCAATGACTTTCCTTCTTTCACAGCGAATTAATGTTGTGCAAGATCCACAGAACACTGATTTTGGAAATGAATTAACACCATGTAAATAGATATTGGGCACTTTAGGTAACTTATAAGTCCAAATACAGTAACTAATTATACCCACGTACAGGACATAGTCAGAACGGGACAATCCAGTACTTAGGCATTTTATATATCGAGAGAGGTAATCGTTAGCGCCCTATGAATAATTGAATTCGCGATTAAATACAAAAATACATGTAAAAGTATTTCCTGACGTACTTTAACATAATTATCTTTCTAAACTGTTTTTTTTTTTCGATTTTTGTAAATATATTCAGAGAATTAAGGGTCTTCGACGGATAAGCTAACTCCGAAATTCAAACCTCTTATGTTTATTAAGTGAAATAATGGTACTAAATTCCATGCGATTTTCTCAATTAGTTCGATAGATATCCTTCCTGACAGGCAAGCAGCACACAAATATACAGACAATGAAAAAATGGTTGGTTTATATTGATACATTCTAAAAATATGTAGATATCTTATCTGCAATTACTTGCAATCACTTGCAATTAAATGCATATAATTATAACTACAACTAACAAGTATTCAATGAATTTTAATAGTTTATTATAGTTGCTATTCAATTTTTGCTCAGATTTCTTAATCCCACGCCTTAATGCTTTAACGCCATTCGAATACATAGGGTCATTCAATGCTCGCCCACGTGTTCCAACCATTTCTTCTGAACAGACTTTTTAGAGATGTAAAGAAGGTTCTACACACACACACACACACACACACACACACACAAATTTCTAGTGTTTTTCTGTTTTGTTTTGTTTTATTTTATATTTCCTTAAGCATTCATGCTTTCAATGCATTAAAATTTTAAAACATTATTAAAAGCTGAACCTTTTAACAATCGCAATTAATTAAATGTAATGTCAATTAACAGCTACGGAAGTGTAATGGCCAAACAAAATTACTCTTTGCAATTATCTACTTTAATTATTTGAAATAAAAACAAGAAAGATCAAAATCATGCTTAAAGCATTGATTATGAAACACTTTCCAACTTCAATTCAATTTTATTTAAAAAAGCCGAAAATGCAATACATTTCTCGGTAATATTTTAAAACTTATCACAATACGACATTGATTTATTATATTTGAAAACTTAAACCTTCATTGAAAAAAATGATCTTCATTCAAATGACGGCATTGAAATATAAATTGCCTGGTTTAAATATCTCTAAAATGCAATACATTCCACGGTAATATTTTTAAAACTATCATAATACTACGATAATTTATTATATTTGAAAACTTCATCGAAAACAACTGAAATAAATTCAAATGACGTCATAGAAAAAATAACACGCCTGGATCTCTATAAAAGCAGATTTCATTCATAACTTTCTCCATTTCATTCATCACAATACTATAATAATTTATTTTATTTAAAAATTAAGACCATGGAGCTACAATTCATAAACTTTATGCTTAAAACTTCATCGAAAAAAATCGTCCTTCTGTTTATAAAATCAATTAATATTTCATTCATATCAGCCATGCAGACTCCATGCACTGAATTATTTTGTGTTAAAGAAATACTGTAATTCTAATACAACTCATTCTACATATTTTGCTGTTTACATTTTACATAGGTGAAAAATAGGCTTAGTTGTAGAAATAATCAAATTTGAATGAGAATTTAAACTCAAATATATTGACATTGTGTTGTTTTAGTATGTAGATGCACAGAATTTAAGCAAAAATAAAGTAGTTTTAGGACGGATACAATACTCAATATGAATTAAAAAGAACCTTAAAAAATCACGATTTTGAAACAAGATGGATGCCATATATCATTTTGAAGTGGGTCATGTGATCGTTTCATATCATGGTCACGTGATCGTTTCATGTAAGATGTGTAATGATTATTTTAATTTTTATTTAAAAAACTACTGAATATATTTCGCTGATTTTTTTTTATATATTTTATGGAACAATTTGACTATTACCTAAAATTTTCGAAGCAATTTGTGAATTTTAAATCCGCTTAAAAAATGCTTGAAAAATTAGGTCCCATAGGGCTCAATGTATTTCATTTTTTCAACCCGGGTTCAATCCAAAACTAATTGGGTGATATTATTCATTTATATTCCCATAGGTCCTACAAACCGTCTGAACAACATACTAAAATTTCATTTTGATTAAGTCATTTTTACGGCAGTTATCGTGCTAATGGACAGACAGACAGAATGAACAAAGTCATAAACACTTTTCAACTTTGTTGTAAAGTGTTAATTAAGAAATGCAATTGTCAATTACATCTACAATTACATGTTAAATTGTTATTAGACACAACCTCGAATAAGAGTCATGTAGCATAAAAATCGGATTTAAAAAAAATGATATTAAACTGAGCATTTTGTGTTCTGATTGGTGGATTTGTTTCACTTGTCTTTTAGATTCATTTTCCACTCTGTGTTTAATTATGGTCCGTTCTGATAAGTGGATTGGTCTCACTTGTAATCTAAAACCATTTTTCACTTAGTGTTTAATAAAGGTCCGTTTTGTTTGGTGAATTGGTTTCACTTCTGTTTTAGACCAATTTTCACATTAGTGTTTAATTAAGGCCCGTTCTGATCGATTGGTCTTACTTTTGTTTTAGACCATTTTCCACTTAGTGCGTAATAAAGGTCCGTTCTGATTGGTCGATTGGTCTCAATTTTGTTTTAGATCCATTTTCCACTTAGTGTTTAATAAAGAGCCGTTGTGATTGGTGGATTGGTCTCGCTTGTGTTTTAGACCTATTTTCACCTAAATAAAGTTTAATAAAGTCCAATTTTTTCACTTCATTAATTTTGTTCAAATCTGATTGTGAAAGGTTAATTTGTGTATGTTCTCCAATGGGGATTTATGTTATTTATATTTATGTCTAACTACGATTATCACCCAGAAAATAGATCGTACACAAATAACATGTGGGTAACTCAATATTTAAATAAAACGTGCTTTAGACCTCTATTTGTGTATTTGTGCAATGTACGTATTCACTCTATCTCAAAACTATTCTACGAAATTTCCGAAAATATGGTAGATAAGTCTCTTGCGGTTTAGCCTAATGCTGATTGTATTTCGGTATGATTCGGAAAAATAAAACCGAAATTCAAAATATTCGGCAAAAATCGTCGAAATTTGAAAAAAAAAGGATAAAGTATGCTTAAAAGTATTAAGAAATGTTTGTTTCATACATAATTTTTTATGATAAAATGAATAAGATAAACCACATTACTCTGGAATGAACCATTGAGATATTTTTCTGAAATTTTAAAGATATTCTGACAATTATCATTGTAGTTTAAACACTAATTGATGCAATTTCTTAAAGTTTGATATTTAAGTCACTTGTAGGTTACCTTGGTGCTGATTAGATTTTCGTATGATTCGAAAAAAAAGCAGGTCATTTTTTACAAAATGACCCGCAAAAATCGTCAAAATCTGAGATCATGCCTAAATTATTAAATGCTTGATTTATGCGTAATTTTGGACGAGTAAGACTAACCCCTTACTCTAGGTCTGTCTGGTATTTAAGTCTTTTGGATAATTAAGATATTTAATATTTTTTATTTTGAGGTGCTGACAACGAATTGATGTAAAATGTCTAGAATCTGTAAAATGGTATAATAGTATTATTAATTTTATTATGGTATTACTAATTTTATTTTATGGTATTATTAATTCTATTATGGTATTGTAATGGTATTATTTCAAAGAAGTGTCAGTTCGCACAATTAGGCTCAATTTAATGAATTATAAATTATCAAATAAATTTGAATCTGTAGGAAAAGTTATGGACCGTTCACATTAGATTTTGGTTTCAGCAAAAAATTCGAATATAAATGCTCTGCAAAATATATTAAAAACTAATTTCGTGTTTGAAAATAATATTTAGGAATTTTTCTCCAAACTTTTTTTTACTACAACTTAAAGTCCTGCCAGAATGCATAAGCAGAAAATTGTATCCGAGAAATCTTCGTACTCAAAAGAAGTTCGAATAAAAGAAAGATCAGCGTGTCCATAAAAAATATCTTTTTATGTCTTCTCAATTTATTGATAGAGGGGTTTCCTTTGTCCCCCTTCTCGTCACACCCTCCCCGCCTGTCCAGTATTTATCGAAGTGATGTCGAAACTATATTTGGACTGGGTGGGGACTAACACCCTTTTTCTTTCACCTGCTTCGACTAATGTTGACTGTTGTGAAAATCCTTAATCTAATTTTGAGTAGCAGAAATGGTCGCATAAAAGTCTGGGCGCCTTTCTTTATTAGCACGAGATCTGCAAAAGAAAAGTCAAATCGAAGAGCTTTTTCGTCCTTTTCCTTTCTCTCGCGATGGAGACTGGGCGCCATTGGTTGTGAATTGTGGATTTCATGACCGCTTTGTTTCCTCGCACCTGGACCCAAGAGGTTTGTTACTGGCTGAGAAAAGCGGTGCTTAAACGCGTCCAAGATGTAATGGAAGAGGAATCAATATGGGGCAAGTTAATAAGTTTATGGTGGGTAACCTGAGAAGATTCTATTCTTCAAAATGTGTAGTTATTTTGTAAAAATATCATAGAAAATTGTTTTTCAACAGTATTTTAATGATTGGGGGTAAATAATTTACCATACTACTATTTTTACTAGTATTTTGTCCTTAAAATATATATTTTTCAGGATCTACTATAGATATAGCGGAATATCTATGTTTCAGAATTTGCTATAGATAAAGCTTAGATAATGACTGATATGGATTCAATCAAATTCGGGAGGAGATGGGATTCACTAAGGATTTTCACTTCCGGTATTTTTTTCAGTTTTTGATTCAAAACTTTTCATTTTACTTGAACATCTATTTCTCAAGTTTGGCTATAGATAGAACTTACATGACAACTTATAGATTCAGGATCAAAGTCTGGAGGGGGGATGATGGTTCATTAAGTATTTTTCAATTCAGGTTTCTTTTCTACTTCTGAATAAAAAATTATCACTAAAACATCTATTTTTAAAAAATGGCTATAGAGCTTACATAATAACTTATTTAAGCTCAATAGCCATTAGAGGATATAGCCATTATATGGATTCAGCATCACATTTCTGAGGGAGGTGAGAGACCCACTAAGAATTTCAGCATTCAACTCTGTAAATGTCACTTCCGATTCAAAATTTTATTTCAATCCCCTTGAAATATATACATTGGTGTCCAGAAGTATCTTTAGATACATAAAAATAATGATGTTTCATGAAATTTACTACCAATCTGATTTTTCAGAAAAATGAGCAAAATTTAAACCTAATTATAATTATCCAATTCAATTTGCTCAAACTGGTTCTAATATGCAAATAATGACGTTACGCCATCGAAAGGCGGATCAATCGCTGTGCACGAAATTTATTTCTCTGCAAACTTCTGCAATTCCGGACGGACAGATTAATTTCCACTGGCAGTGCGCCCGTTAACCGCCAAGGTATGAAATTCAGGATTTCATTTCGGTGTGTAAGGACTCAAAACATATTTTTGTGACTCGGAAGTATCATTTGTAGGAATTTTGAAGGTGGAGTGCTGTCGGCTGTTTAGAGGCTGAGCAGATATTGATGGACATTACAAGATGGCTAAATGTTTCACCACAGACAGTCTTTGCTCTAGGAAAACAATTTCAAGACTCTGAAACTGTTGCTAGGAAGCCTAGATAAGTCTGTAAAAGAATAATAATTGCTTCTCAAGATCGATATTTGTCCGTAACTGCCCATCGCAATAGGGAGTCGACTGCTAGGTAGCTGAGTCTAGATCTTGCAGCCTGCACTGGAACTATAGTATCGCGTTAAACTGCATACATAAGGCTGAATAAGAAATACAGGGTGGTCATAAAAAAAACTTTGCTGATATATGAACCCCTAGCGGCCTATCCGCTCAATCAATCGAAAGGAAATTTCAGATACTGTTATTTGAATGTATGCGCTCGAGATTGTGATGATTTCAAACAATAGAGCTCTCACGGTTACAGTGAAAAAATTTCGAAAATTTCGAATAGCAACACCCACTTTTTTCCTGCGCACATTGGTCAGCTCATTGAAAAACCATAAATGGCGTTGGAACGATAGACGTATGGCGAAAATTGGCGGCGCAAAACATTTGCAAAGAAGAGCATTGTAAAGGACCAATGACAACACAAGAGAGGAGAGGGAAAACAACTTTTATCGGACTTACACGTTTTCAACGTGCAGACGATAACTCATTGCATGCGGGAGATTGTTGACAACAATGGCGAACAGTGGCATCGCAGGAGGAATCTGTATAACTTCACGTTTTATGGCATCTTTCAATTCTGACAAATCTTGTGGATTTGATGTGTACACCTTAGATTTCAGATAACCCCATAATCAGAAATCCATTGGAGGGAGGTCGGGGGATCGCGGTGGCCACGAAACTGTAAAGTTACGGGAGATGACTCTATCACCAAAGTTCTGTTGCAGCACTTGTCGAACACAGGCAGCAACGTGTGGAGGAGCACCATCCTGCATCCATACAATATCATTAACGACATTTCGCTGCTGCAATTCTGGAATTACGTAATTCTGCAACACTGTTTTATACCGAGGACCTGTGATGGAGCACGTTTACATACCATTGGAAGTGACCTCTTCGAAGAAGTACGGACGGAGAACGAATGTGCTTGCGATGCTGCACCACACAGTCACTTTAGCTTCGTGTAAAGGCACTGGTGCCAC
Organism: Amaurobius ferox; assembly: GCA_951213105.1. NCBI lineage: Eukaryota > Metazoa > Arthropoda > Arachnida > Araneae > Amaurobiidae > Amaurobius > Amaurobius ferox. The sequence continues at coordinate 123,569,508 of OX578142.1, read as the reverse complement.
ATCGTGAGAATTTTCGTCAGCTCAGTGAACGCAGTTTTTGGAGTTTACGCTTCCAGTTAAGGAGAAATGTGCTTCATCCGTCCATAATATCCGCAGCGGCCACCTGCTATCTTCATCATATCTGATGAGGAAAAATTCGCAAAGTCGACACGCTGGAATCGATAAGGAAACATCCGCAAAACAGAGCGCAGAAGCTTGAGGACTGTGATTTTCGGTACATCCAAATTGCTGGCAACACTTCTTGCAGTGCGCTATGGACCTGCAGTAAACGTACTATGCACTACCGCAACAACTTCAACAGGAACAGATGGTCGTTCGGACCTTGTAAGTGCCATCTTGTTAGAACGTTCGAACACCTGATTGAAGAAACAATCTTTCCACACTGCTTATTAAAGGTTTCCCACAAGCAATGCTTTGCACATGGTGTTCTGTGATTGGTACTTCTACTGTCTATCCCTGTGAATTATGCAAAGTGCGTCAATTCACCTCCTCTCTGTGTTGTCATTGGTCCTTTACAATGATCTTCTTTGCAAATGTTCTACGCCGCCTATTTTCGTCTTACATGTATCGTTCCAACGCCATTTATGGTTTTTCAATGCGCTGATTAATTTGCTCAGGAAAAGTGAGTTGTTGTTGATGAGACCCAGACCGTCCGACCTACCAGAAAGGTGTAAGGTAACTGTTTGGACGGTCGGGAAGTGCCACCCAATTTAGACCGGAACCCAGTGGGGGAGGCATCCACAGGGACCGTACCCTCCTTCCCCTACCACCAACCTCTCGGAAGGACTTACGGACCCACATGTTTAACGTGATCGTACTCCGCGTGAACACGGCGGCAGTTTTGGCAGCGGCTGGAATCGAACCCGGGCCTACCGAGTGCAACTCCAGCGCGCTAACCAATGGGCTACCGCGCCCCAGGAAAAGTGAGTGTTGCCATTCGAAAATTTCGAAATTTTTTCACTGTAACCGCAACCGTGAGAGCTCTATTGTTTGAAATCATCACAATCTCGAGCGCATACCTTCAAATAACAATATCTGAAATTTCCTTTTGATTGGTTGAGCGGATAAGCCGCTAGGGGTTCATATATCAAGGAAGTTTTTTTATGACCACCCTGTATATTTATTCCAGAAAACCAATGATATGTGTTTCACAGGCTTCACAACATAAGAGAGCCCGCCTGAATTGGCACAGGGAATATCGGAGCTGGAGTCAACAACAATGCCTATGTTCCTTCAGTGATTAGTCGAGGCTCAGTTTAACCTCAGATTCTAAACGTGTTTACATCTGAAGAAAGCCAAGAACTCGAAATCTTCCCACCAATATTAAGTAATAGGTCTGTTACAGAGGTTTAGATCTCATGATATAGGGAGTCATAATGATCAACGGACGTTTTCCTTGCACGCGTTCGAGAGAAAATCTGTGTCTGGCCAGAAATATCGAGATGAAGTCTTAGAATCCTACGTAAGGCTTTTTAGAGGTTTATGTGGATTAACTTTTAATGCGCGTGTACATCTAGCAAACATGGTTGATGAATTTTTTAAAAACGAAGGCACTCAGGGAATAAACAGGCCAGTGAAATCTTTTGATTTGAACAAGATTGAGAACTTATGATATAAATTCACCCTTGGAATAAAAATGCTTAATATTTCCGCCCAGAATAAAGTTTACATACAATTTGTTACCATATAACGGCTTCTTTATAAATTTATTGTTAATGATTGTGTACCATCCAGTCTCCTGCGAGTATTTGAAACACAAAGTTTATTCTGATATCGAAATAAAGGTTGATCCATTAAAAGTTCACAGTTTTCCTTAAATATATACTTTCTACTGGTGAAAAACCATTCAAAATATATCTCAATATCTAAACATATTTTTTGTTTTTCTGCGATCAGTTATTTTTTAGAGAACGTAGTTATATTGGTAATAGTTAACCAAATTTTGAACAATTACAGTTCTGAAATGCCAGGATGCGATGCAGTATAACTGCAAGTCGTAGGTAGTATATTTTGAGTTTATGGCCATAAATTAGTTCCTGTTGCAGCTTATATGTATGTACAGCTATGTTGTATAAATAACTTTGTAAATATAGTATTCTAGAATATTTAAAAACAGTGTTACAAAATGAGTCCCATAAAATTTACTTTTGTACTTAAACAATATCAAAATTTGGTCTTAAATCCAATTTCACAAAATATCAGTATGCTTTTTAGAATGGCCAATTGAAATAATTGGCAATTTAGTAATCTCTAGACTAATTTAATCTTAATCGCATCTTTTTCAAAATATATCCACTGTACAGAAAATAAAAGTTGAAATATGTCGATAATGTTTTGCATTAACTCTTAACCTATGCGGTGCCAATCTATTTTTGCTAGTAAATACATATTGAATGATACTCTTGTCACAAAGATTATCCAAGTTTAGGATTTTTTGCATTTTACCTTAAATCAATGAATTATCTCGAAATTTGATTGAATTTGCCTTTTATAAATGACGCTATTCGTTCCTACAGAAAACACTACTTAACAATTTTTAAACATAACTTGTTACAATTATTCTTATAATTTGTTTTTATTGGTCGTATAACTTGAGTTTTTGTGTAATTTGATCGCGTTGAAGAGAAGTCATATTTTACTGCTTACTTATTAATAAACGCACCAAATTCAATTTGAATATCTGAATTTGTTTAAGAGATACCAAACCTACATGCTAGTTTTGGTATTTAGATAAAAGTAATATTAGTTGAACCAAAGACTTGCAAATGAATTTCAATTTCAACTCTTATTGCATTTAAACATATAAAAACCTGAAAATTACAAATAACAAAACTAACTAAGCAGAAATTTAGCCTCAAGAATTTCACTTCGGTTCTTTAGTTTGATTAGTTGAAATATTACTTTTTACTGTTAATTTAATATTTCAAAATTATGCTGATAATCTCATGTTTTGTCTTATACTACTGACTAAAACATTAAATTTTTAAATTGCGTTATCTACTTTCGAAGAATTAAATATATATGCATATTGACAATTTCACCCATGTAACAGATAGTAGCACATTTTCAAATAATCTACAGTTCAGAGAGATAAACGTTATAATTTTTTTTTTTTTTTTGTCTTGTGCTACTGATTAAAACATAAAAGTTTTAAATTACGTTGACTACTTACGTTCGAAGAGCTAACTATGTGTCCATAATGACAATTTCCCGCATTTTCACATAAAGTAACAACTTTTTTAATATTCTACAGTTTAGAGGGTGTTTAGCAAACGTTCAAATTAGTAAGTATACTAATAATTTACTGCTGTCCGAGCTGGAGTAATTGGCAGTGAATATATTTTTTAATACATTCTGGAGAACTTAGACCTAAATATTTAAAACTATTAGGTAGGTTGAAAAGTAATGCACACATGCTGGTAGAGCGCGAACAAAAACAAATAGCAAGATCGGGCAAAAAATACATTAAATTACAATTCTTAAGTTTCAAAATCATATATTTATTTTTCAACATAGTCACCGTTAAGGCTAACACATTCCTCCCAACGTGTAACAAGTTTTTTCATTCCGTCACTGAAAAATTCTTCCGACTTTTCTCGAATCCAGGACTTGACAGCTGCCTTCACCTCATCGTCCGAGGTGTAATGATTACCCTTGAGGTCTCTCTTGAGTAGAGGAAAAAATAAACATCTCAAGGCGCAAGATCGGGGGAATAAGGAGGGTGTGGAATCGGTTCAAACTCCAGGTTTCGCAGAGCCTCTCCAGTTGCCCGCGAGGTGTGTGGACGAGCGTTGTCATGTTGCAAGATTATTGGCGCCAGACTGCCTCTAGCACGACAAACAAGACGTCGGATGTGTTTTAGAGTCTGTATATACTGAGAAGAATTTATCGTTACCCCTCGTTCCAGAAAATCGGTCACATAAATTCGGTGAGCATACCAAAACCCAGTCAAAAGAAGTTTTTTTTTTTGCGGATGGTTGTGTTTTGAACTTTTTCGCCTGAGGAGAAGACGGATGTCGATATTCAGCGCTCTGTCATTTCTCTTCCGGGTCGTAATGATGGACCCATGACTCGTCCCCCGTCACAATATTCAAAAGAAAGTGATCTCCTCCGTCATGGTAGCGCTGCAAAAGTTGCTCGCAGCATTCCAATCGACGTTGTTTGTTCTCGTCTGTGAGACGGCGTGGTACCCATCGTGCACAGATTTTACGGTATCCCAATTGTTCAATAATGAAGCCGACACGTTCCTTGGATATTCCAATATGGTTTGCAATACGCTTTTGAGTGATTCGCCGGTCATTTTGAATCAAATCGTCGGCGAGTTTGCTATTTTTATCGTCTGTGACAGTGATCGGACGTCCGCTGCGTGTTTCATCAACAATTATGGCTTTTCCTGGCTCGCAACCACGAAATTGTATTACCCATCGATTTACAGTAGACCTATCAACAGCATAAACAGCCTTTAAACGAAGATGAATCTCAGTAGGAGTCACTTTTTCAGCAGTTAAAAATTCGATAATAGCACGCTGTTTAACTCGCGTTGACATAGCACCAGAACAAGTCTCCATACTTCCGCTTCTCGAAATACACTGGATGAACGCAACGACCTCAAACCTGCGCATGCGTATTGAGGGGGAATGTTACTTCCACATGCCACCTGGCGCGCTTCTGAAGGCCATTTTGTTCGCGCTCTACAAGCATGTGTGCATTACTTTTCAGCCTACGCTCCCAGATAACCCAGCCTACCCTCCGAGACCTTGGGTGGGGAATAATTTTATTTTGTATCACGTTAAGAATCTAATTATTAAAATAAAATCTTAAACGGGCGAAATTTTAAACTCCGATAGATTGATAAGTTGCTCATAACTTGGAAGGAATAGATACACATATCAACGGGTTTTATATTTTATATTAACACTTTGACTAACATACTTATTCGTCAATTGGCATTTCTTAGATAAGAAAATCCAATTGGCTTTTATTATGTATACATGTTTGAAGCAAAAATAAAAGTATAAATAACCCATTTCTGGGGCAAAAGTTACGAATTGGCTTATAGACCTTATAGGCTCTGCAACAAAGTTTCAAGTGACAAGTTTGATTTTGACCGATCTGATGTAGGTTATGTACTAGTCAAGAATCGCGCCATATATAGTATCAATTCGCAATAATTTTTCACATTAAATTATGTCTTACAAACAAATGGGCTTTACTTGTTTTCTTTTACTTTTTCTTACTTTGTAGGGCACATTCCAGTAGTGGAAAAATCTCGTTATCGGTTTGCCTTGGAAGTCATTCTCATGATGTATTATCAATTTTCTTAAAATCTAAAATTTTGCATTGATTCTTTGCATTGTTCGTTCTCACATACTTTGAACTATTTTTGAAACACACACACACACTCACACACACACATACAATGTGCTCTCTCTCTCTCTCTCTCTCTCTCTCTTTCCCTACTCATTTTAAACATAAACTAAATGAAAAAATCCACTTATTTTTTATAAGTAAGCAGAAAAATTCCACAGAGAAAAAAATCAGTTTAAAATAAGTACAACTGATTCCTTTAATTTCCCAAACTAAAGAACAAAAAAGGACGAGGAATTAAAATATCTCTGTTCTACTAGACAGATAATTTGATATCTGCGGTCCACTCTTTCTTCCACTTAAAATTGAACCATCACCAAATGCAGATATCAAACTTAATGCAAGGAATATTTGAACCCTGTTTAATATTAGAATATGTATACCATATTAGTTTTTAAGCCTGTTAAAAACAGAAACTAACACTCCTGAAAAATTAAGCTGCGACTTATTTTAAATGATTCGTATTACGTTTAACAATATATGGTACTTAGCGTCAAAAACACTTGTCAAATGGGCGAGTTTCACGTCATGTCCCCCGTAGGGACTTCGGGAGGGTTCTCAACGGTTTTCCCCCCTTCCCCCCATTTTGTTGGTAGGTTGGTGTGTCCCTAACATATTTATTAAGGAAGAATATATGCACTGCTTCCGTTTAGTCAAAGACCCGGGGCACCCGGAGGTAGAATCTGACTTCTGTCCCAATAAGACATCACAACATCCATGCCCGCAGGCGGGACTCGAACCCGCAATCTGGCAGCCGAGCCATCACGAGGAAACGCCTGCCTCTTTGACCGCTTGGCCACCAGATCAGCTCCCCCCCATTTTGTCCAATCGCGGAAAAAATCGAAAATCCGGTACATTGGACGATACTTTAAAAATGCAAAAATTTAACCTTCTAAACCACCGTATTGCTGTTTTAAGCATCACGAAAAGCATAGAACCCCATTAATCTCCTCTCAGAGGGGGGGGGGGAGGAGGGGTGTTACAATCTATCAGTGTGCAAAGATTCAGCTTTCGGAGTTACGAGAAAGACTTTTGGAGAGTCTGAAACGACTTTTCAAAAGAAAAAAGAACGTCTTCTCCGCTCCCGAGTGTAAATTAAAAGTCCGGGTAAAGTTGAGTTCTGTCTAATTATTGATATGGGTTCGATGGATGTACAGAGGTTTAGCATTCTAAGTCATCAGGGTGCTTCTGGAGGGTCTGAAAACTTCACGAGAGACCCTCCTTCACTTTTTAATCCCCAGGGAGGGATAGGTAAATTGGAATATATATATATATATATATATATATATATATATATATATATATATGTATGTATAATGTATGTGATGAGGTAAAATTTACATAAATAAAACACTAATATTTGCTCATAGTGTCCTGTCCCCTAGTTGACCCTGAAAATAGTATAGTGGGATCTGAATATATCAAAGTACATTGCGTATATACTTAAAGAACCAGTGGCAACTAAGGATTTGTGGCAATTAACACATTTATATAAACACATATATTATCATACATTAATATTAATACAAAATACTATACACTTAAAAGTACCAAGCTTGACCTCAGGGTGTACGGGATAGTTATGCTAATTGCTACTTCAAATTATCATTAATTAAAATTAAAATTGGTGCATTAAGGGAAATCCTCCAAAGCTTAAAACTACAGAGACACTTTGATTTAGGTTAACACATGAATATACATTACATCATAATTGAAACTTAAAGGACACAGTACCTCCACCACAGATGAAATGGATTGTAATTTTCAATTGGATAATTCCAGTTCATATTGAAGAGGGCTTGAGGTAGGCGAGACCACACAATTCACAGGGACACACAGATTTAGGAGATATCGCTGAATCAGGATTCTATCACTAATTGGGGAGTACTGTTCGCTATACTCTCCACCACACAATTGCCGGTTGACCCAACGATTCTTAGAGATCCGGAAACTACGTTTAGGCTGCTGCCTGTTGAGCCGCATCCCGAATAAACTTTGAGGTTGTTTGTCTCACACATACCGCACCGATGACTGTTGACGCACTCAGCTGACGTGTATTACACGCTGCATAGGGGACCTGGATTGATGCCCAGCAAACACTCTGTCCATGTATACTCGTCCATGAGATGAGATAGAAACTGAGCTGTGAATTACCGTCCTTGGAAGTCCACACAGTTGTCACGGCTTAATTGTAATTTAAAGGGTTCAAAGGGTAGCCCATACTACTCTGTCTATTTTCAGAGCTTTGTGGTACTGCGTGGAAAAAAGGGGCGAAGTCCTCGCTGCGCCGATGATCGTCACTGACCGATGATATTGCAAAACTCAGTCTGGTTCCGCCCTAGTTCGACTTGGCTTAGAGCTGTGATAACACTTAATTTGCTGAATGGTCGCTCCTGTCTACGAGCTACACTTGAGTATATGTACTTGTAGCAGGGTACAAAAATCGACTCCTCACTATATGCTTAGAGCTGTCGCTAGAGAGTGGCAGCGGATATCGGTGCCTAAAAATGCATCAAAATGTATTTCGAATCGGGCTTTCAAAACAAGTGCACATACACTTGGAGACATTCTAAAAAGAGATCGGAATGGAGTCTAATTTTACATTTTAAAGCCGAGTCCCTTCACATTTTGAAAAGGGAGGAACGAAATGGGGTGGAAAATATTCTTGTCCTCTCTTTCGTTATATCACTTATGCGTGACGAATGGGGTAGTGCCAAATCCGGCCAAATTATTAGATTGCGTAGTGACGCCCATTTCATATGCGTCCTAATAGAAATTGCTGACCGGAGGGATTCCCACAGCCGGGAGGTCTTGTCCGGGCCCCCGTGTGAGCTAACACTTGACAGGGGTTATAAATTTCGAGAGATTTGTAGTTTTCAAGTTGACATTTGCCACGACATCTCTTCTTATGAAATTTACAACTTCTGTGCTGTGCATTAAAACCATGGCGCCGAACTGTCTCATCTTGTCTGTGAGGAGGCATCCTGCAGCAAATACTTACCGTTCTTATAGCCTACATTTTGGTAATTACTACTCCCCCTTTCATTCCTGGGGCTAACCCGGGGCATGAACATTATTTGCAAATATATGCTATGCTTCATAACAATATATATATATATATATATATAATAATAATAATAATAGTTTGAAAGTCCAATGAAAGAAAAGTGAGAAGCTGCAACTCGATAAACCTAACTTTCTAAAACACCCACAAAATAAAAGTATAAAACAGCAAATCTTCAATCAAATGGGAAAAAATGCAAATTACGAGTCCTCAAGTTAGAGAAAATCAACAAATTTCAATGGTATGGAAACGAATATAGAAAAACATAAAAAATCAAGCATTATTGCTATACACGTGGACTAGGGCTAGGCCTTAAAAATGGAAATGTTCACTTCGCAAAACTCTTCTTCTGGCCCAAGTATTTTGACGAAGCTGATTAAATGATTTGACGAAGCTGATTGAATGATTTGACGAAGCTGATTTGAAGTTGATTTTCTTTAACTTGATGACTCGTAATTTGTATTTTTTTCATTTGATTGAAGATTTGCTGTTTTATACTTTTGTTTTGTGGTTGTTTTAGAAAGTTAGGTTTTTCGATTTGCAGCTTCTTACTTTTCTTTCATTGGACTTTCAAACTATTATTATTATTGAAATCATTTTATTTATAAGCTGCATTTGCGCAATAAATTAAATGTATTTTGCAGTGTCATTCTTTTTACTTAATATCCTTAATTTCTTTACATATCCATATTTGCATAGTATCCTTCAAGCTACGGTTTTTATGAAATAATATATATATATATATATATATATATATATATATATATATATATATACATGTATATATAACTCGGGATCCGAATAGGTACACCTTGGCTTTATTTTTATTTATATTCAAATTAGTTTTTCAGTTATTTTATGTCTTAGCATTTTCACACAAATCGGTTTCTTAGCAACCGAAAATAATATTAGAGTTTTCATCTTGACACCATCGAAAAGATCGAAAATTATCTTTGAAACAAACCTGGGACTAAATCCTATTAATTGTCGAATTTTTGTGAATTTTTAAAATATATGTACTTTTCGTGTGTTGAAGCGATATAACGTATCCGGAATATTCTTGTTCCCTTCTTAACACCATCGGCGCAGATTTTTTTGTTTTGTTTTGTTGCGTTTGTTGTTATAAGCGGGAGTATAAAAGCGTCCTTTGGTTTTAGAGAATTCGATGCAAATTCCGGTGTGATTCCGATCCGAAGGTCCGAATCTTATGTCGGGGCAACGTCGAGTACATTTTCTAGAAAATGCAATCCACACATTTTTTGGAAAATGTACCCGACGTTGCCCGGGACTTACAATGAGCGGTCGTGTCGTAGCCGTGTTTGCACCCACGCAACAATTTTTTTATTTTATATTTGTTATAAGTGAGCGCATTACTGAAACTGTCTTTGGTTTTCGGGAATTCGCTGGGAGTTTCGGTGTAGTTTTTATCAAAGGTTTGCATTTTATGTCTCGTTTAATTTAGGGTACATTTTCTAGTAGAAGTATTTGCGGTGAAATGAACGATTTAGATAAAATATCCACGCGGTGTTGCTAAATTACTGAACGAAACCTTAAACTATTACAAACACAACTTCTTTAATATAGTACTTAAATGTTATTCTCACAATTAAAGAAAGATACTTTGAACTGGAAATGAAGTATATCCACACGGTGTTGCTAAATAGCTAATCGAAACCTTAAACTATTGCGAACAACACAACTTCTTTATTACAGTAATTAAATGCGATTCTGACAGTTAAAAAGCGATAGTTTGAACAAGAAATTTAATATATCCACACAATGTTGTTAAATAGTTGAACGAACCCTTAAACTATTGTAAACACAACTTCTTTATTACAGTAATGAAATGTGATTCTAAGAATTAAAGATAGTTTGAACAGGAAATGGCATATTCTTCGATCGGCGGAAATGTAACGTTTTATGATTGTCAGCTAAATTTCGGTTAGCTTTTTGATGACGTAATTATAAAAATGACAAAAAACAAGGTATGTATGCATTTCATCAGGAAAAGCCGAAACAATTAAAACTGCGGGAAAAAAACAAACGCCCAAACTTCAAATATATAATTCATTTCCCTACCCATCTTCTAACAGATACTTGATATGATGCCAATTACTTCTCCGCCACAAAAGGAAAAAAAAATCCTATAAGAATGTTGCATACTGAAAAGTCCGAGGAAGCGAGCTGATTCGTTCATAAAAAATTCCTCGTCTCAATTTTTTGATAGAATTTCCGACGTCTCGCATTGTTCTTGGATCGTCCACACCCTCGCTGCCCGTCTACTATTTGCCGGAGGGAAGTCGACACTATATTTAGTTTGGGTGGAGACTTAAGATCTTTTTCTCTTTCACCTGCGTCAACTTATGTTGGCTCTATGTTGCGAAAACACTTAATCTAATTTTGAGCCGCGGAAATAGCCGCATCAAATACGAGACGCCTTTTTTATTAGCTAGAGATATTTAGAAGAAAAACGAAATCGGAAGTTTGGGTTAGAGAAAGCTGCTTTGTTTTTCTCCTCCGTGGTCAGGGAATGGAGACTCTGGGTCATTATCGGTGAGTTGTGTGTTGGACGCGTATTTTCCAGGTTGTATTAGGCTCGCAGAAGTTTGTTTCCTTGCAGAGAGGAGTTTTATTAGAAAAGGAAGACGTGGCCATGCTGCTCAAAACGGACACTTTTGCCGAGAATATAATGAAAGATACAGCGCAGTATGCAGATTACATGCTACGAAATTCACAGAAATCTAACATATGGAGACTGCAAATACCGCCAGAACTCCTTTTCCGATGGCATTAGACTTCGGCATACGATGGACTCGAATCCTTCACATTTAGATGGTGAATTTAGCAATGAATCCACTGAATTACTCAAACTCGGGAAGATCACCCTTTAATTCACTTTACTTACTTTGATTCTTTCCACTAGATGGCAGTGCAGCTCTGTTTACCAAAGAAATAAACAATTGAATATGTAGTCATCCTAAGTGTGCTACATGGCTCAGAAAAGAGACGGCGAATCGCAGATCAATGAATAAATAATCTGCATAAAGGAATGTTCAAGGTTTTTAAATAAATGTTATGATCAGCTGGTGATTCAATGATCATTATAAGCAAATTAAATTTCTAAATTGGAAATATACGTGATGCCTCTTTCATAGTTGATCTTCAATACTCGAAGCATGAAAAATTGGGAATTTTAGTTGAAAACTTCAATAGCCAAACATGCAGCGAATGCAATTATGCGTTCAGCACAGTGAGACACATGTGACTTAAAACTCATGCGTTTATATCAGTGGTAAATGAGTGCTACATGGAAATCTGAAAAATGGTTTTGATACTCTGTAAACAGTGTTCCTAAGAAAGTCCTTAAGCACCCCCACACTTTGTAAGGAAAGGTACATGAGTGTACACTAGGGTGGAGTGAAAAATATAGGGAATGTTTTTTTAAATTCGAAATTGGCCAGGGTAAAAAAAAGTTATCCCGTGGGACAAAACGAAAGTGTAAAAAACTTTTGTTCCTGGGGTCAGAATTTCGTGCGCCGCATGGAGGTCAAAATGCACTATTTCAGGCCAAAAAATGCTCTTTATGTTTGGACACGAAAAAAACGCTTTTTTTTCGATTTCGAAATCGGCCAGGGTCAACAAAGTTAGTCCATGGAATGAAACAAACATGCATAAAATTTCAAGTCCCTGAAGTCACATCTTCATGGGCCGCACAGAGGTCAAAAGTAACTATTTCAGCTAAAAAAAGAGGCAATTTTAATCTAAAACGCACAGTTATGAAATGCCCTTTATATGTGTTATTAGACTATAAGAAGCAATTATTGACCCATTACTTTGCGACATATGATCCTCTTTACCTAGATTCCAGTAACTTTGTAACACTTAGTAGCCTTTTTTTCAGGTTTTCGATTTTGCAAGCGCTTACGTAGTTTTGTATGGCCACGCTAGAGGGCTTTTCTCACCAGAGTATATAAAACACTCAATATAAACCGAGGCTTCTCACTCCTCGGGTTATATTTCGGTGGAAGAAAGAATACAGCCATACTTCAAATGAAAACGGCGTCTATATATAAAGTATTATAGACGAATAGTTCAAGACGAACATTACATTCTCGTACAATAACCAAACTGTCTATATTGGACACATTGCAGTTTCATCTGGTGAAGCCAAAGTCATTTGTGACGAAACTTACTTTAAAAACCAACAAATTTCTCTGGATACTTTGATCGCTGTAGGCTGTGATGGGACAAACGTAAATATTGGAGTGAAGGCTATAATACGTCTATTGGAAGTGGCATTAAATCGTCCATTGCAATGGTGCGTTTGTCTGTTACGGGCAAATGAATTAAGCTTTGCGACATCTTCTAAAAAAGCTCGATGGAGAAACTAACGGTCCCAATATGTTTTCTGGACCTATGGGAAAAACGATCCAAAATTGTGAAAATCTTGCAGTGAAAACATATTCTCCAATTAGAGGAGAAAATTTTTCTTTCGAAAAAACAGATTTGAAGCTGAGCTCTGATCAAAAATATTTGTATGATGTATGCCAAGCACTTTCCACCGGTGTCTTCCTTGATGCTCTTTCATCCATGAAACAAGGACCAGTTGCACACTCTAGGTGGCTTACAACAGATTGTAGAATTTTAAGATTATATGTTAGAACTGAAAATCCATCTGAAAGTCTCATTACACTTGCAACATTTAGAATGAAAGTTTATACACCTATGTGGTTTAGCATAAAGAGAAAACCACTCTGCTTGGAGGGTTCACGGCCCATTTCGAATATGAGCCATCTTTCCAGATACTTGAAAGAGGACTTAGCAGATGTTATTGATCCTGTAATACAAAGAAATAGTTTTCTCTCACAACAAGAAGATAGTCTCCTGTCAATGCTTGTAGATGACAGAAAACAGGACAGAAAGGCAACTAGTTGTCAGAGGAATTATGGCAACAAGAAAATCAACGAATGTTTTAAAAGGAGAGATAAATTTTTGTGTTCTGGAAATTAATTTCAGTGCAAATGATTACACTGAACTTATCGACTGGCAAACATACGAAAGATATGAACTACCTCTTACTAAGAGCATTCCAGATGCTGAATTATTATTTGCAATATCAGGAAAGTAATGTAGGCTTAAAATTAATATTTCGAAATTCCCGTGCCATACTCAGTCAACAGAGAGTTAAAATTGTAGCAAAGGCAGAAAGAAAAGTCTGTGGAAATGAGCAACGACATGGCTTTATCCTAGCGAAAATTCAGTCAAGAAAACTTATGAATACTTTTAATACGAAATCAGAATTTTCTGCTTAATTTTCTTTAACATTTATGTGGTAATTTATACATATTTTTTTCCATTTAGTGTTTTTCATATCTTTTCCTGTATTTTATTTTGTGAACAACAACTGCAGTACATCTTATGTCACGAGAAAAGTATATGTTATTACAATATTCCAAACAAAATGCCTTACTGTTAGTTCCAAAATGTAGTTTAGGGAAATAAAAAAAATTAAAGTTTAAATAACTTATTTTTATTCTACTTCTGTCAGCTTTACTGAAATAACAAATCGAAAAAATATATTTAAAAGCCTAATTATATTTAAGATACATTCATTAAAATACTAAAAATTTTAGACGCCCTCTTCTGCCTTTATGACTTCACAAGATGAGTCAGAAAATTGACTTTTTTTGGCTAAAATCGTCACACTTAACATATGTGCGGTGTATTAAGATGTAACTTCAGGGACTTGAAATTTTACACATGTTTATTTGATCCATTCAACTAACCGTTTTGACCCTGGCCGATTTCGAAATCGAAAAAAAAAATTGTATCTGAACAAAAAGAAGATTTTTTGTGCCTGAAATAGTGAATTTTGACCACCATGCGGCGCATGAAATTTTGACCTCAGGAACATAAATTTTTTCACACATTCGTTTTGTCCCATGGGACAACTTTTTTTTGCCATGGCCGATTTAAAATTCGATTTTTTTTTTGTCACTCCACCCAAGTGTACACGCTAGATCTATATATTTTAAAGTGACCATGAGCAATCGAATAAAAATTTGAAATCGAATAAAAATTGCAGCATCTCTAGCTGAGAACTTAAGAAGTTAGTACAACGAACTCCTAAACAAAGCGAGACAGACTGTATATATAGGGACTCTACTTCCACCCCTACTAGCGGCTTTCAGGCCTTTGATGTCTGATTGCCTCTGCAGAAGCTTCGTCTTTCATGCGTGTCCTCAGTAGTCAGAACAGCTCCGGAAAAAGGTTCACGGGGAAGCGTTCGGCTCATTAAAATAATCGAAGACATATCTAAGTTAATCAATTTATAATTAATCAACGGATGAATTTATGAAATTATTTTTTCTGGAGTAGTCCGTGATATATTTAGGAGCTGCTGTTAAATAATAAAGACTGGATAAGATGTAAATTTTTATATCGTAATATTAAAACCGGTGAGGTTTAAAACGCACGAAAATTAATTTAAATTTATCTATTTGTCGTATAGATTTCGTTCACAGTTCGTTTGAAAAATAATTTTTTGTTCTTTCCAATGATGTCAAGATAGAAACTGAGAGATAATATTTTAAGCGACTAATGAATCGATTTGCGTAAGTATCACCCAAAATCGTTGTAAATCGAGCTAAAACATAAAATATGTAAAAACTAATTCGAAATTAAAAACAAAGTTATTCCGAGGTGCATCTTTTCGGATTCTGAAGTACCTGTGTACCAAATTTCATGGTCGTACGACGCTTAGACTACAGGCCCTCTGCAGACTGCACAGACTCGCAGCTACAGACACAGACATCTTCTTTGTTATGTTAGATTAAGGATTTGACGCAAAAATTTCAGAACATCTATTTTCCTAAAACTTCTAATCTATTGAAGCAATTTGGACCACTTATAAATACTGAGAATAAACCCGATTTCCAATTTCATGACATTAAGTTGCCTACTTAATCGTTGGCGATTGATCGTGAAGCAACGGCAAACTTACATTAAGACTTGAACTGCTACAACGGATTTTGATGTCCTCCCTTATTCTCAATGTTTTTCTTTTCTCGCTCTCTTCCCACATATAAAAATATTTTCAATCATTGTAACTCTCATTTATTTCATGTATTTAGAATCAAAATAAAAGTGCTATAGAGAGCATTCATAGTATTCATAAAACTGCAACATCTTGGAGGTTGTCATTAAATACCAAAACTTACAACGTTGCTTATTAAAGAAAGATCTAATATTCATACTAAACTTTTCTAAATTTATGCTTGTAGTAGGCCGTATATCAAACTGATTTCCTTCTTCCCCGTTCATAACATATAATTAAAGTCTCCATGTGAAACCGGGAGGTTCTTTCCATTAAATATTAAAGACAGTCATCGTTTTCCCCACGCGTTAAATAAATAACTCACAAACTCACAGAATCCCCAATATTTATATGTAAATATGAAAAATTTATTTTGAAAAGCCATTCAACTCGGTACATTTGCAACTAGTATGTTCTAATTACTTACAAACTGTCTAATAAATGACACATTTAGGCGATTTATGAGGAGTGTGCCTTTATTTGTACCAAAAGTTGATTACACAATTTTTTATTTCAAAAAGGCCTATATCATTACTTTTGTTCATCCGGCTGAAACTAAAATTTTATATTTTTAATACTTTTTATAGCAAGCATTTAAATAAGATAATTAAATTTATTCAGAAATTTGAATTAATATAGACAAAAAGTCATACTGGGCTAGGATTATTAACATGCAAGCTTTACCTCCCGATTTTTCGGTTGCCGGATTGTGAATTCAAGTCCCACCTGCGGACATGGAAATTGTGGTGATTTTAAGGGCATAGGTGTGTTCTGCCTCCTCTGGTGCACCGTGGCAATGTCATATGACGGCAAAATCGTTCACGATCCGGCCGCTATAAATGGACGAATGGTTGGACGGTTAAGTTTCTGGCCATTAAAAACATGATTGACCTACTAATTTGGAAGACCGAATAAAACCTTTTTTATTCGACGAAGCTTTTTACATTAGTAAAGACACAGATTTCTGACCATATTTTTTGAAAGAGTCAAGTTTTATCTCATATTTCATTATTTTAGAAACTTCATGAAATTTGGGGGCAGTTTTAGTAAAATACTTTTACCCGATGATATGATATCAATAAGCCAATTCCATTAATGTTAAAATGAAGAAAATATTTTCAATTCTGAAACTATAGAAAAAATCTGATGTAGGCAGCACATGACTTCCCTTACATAGCGCAATGACTTTAATGCTTTCACAACCAAATAATGTTGTAGAAGAACCATAGAACAATTTATTTGGCATTGAATAACCATTACTTTTATTGAAATTGGGCCCTTTTCGAGAATTATTAGTCCCCACAGACTGATTTATTCATGCTCAGGTGCAAAATCCTAATGTAATTGACATTTGATTAATATACCATATATATCAATTATGATTGACGAATTAATATATTCATCAAAATGTAATTGACTTAATATCTCGTGAAATAAATGATTGGCGAATTCTTTGGAGTTAAAATCCAAAAATATTACAAAAGATAGAGCAATATCTGGATAACAGTTCATAGTAGCGTCCAAAAGTTTGTATCATTCGTTTTGTAATTCGAAATTACGTATAAAATTATTATTTACTTATCATTATTGAAAGCACTGATTTTAATGACTTTTTAAAGACCCAATCGAAAATTGGGGTAAAAAATCAATAAGGTTCCAGTAAGCACTGATTGAAATATTCGAACCAAATTATTTTTGAAACGTTTCATTTGTTCGTGAGATATGACGTGCAAAGGCTCACGGACACACACACACACACATACACACATAAACACACACGTCTACCCTCTAAATTACATACTACATACACACTAATATGCAGACGTATACGTTCGATATGAGTTCAGGGTGCCTACAAAAGTGTTCTTTAAACGAAAACTCGAATTCTTGTTTTCGAACGCATCATAATACTTTTCCAATGCATTGTGCAATGTATATAGAGAAAGTAAGCATGTATTATACAAAACGTTGCAGTTGGATATTTAATTGTTATGAAATGGCACCGCCTATCACCAGTAAAAAATATAGGGAATGCGGAAACGCTGCTGAATTCGCATTTGTTTTTTAAATCGCATGCTTTACAGTTCTTTCTCAAGGCTTTAAACGTGTATAAATCATAGTGCAAAATATGAAAGGCTAGTGTGAAAAATAAATCTTTTGTTGCTTTCATAAATGCAGTATAAACTCTGTCAGTTTATTCAGTTTATTAGTAAAAGAAGCATTAAGATTTTAATTATAACATATAAATTGTGTTTCATCCTTGAATTTCATGTTCTGCATTTTATGTCCAAATACCTATTTTGTACAAAATAAGAGTAATGTATAATCTAGGCCTCTGTTTATAGTAGTAAATGTAAGCCATTATTGAAGGCTCACGATTACAAAAAAATAATAAAATTTTATTTATGGAGCACGAACACATTATTCAACGGTACATTAAATTCACTCCTGAATTTAGTGTTCCTCCTGTTCATGCCAAACTCTTGGTAAAAATAATGGGTGTTGTACAATTAGGGCCAATTTTACCATAGTTAAAGTAATCAATTAAATGTGAAGGTAGGACTCGGAAAAATTCCAGATTTACATTTAACGTGATTTCATTATAGCCAGTTCAGTCAATCGCACACATTCTATACATAATTTATCATAAGAAAACAAATGATACCAATTTTAGAATGCTGGCAAAAACTGCTCTCCAGATTTTACGCGTTTTGTTTAAACACATTTATGAAAATTTGTGTGACGGTTATATTAGTCCAGTTTTACAACTTTTGGTAGCTTACGGCCACTTGCCATACAATTTCTAATTAACTATCTTGTTAAAGGCAGCAGCTAATTGCAGATATAGCAGTTACTGCTGAGTACCACTAATAGTAATTACTGTCGGTTGCTGCCCAAAAGTTTGCAGTAAATTTTACCAACATGATTTTATATAAAATTAATAGCTTACATAAAAAGGGGCCAGCCATACGGGCAGTATAATCAAACTATCATAATACGTAGACATTGATTTAAGAAATATTATCAAGCATATAGAAAACAACGGTTATTTGGCATATCCTGAAAATGTTTTATAGCTACGCTTGGTAGCGAACGATTTCACATCGTAAAACTAAGTTTAAACTAACTTTTATTCACTTAAAGAAGTTTAACAAAATGACGAAATCTAAAGTACCAGAGATTAATTTTAAAAATGATATCTACACTGAACTGATCAACAGGACAACTGTAACTGTAACTGAACCAGCAATAGCAAAAAGTATGGCTTAAGATGAACTGAAAAGTACGATTGCCAAAGTCCCTGATAAAAATGATATTTTAAATTTCTATGTCAGTCCAAAGAAATAGAATATATACAACACATCCCATTGGTACACTGGTATCTTCGATAGTTTAAGTACTAGAAATAAGAAATCGAGTCAAAATTCCATCTGTGTCACTATTGTCAAACTTTAAAATAAAATCAGGCATTTTGAAAATTTTAAATGGATATTTTTGTCAATGGTAATATTTGTGGATTTTGATAAACATATGAAGTATCTAGTAAACATGTGCATTTCATTTTTATTTAAATATGTGTAAAAATAAATATGAAAAATACATTTCTTTGGAACTTACATGCTTCATTATTTGTTTCTTTGAGGAGATTAGGGATTCAAAAATGTTTCTACAAGAAAGAAAGAAATCAAATTAAGCATAGATATCACCCAAGATCACATTTACACATATAGGCAAATTGACGCCTTTTCTCCTTTTTCCCTAAAAGAAAGATCAAACCCTGGTTTAGTTTTAGTTCTAGTCTATTGGTGATGGTAGAAGGACGTATCTCAAGATACGTTGTTTTGACTTTACAAGGCTAGTTGGCTTTCTTTTAATGGGTAAATGTTATGATGTTTCTGTTGAAGCCATATCTAAATTAATAAAGCATATATGAGAATGTGAATGAAAATATTTCAATGGAATTGGTGAAAATATTTTAACTTTTTTTTCTAATCTCAGAATGATGCTTTTCAAGATACTTCGCTGCTGTAGTGGTCTGTGCATATACATTTGAAGGACCAATCACTAATCGTGTTAAACTACCAGTTGTTCAATATTCTGACCTGGTATAAATTAATGAATAAAATTAGACGGACATATGTTTAATCCCCTTGAGCTCTGCTGTTGAGCATGCTCTGCCGGGATATGAGCGTTTTATCCTCTAAAACAATGGATACTTTGAAAACCTTCTGCTATGCTTCGAAGAGTGAGCAATGCATGTTGTGGAATCATTTGTATTTCTAGAAACTACACATTTATTGACTTTGGACACATGCCATTCTTTCTCTGTGTTTGTCTGTTGTGTTTCTCTTTAAAAATATTTTTCTATAGTGGTCATTTGTGTGACCTGTTTTATTTAAAAATTACATTTCTCCTGATTTGGATTACGTTTATAATAGGTTATGTTTAAGTTGCTGGTTTTTCTGCAGAAAGCTGTAAAATAAGGATAATTTTGTAAGGGCTACCATGTATATATGATCTATTTATGCTTCCTTTTTATGTCTAAATCATCAAAAATGTTCAAATAAAGCGTCTTCCGATATTCAGATTTTACTTTTTTTCAGCTTATGGACTGCGTTTATCTAAATTGGCAGTCCCAGGAGCAGTGATAATTGGAGAAAACGTTTGGTTAAAGTGTAATTTTGATCTCGAAGGCGACGATCTTTACTCAGTGAAGTGGTATAAAAACAACGTTGAATTTTACAGATACACGCCAAGGGACACACTCCATGGACAGATGTATGATCTACTAGGAGTCTACGTTGAGGTATGTAAAGCTTTGAGAAAACACATTAACTGCTTATAAAAAATGTATGATAAAAATAATGTAAATGTACAATAAAAAATGTCCAATTTAAGGTTTATTTGTCGCAAAGTTTTTTGATAGCAAAATAATGACACCGACAATTCACTGTGTCGAAACTCTGGTACACTGTAGTACCACAGTGTTTCTTACCACGGGGATTTAAGTAAATTTTAGAAAAAGAAAGAAGGAATTAAGAAAATCTAAGAAACATTTAAGTAAATTGAAAATTCAAATTAACTCCTCATAAAAGATTTCGGTTTCAATATTTAACCAAATTAATGAGTATCTGATACAAGTGATCCAAAATTAAGGGTGTAGTGAGTATAGCATAAAAGAGGTGCCGTTCAGGTATCCTTGCCCGGTGGTGCCAAATAAATTGAAAAACTGAAAAAAAAACAGAGAAAATACCAAGTTTACCTAACGCATTATTATTATATGCTCTTGACTAATCAACTTAACTTACACTATATCTAAAAGATTAATATTTGAGGATAAGGACTCAAGCTTACCACACTTGAAATTGAAATTGAGTGTTAGAAACAGCATCCCTGAAAAGTTCGGCCGAGTGATAGCAAAAGGACGTAACACAAGATACGTAATTTTGCACTTACAAGGCTGGTTGGTTTCCTTTTAATGAGAAAATAATATGCCATTTTTGTAGAAAGCACATCTAAATTAATAAAGCAGGTATGAGAATGTGGATGAAAATATTTCCATAGCATTGGTTGATTTGATAAAACTTGACACCTTTCTATCTCAGAATGGTATTTTTCAAGATACGTCGTTTAGCCATCACAGCGCTCTGTTGTTCTAAGAGAATGCAGTTGTTATCACGGTTGCCTGTACGGGTATTTTCTCCGTCTGGTTTTCAAAAGATACTCCAGTGAGGGATTTTGCACGTTTGCAATAATAATCACTCAAAAGATTCGATCGTCAGCTTAGATAGTAGTCATAGGCTGCATGTGTTACTTCTCTTGGATTCCCTAACATGTAATGTAAAAACGTCTCAGTTTTCTATTTTTAACTTTTGTTTTCTCTATAATTCGTTAATCTATTGCTTTATTTTTATTTCATTAGTTATTTATTTTACTGCTAAATATTACGCATATTAATGATAAAATAGTTATAAATTAATATTTTTTCATAAATATTTTCACAATCTCCATATGAAATACTGTGTAGTTTGCATTTTGCAGTTAGCACTCTTGTTTATCACTCTTATACAGAAGAATGAGGCTCGTTTTGATAGAGATAAATAAGTCATTACCCTAAAATTTTATGTCTGGTGCTGCTTACTAACTAATGGTTTTATCTACAGGTCATTTTTAGTCCAGGTCTAAGCAAATAATTCTAATAAGCGGCTTGTTGATTGTTCATAGAATATTGTCCTCGAAAATGGAGATCATTTTACCATAAGCAAATTAGGCAAATGCTGGAGCCCCACCTTTTTAATTTGCTTAGTTTCCTTACCCTACCAATATTTTGCATAACTTTTGCAGTAGTTTCTTTCCTTCAACAGCATTTTTGTATCTAAGAAAGGCGTTTCTTTGTAAACAAAAACATTACGCAAGTACAATTTTGAAGGAGTTTTGAATATTAGGGGGACTCGAAAAATAAGAGTACTAAATAATTATATTATTACACCTCACCCACACCTCTATTATACTGTAAAAATTATTGAGAAATAAACAGAAAATGTTTTGAATATAACATAATTTTTTGAAAAGGAAAGGCCTCAGTGGAACCAGGAGGTCATAACGAGGAGTGGGATGAGAAGGTCGACTAATTGGTCGCAATTAGATAATTATACAAATAACTATACAAGACGGTTGCAATTAATTTATTAATTAATAAATAAAAATAAATATACTTACTTTATTAAATAAAATTCCTATCTAGAAAGTATAAGCCTCGAGATAGGAACTCCGGGACAAGAGGGAAAGGGGAGGATTACAAACTGACTAATGGAAAGTCTCCGTATTTTTAGAGGGAGGGGAGCATTTAGTTAGTGGTACTGGGTTTATAGGCGGATACAGACTAACGGGATTCCTGATTTTTAACTACGGAACCCAAAAAATAAAAGGTTGACATTAATATCTAAATTTTTAATACAATCGACTTGGGTACTACCCTGGAAAAGAATGCTACATACGCCCCTGCAAGCATATATGTGACTGCAAATGAAAGTATTTCCAGATCATTGGTATATTTGAAAAAAATCTTTAACATCTTTTTATAGTCCAGGCAATTGAGACCATATAGGGACCTTACCTGGAAAAATTCATAGTAGTTCTGGAAATAGGCTTACTTTATGTGTTTTGGGTCGTAGAATCCGAATTTTTCACTTCCCACTAAAAATTCCCCCCGCAACTCCCCCACCAAATTTTGAAAAAAAAAACAAAAAAAAATATCTGTTTTTTTTTTGTTTTTTTTTTTAAATCGGTTTTTGCTTATTTTAGGGGAAAAACACCTAGAAATTCGGAAAGTAGGCAAAATTTGCAACAAAAAGGTCCTAAGACATTTTGACGTAGGACGAAGGGAGGGGGGCACTAACTCGTCTCCGAACATGAACTCCGTTTATTAACCACTTACGCCGTTTACGCTCGCTCTCCCGTCTCCCCCTTCATCTTTCTTTTAAAAACTCTCCCTCCCCTCTCAGTATTCCTTTTTTTCAGCATCTAGGAGTACCCAACCCCCTACCTTCCCCCAACCCCCTTGACTTCTCACTAAAAATTCCCCCCGCAACCCCCCACCACCAAATTTTGAAAAAAAAAATCCTTTTTTCTTTAAATCGGTTTTTGTTTATTTTAGGGAAAAAACACCTAGAAATTCGGAAAGTAGGCAAAATTTGCAACAAAAAGATCCTAAGACATTTTGACGTAGGACGAAGGGGGTGGGGGCGGTAACCCGTCTCAGAACATGAACTCCGTTTATTAACCACTTACGCCGTTTAGCTCGCTCTCCCGTCTCCCCCTTTCATTTTTTTTTAAAACTCTCCCTCCCCTCTCATTCTTCTTTTTTTCAACATCTGAGAGTATCCAACCCCCTACCTCTTCCTAAGGACGAAGGGGGGGGGGGGAGTACTTTCCATTCTAAAACCCTGAAAAGAGGGCGTTTTTCCAATCAAAGAAATTGTGAAATTTATGATATAAACCAAGAAAGTGCAATAATGTTACAAGGTAGTTGAAACATGATTTAACAGTTCTGAGCTTAGTTTTTGCCTAAGTCTAACCGAAAATGAGAAAAAAGGAAAACAGAGATGCATTTGTTGTTCGTATTATTTATTTCATTTGTTCAGGTCAGGCCTCCTATTTTCGGGCTTTTTTCTATTAAAATTAGGAACATACGACAAAAACAGAGCTGATTTTATGATTGTTACGTCATAGATAGGAAAAGATAAACTTATTTTTGTTTTGAAAAAAAGAAAAGAAAAAGTACTGAAAAATTATGACACATCTGAGTCTGTTTTTCGGGATAAGTTTAAATTCGTCTTCTCGTTTGACTGCAGCCGAGGGCCCAGGTTCATATATGTCACCTTGATCACTATCAGATCCGTCAAATGTTGCTCCGTGGGTTTCACCCAAGTCTGAAACATACGGAAATATTTGTCAGTAAAGCTGAAAACTAAGTTCATGCGTGACAAAGATATAATTTGTTTTGAGTCTCGTTTTTAAAGCGGATTGAATGACCGATCGATTAACCAATCGATTTTATTGATAGCGCAGTTGCAAAATCTTGCTGGAAAAAAACAAAAATTAGTTTAATTACGTTCGGAAAATGTTAACTTTTTTGACCAAGCCTGGCAACTTTGGTTTATTGAGCGATTAATGCGTTTATTTGTTAAAACATTTGATAGAGAGAAAAAGGGAGGAAAATAATCGACTAACCTGTCAATTCGTCCGTGTTTTCGGGCTCTGTACAAGCTAGATCTTCAGCTTCACATGATTCCTCCAAAATGCTCTCATCACCTTGATCAATCTTGTCAGTCAACATTTCGAGTTCCACTTCTTGTGGATTGTGGATCATCTTCATTCAGATCCTCGAAGATATCTTCAGGGATATTCTCTCATGAATTCTTGCACTCGGGACACATAATGGAACATTTCAACCCGCTTTTCTTGCAGCCACACGCGCCAGGCAGCCTTTTTTCCACCTGCAGGAGATAAACTTTAGAAGCTTTGGTGGAGCGGGAGGTTTTAAGGTAGTAACATGAGAAAGTCAGTAGCTGGTTTTTTTAAAACCCCATTTTTCTGGTTTCATAACATTTCCTCGCCAAAGTTGGACTTGGTGGTACGTCCTGAGTGAGTGTTGCTATGGAGCAGTTTCAGTTGGGGTCAAAGAGCAGATGATGTGTTTACTCTTGTACGCGGTCTTGATGTCTAAACCCGTTTAAAGTGCAATAATTCCAGAATATCCCTTTCATGCCAGAATATCCCTAAAGATATCCTCGAGGATCTGGATGAACATGATCCACAAGAAGTAGAATTCGAACTGTTGGCTGAGAAAATTGATCAAGGTGATGAGGTCATTTTGGAGGAATCATGTGAAGCTGAAGATCCAGCTTGTACAAAGCCCGAAAACAAGGACGGATTGTCAGATTAGTCGTTTTTTACTTCCTGTTTTCTCTCTATCAAATTTTCTATCAAACAAACGAATTTATCGCTCAATAAGCCAAAGTTGCAGGTTTGGTAGAAAAATTAACATTTTCCAAACATAATTAAACTAATTTTTGTTTTTTCTGGCAAGATTTGGCAATTGCGCTATCAATAAAATCGATTGCTTTATCGATCGATCAATCAATCCGCTTTAAAAACGAGACTCAAAACAAATTATATCTTTGTCACGTATGAACTTAGTTTTCAGCTTTACTGACAAATATTTCCGCATGTTTCAGACTTGGGTGAAACCCACGGAGCAACATTTGACGGATCTGATAGTGATCAAGGTGACATATATAAACCTGGGCCCTCGACTGCAGTCAAACGAGAAGAAGAATTTAAACTTATCCCGAAAACCAGACTCAGATGTATCATAATTTTTCAATACTTTTTCTTTTCTTTTTTTCAAAACAAAATTTAAGTTTATCTTTTCCAATCTATGACGTAACAGTCAGAAAATTAGCTCTGTTTTTGTCGTATGTTCCTAATTTTAACAGAAAAAAGCCCGAAAATAGGGGTCCTGATCTGAGCAAATGAAATAAATAATACGAACAACAAATGCATCTCTGTTCTCCTTTTTCTCATTTTCGGTTAGACTTGGACAAAAAACTTGGCTCAGAACTGTTAAATCATGTTTCAGTTGCCTTGTAACGTTATTGCACTTTCTTGGTTTTTATCGTAAATTTCACAATTTCTTTAACTGGAAAGACATCCTGTTTTCAGGGTTTTACAATGGAAAGTACTTCCCTCTTCATCCTTAAGAAGAGGTAGGGAGTTGGGGACTCTCAGATGCTAAAAAAAGGAAGAATGAGGGGGAGAGAGGGAGAGTTTTGAGAAAAAAAATGGAGGGGGGAGACGAGAGAGCGAGCTTAAACGAAAAACGGAGTTGTGTAACTTAGCGCATGTTTCGAGGCGGGCTAGCGCCCCTCCCCCTTCATCCTACGTCAAAATGTCTTATAACATTTTGTGCTGCAAATTCTATCTACTTTCCGAATTTTTGGCGTTTTTTTCCCTAAAACAAACAAAAACCGATTTTTTTTAAAAAAAAGACAGATTTTCTTTTTCAAAATTTGGGCTGGGGAGGGGGGGGGGGGGAGATTTTTGGTGGAAAGTGAAAAATTCAGATTCTACAACCCAAAAAACATAAAGTAAGTCCATTCCAGAACTACCATGAATTTTTCCAGATAAAATCCTCTATTGCCTGGACTATTATCTCAGCATGATGTTTATCAAGATACGTGTTTTTGCCATCACAAGGCTGTGTAGACGTAGAGCAACAATTACTTGCCCACTTCTCTTTTGCAGTTTCTGTATAGTATATATAACGTGTAAGTTTGATCTCCATCAGATTTCTAAATTTCAAAAAAATTGTTGGTTTCTGATGAGTTAAGATTGGAGATTCGAGATAGACAGATTAAAGCTAATTGAATCCAAAAAGTAGTCGAGTTCAATCCAAAACTTAGCCATTTCAATCAAAAACTTAGTCAAGTTGCTCCCTTACTTGAATAAGTATATTATTTCAAAAGTATATTGCAGTGTATTAGTATATTACATCTGCGAATTGAATGGAAAATGAATTGCAATTTTGACAAGTTACCTGTGGAAGTCTATATGCTCAACAATTTTTGCTTCACAATTCAAGCAATTTAGATCCGTCCACTTTCATCAACGAACGTCATCTGTAGAACTTTAAAACGCACATTTTATAGAAATAGGCTGGCTTTTACACTAAATACCATGGGATAAGGCCGCAACGAAAAAATTTTATTCGACCACATTCAATAACGAACCCAGCCTGTAAAATATTTATTTACATCGAATATTCAAATGAATAAAAGTCATTTAAATTTTGGAATCATTATCGTTGGACAAAAAACACAGACACACAAAGGAAATTTACATCCAACTCAAAATACAGAAGCTTAGTCAGTCATATTGTAATCGTTTCATATACGTTCAATTTTACAAAAAGAAATAAATGAACTAATGAACCTACTTACTAAATGCCAGAAAAAAGAACGATAGGATATTTGTAAACATTCTTGCCGCAGTAAAATTAGATTTTACTGAACATATTTTCTGTTTGATTAAATTTACTGTGTTGTGAGATGGCTAGCACTGATATTTTAAAAACGGACATGTGAAAGAAGGCCCAGGCAGCACCACTGTGGCTTGTATTCAAAGAACAACTTTCCCACGAGAAAGTATGTTCCAAGGCAATGAGCTTGCAGCTGTGCAATTCTACGAACATTCCTAAAATAAAGGCAGATGTCCCCATGGTTAAAAAGAATATATTGCCAAGAAGCACATAAAGGAGGTGGAATTTTGTTGCACTGTACATAGAAGACAATGCTTTTATGACACTGCTACAGTGCTCGTTAAGCGCAGTTCTAACCCAAACCGTCTGACTTACCGAAAGTGTGAGGTAACTGTTTGGAAGGCCGGGAAGTTCCACCCAATTTAGATCGGAACCCAGTGGGGGAGTAATCCACAGCGACCGTACCCTCCTTCCTCTACCATTAACCTCTCGAAAAGATGTACTGACCCACATGTTTAACCTGATCGTACTTCGCGTGTACACGACGACAATTTGGGCAGAGGCGAAAAGCGAACTTGGGTTCCCCAAGCGCTAACCACTAGAATGTCGCGCCCAATATTTGTAGAATTGGCATACTTCAAAATAGCAATCTGCTAATAAGTTTAGTGTGTGTGCCAATTTGAATAACTTTGAACGATTATTGTATCTAAAATTAAACAGGAAGTATATTGAAACAAATTGGAAGAAGCCCTACGCTTCTTATTTATTTTTTTGTTCGAAAACAAAAATTTCGCTTTTCATAAAACAAATTCGAGCTCAACAATTTCACATAATACTGCATGGAAAAGTGCATCAGAAATTCCTGTGAACGTTAGTATTGAAAGAGAAATTTATATTTTGATGAAGTTTTATGAATAAAGCTACATAAATTAAAGGTTTTTCGATAATAATGAAGACTAATTAACGCATGTGTAACGCTCAGAAAAAGAGTCTTCTCGATACGACATATTTTCGATAATTGCTTAATTATCCTTGAAAAAAAAGTACAAAATAATTCTAAAACTGAATTAAAATATTTGGGCAAAACCCTACTTAATAGTACAGATAATCATAATTTAATCTACAATAGCATTAAATTACATATTATAGTAAAACAAAATTATTTGCTATTAATTACAATCATTACTTTCTACAATGAAACCTAACAAGTTTTGTTTGAATTGACGTGATTATCACCGTAAATTTGTTTCATTAACACTTTAAATAGTTACGATACTATATTGATTTCTAGGGTATATCTTCATAATCAGTGAGTGTACATAACACCATACCGTGTCTCATTCTATAACTTTCGCTCAGTGGAATAAGAGTATTTTTTTATTTGTAACCAGATTCATTTTTGACGATAAATTGCCATACTAAATACAGGTTCAGTCAGTGTCCCACCCTCTTTTCAGATAGCACTATCCATAGACCGTTTTTATGCGCATTGCTTTTCATCATGGAGTAGCCTCCTTCAATGGCAATAAGAAGACTTGCAGTGTGCGAGAATTTAAAACCTCTATGAAAGTCTAGCAATTCAATCCGATCATGAAACGGCCTTGCAATTCCAGAGGCTCGGAAAATTACAATCTGTGTGGTAGGGCTACATTTTTTCGTTCTCTACAGAGGTTGGCAAAATTGTGGTATATAATTTTTGTTGCCATTGCAGGTATCGTATTTTCCATATTGAAGGCAAAATAACCCAAAACAGACTTCTGTGTGTTATCGCAACGACAATGCAATGCTAAGCTTTGAAATGTCCTTTTAAAACTGCTTTTGTAAGAATAAAAGCAAAAATGAGTATAAAAGTGAGTATAAATAAAAACAAAAAGAAACACGTTTTATTCACTAAAATATCATGTTCTATCCATATCTTGAACTAAAGAAATGATCACAAATAAAATTCAAGTAACATTCGTATGTTTGTCGAATGGAACTTGAGTGTTATTTGTTTAAAGAAAATGAGGCTTTCGTGAAAGATTTAAATTAGGTAAAACCACCAAAAATTTTTATAATAAGTATATTCATATTAGCAAAGTGCATTATTAATGAGTTTTAATGATTTGCATTATTAATGATTTTTGAATCTATATAATATGCACTGAACTAGGTGAGGGGGTGATGTATCAAAATTATCGAGCACTTCCACTGTAACTGGAATCTTAGTGGCATTCGATTAGTCTCAGCTTCGGGATTATGGAAAAAATCTGAAATAAAGAAATCGAATTAGGGGTGACGGTACAAAGGAAATATAAAAAAACTCAAAACAACATTTTTTAATTATCTAGCACTTCTACTCTAGATAGAATCTTGGTTTTGTTCTCATTCGTTCCGTCTCAGTTTCGAGGTTAACGAAAAATCGAATACTTCGAAAATACAAATTAGAGCTGATGATGCAAAGGTATAATTTAAAATATTCCAAACCACTTTTCAAAACGATCGAGCACTTCAGCCCGAGCCCAAATCTCGGTTTTGGTTTCATTTGATGCATCTCAGCTTGCAGATCAACAACAAAATCGAAAATTTTGAAACTTCAAATTATGGGGACGATATAAAGGAATTTACCAAAAGCATACAAAACTTTGTCTTTCAAATATTTACGCCTTTCCATTTGTATGCTTAGTTTTAAACATTTTCGGTATTCAACCCTAAGTGTGTAGGTGTCACATTTAGTAACCATCAGCCATCGAGAACGTGCGGAGCGCGAGTGAAATAGCTATATTTTAAATAAGTACAGTTATTATTTCATTCATTTTGAAAAATTTTACCAAATTCAATATTTTATTTCATTTATAGAGGAGATTATTGTCCATATCACGCCCAATTTCAAACCTTGTTTCTGATTGAGCAAAACTATAGGAACCCATCTACATATGTAGTTAATTGTTATTAATAAGAGATATAGCAGCCTGTTGTGTTTAAAACTTTTAAGTTTTTGTAGACAGTATTATTCGCACTTTGTTGTCAAACCATCAAAAACAAAAAATCAACGCACACCGATAAAGGCGTTTTACCTTTATGAAACTACGCACACGCAGTGAGAAAGAAAATGATCACATTTTCATAGCATAAGGACTTATATCATTAAGCAATGGCAAGGCAGCATAGTGGTCTACTGGTCACACGATTATATGTTGGAAATCTTCCTCTGGTGGAAATACACGCGGATATACGATGAAACATGAAGGCAGATAATTGTCTAATATTGTCCAGTGACAAATTCTTCCTCTGTAATTGTTTGATTAATTCACTCACATTCCACGATGGCTGCAGCAGCTTTCCAAGCATAGCTCAGACATACTCGATTAGTGAAAGGTCTGGGGATCTGGCTGGCCATAGGAGTGTATGAACGCCACAGAGGCTTTATTCAGAAAGTCTTGCTATGTGAGGTCTGGCATTATCATGTTTGTAATTAGTCCCAGGGAGACGTGAAAGCATAGGTAATATAATTGACTACATAATGTTGTCAACATACAGGCGTGCTGTCAAAGTATATTATATCAAATTAGGGGAGATCGGCTGTCATAGAAGATGAATTTCCAGTCTGTAACCCCAGGTGTTTAGGCCGTGTACCCCTTGACCACTTCATACGAAATAGGTCAATAACTAGGCCACCTCCATACACAAACACAGTGATCATCTGCGCCATGAGTGAAGCAGTATTCGTCGCTGAATACTTCACAAATTACATTATAAAACTGCCACCGTTCTCGAATCGACATCACTTCAGACGTCGTTGCCTATGTTGCGTGGCCAGTGAGAAACAGCTTAATGGACGATAAGAATGAAGTTCCGGTTTTACTAGTCGTCGTGGATTGGTGTGATTTGATGCGACATGACGCGTAGAGGAACCGATGTGTCTTTAGATGGATGATAAGGCATCCATTGGTGTTGATATGGTTGTTCTTACGATCACAAGATTCCCTCGCAAACTTATTTATCTGTATGTCTAGATCCTTCTTGGTGGTTGTGTACCCCTTTGCTTTCTAATATCGTCTTACTGCGGCCTCACTTTGATCAATATGGCAGTTGATATGTTTACATGACTCTCTAAAGCGACCTCTTAAACCTATAAGGCGACCTCTCTCAAACTAGCATATTTGCTCATACTGTTGACGTAATTGCCGTAGTGATATCTTCATAAACAACGAAGCGTAATGAAACATCAAAACCAGTTAGCCTTGTCGGTCCGTGCAAACGACTTCCCTTATGTATGTCCCGTATGCGCCCTTAGCATGTGCTCTGAAAAGAATGCCATTCATTGTGATGGAACTTTAATCAGTTTCTTAATCGAAAGACATCTGAATAATATGTTTCGGTGCTCTCACACTCTTATTAGGTCAGCATCTTTTATGAGCGTATACTACTAAATACATTAAAATATTTATTCATTCATACAAATAGGAATAAACCTACATAATTCTTATGCTTGAACAGATTCCCTAGAAAATAATGAACACATTTATTATATTTATATATTTGGCAATTATGTAGACAAGCCGATGATTTAGATCAAATGGACAAACTTCGGCACATGAGCCAATACTGTCCATTTATAAATTATGCCAGGTTAATTTAAGAAGTTAGAAGATATTTCTCAGAGTTGGGATAGCTCAGTGGTTAGCGCGCGAAGATTGCACTCGGTCTACCCGAATTCGATTTCCGGCTCTGCCCAAACTGTCCTCGTGTTCATGCAGAGTACGGAAACGGTAAATATGTGGGTCCGTATGTCCTTCTGAGAGGTTGGTGATAGGGAAAGGAGGGTATGGTCCCTGTTGATGTCGCTCAGGTTCGGTTCCGGTCTAAATTGGGTAGGACTGTCCCGGTCGATATCTTATACTTTCGGATAGATCGGACGCTCTGGGTTGAAGACGACTTGACTGAATAATGACTATAATTCCAAATATTTTTCTGGCCCTCAACAATCTAGAATTCTTCTGCCAGGCCCACTGTCAAAAATTATGTTACTGATTAAGATGATTCACTAAATGCCTTTAATTAACTCAGCAATCAAATCGACTCAAAACAATCATTTGCCAATTAAGCAGTGCTATAAACAAACTGTACTACTAAAAGTGTAGAAATATTCAGCTTTCTAAGTCACTGGGGACTTCTGAAGAGGTCTAGAAATACTTTTTGAAAATCCTCATTTTCTCTGTCCCAGAAAGGGAAATAAAAATATCTGTTCCGTTAGGTATAGGTGCGTGATCAATACAATAAGTATGCAAAGAGTTAACTTTCTGGGTCACCCAGGGGGCTTCTTCTGAAGGATGTGAAAACATTTTTCTAAAATCTCCCATATTTTTATTCCCTGGATGAATCGAAGACCACATTAGTTTATATTCTATGGTCGATATTATAAGTGTGCAAGCATTTAAACTTCTAGGCCACAAGGGTGCTTTTGGACGTTCTGTAAAGATAAAAATACTTTAAACAATTATAATATAAATTATTGAAAGCTGACATTTCCTTTTCATAGATCAAATTAGCTAAAGTTGATCTTCGTATTTTGATTTGCAATTACACAGACCATGGTGTTAACAAGGACTAAAAAATTAGATCGAGTTATAGAATCAGAAGAAATGTTGTTCAAACTTGATATATAAATACTATAAATTTATCTAGCTAATAGACCATGGTTATGAAGCAAATAACACATGAAGTTAGCGAATACAGGCCTTTGAATATACAAAATAATCCCAATTAATACTATGTTAGTGTTCAAAGCCTTCTGAAGATATATGTTGCTGCTAAAACTCAACCAAGCTTGGTAGGATTAATCTTCAAAATACAGTGTGTCATTTCCCACAAAAATAAACTTGGTTTCAAAATATTCAGGCAAGAGTCAATTTAGAGCTGCCAATGGTGAAATTGAGTGAAGTTTTAATACGATAAAACTTCAAATTGGCATATTAGGAATTTATAATTCCACTAGGAGTTTTATATTACTTTTACTTATAATGAAAGCATGACACTCTTGGGTATAATGAAAACTCATATTCCTAAAAGTGACTAGTTTGCAAAAACAATAAAATCTATGAATCGCACTTTAAGTTAAAATGTCTTTTACTTAAAAATCCCCACTTTGGGATCACGCCTTTGGGATCACGCATTTACAGGAGGTGCATCACTTGCAGCGCCAACTTACTCTTGGTGGTGAAGTTTTAAACTATTATTTTCATAAAATCACTTTGAATCCTTTAAGGATATTTCTACTGCTTACATTTAGTCCAATAAATATCTATGCAGAAAACTTTTAAATAGTAATACTTCATTATAATACATCACTTGTGTTCCGTTCCCTTAAAGTGCTTTCTCTTTTTTCTTACTATGTTTAATACAATTTAGTACAATATTTTAATAATCCGATGTTTAATAATTTTTTCAGCATATTTTAATGCAATTTTCACTTATTTTATACCCAAATTTTGTAATTTCTAAAAAATTTCGTTTTATAAATATCCAAATAATTATTTCAGAACTGTGACAGAAAATTAACTCCAATCCTTCGCAATATTCAAATACTATTTATTTTCCTGCCCCCCCCCCCCCATCAAAAATTATCAAACTGTATCAGAAAGTTCTCCTTATGATTGAATCTTTTCTCTTTATCAAAGGAAATATATTAAATAATCTATGATAGGGAATGGTTAGTGTATTTGGGGTCAGTAGGTTGTTGTTGAGACCCAGACTGTCCGACCTACCAGAAAGGTGCAAGGTAACTGTTTGGACGGCCGGGAAGAGTCACCCAATTTAGACCGGAACCCGGTGGAGGAGGCATCCACAGGGACCGTACCTTCCTTTCCCTACAACCAGCCTCTCAGAAGGACTTAAGGACCCACATGTTCAACGTGATCGTACTCCGCGTGAACACGGCGGCAGTTTTGGCAGCGCAGGGAATCAAACCTGGGCCTACCGAGTGCAATTCCCGCGCGCTAATCACTGAGCTACCGCGTTCCTGGGGTCTGTAGGTGAAAAATTAGTATGTACTATCCAAATTAGTAATTAGTAAATTAGTAAGTTTCAGCCACATGTTAAATGCAATGTTATGCAACAAATCTGCTAACATCATTATCGCGGATCATCACTCCATTCATGAGAGAAGTAAATTTTTGTAATAGTTTTATATACCATTTCTTCCCTATCAAAAAATAATATCATTGCAATATGTAGGGAAAATCGTGTGCTGTCGACATCAGATTTTTAAAATATTATTTTTAATAAATTGTGCTATATGACTTGTTTTCCATTAAGATTCTTACACACTAAAAATATATATGAGTAAAAACACACAAAAACAGGGTTCTTACCACTAGAATGTCCCTTTTGAACAGGTAAATTTCCAAAAATACACTTTAAAAGATACTACATGAATGTGTAATTTTACACATTTATATGAGAATTGCAAGGAATGGTAGGTATATTCTATTTTACGCTGAAAAGAAGCGTTTTAAAAGGATCACTTGAAGCATTTGCTTACGTGCTACCCACTTGCTTACATGCTTAAAGAGGTTCTTTAAGAGGGACCCATTTAAGCAGGTAAACAAGTGTATAAAATTAACATCTCATG
The DNA here is from genome assembly GCA_951213105.1 of Amaurobius ferox. Taxonomy (NCBI): domain Eukaryota; kingdom Metazoa; phylum Arthropoda; class Arachnida; order Araneae; family Amaurobiidae; genus Amaurobius; species Amaurobius ferox. The sequence continues at coordinate 123,534,827 of OX578142.1, read as the reverse complement.
CTACCTTTTTACCAGTTTAAAGCGGTCTTTCAGCGTAAAATAAGATATGCTCATTATCCCGTGTATTTCTCGCATAAATGAATAAAATAACACATTCATATAGATACAGCTACATTTTTAAGTGTAACACATTCATATATACATAGCTACCTTTTTAGGTGTAACACATTCATATATGTCTAGCTGCATTTATAAGTGTAACACATTCATATATATATATATATATATATATATATATATATATATATATATATATATATATATGTATATATATGTATATATATATACATATAGCTGCTTTTATAAGTGTAACACATTCATATAAATATAGCTACCATTTTTAAGTGTGTAACTGAGAACTTACCTGTTTAAAAGTGTTATTGTATTGGTAGTAAACATAGTTTTCTGTATATATATACATATACAATATATACCATATATATATATATGCATTATTTCTGTAATACAGTTTACGGTAATGCACACAGAAATGTAGAATTCGCAATAACGAAACATGTATGGCTCTTGATAACGTACATGGTTTCGGAAATGCTTTCACTTTAATCAATTTATTCAATTTATTCAATTTCAAAAAGAAAATGTTTTGGGAGCTAGAAAAGACCTAGCTCATCGTGCAAAACAATGTTTCTGTTTTGCAACTTTTCATCTTTAAACACATTTCTTGCATTTACACCATGTATGTTTATGCAACGAACAAGGGGATTAATACCTTAAGTACCTGCATTACATATATGATTTATATCAATAATTTCATCTTAATGTGTTGCACAAAAATTTATTCACCCCTCTTTACCACATGTAATTCTTATTCCATTCCTTAATTTTATATGGAACAGGGAAAAAAGGGTATTTTATACCAATTTAGTACCTGTTTTATTTATAATGTTTTCTTATCATGTTTTTTTAAAATATTCAATGGCTTGTCGTATAGTATTTTAGATGTCACATTTACATTTCAATCCAACTTCCTTTCACTTATGTTATACAGAACATTTTCTATTAATGATCTATCTTAGGTATATATAATGCAAGTAAAATTAAAATTCTTCAATTATATATATATATATACCGGGTGGTCAGAATTAAAACACCCCTACTTTGAGCTCTCTATAGATCGAACTACTCAGTGTAAAGGTTTCAAAACTGTTGAACATATTATTCAAGACATAGAGAAAGGGATTACGCGAAAAAAAAAAATAGTTCCAGAAACACCGATAGGTGGCGCTGTACAACAGAAAATATGCTGAAAAGACACAAAATACACATTTGTAACACATTTTATTCGAACGTATTAAACATTCATATCACAAGGACCTTATCGATGCAGGGAATGCTGCGTATAACGTTATCCATTGATTGTTCAACAATAGCGGTGGCAACATCGTCAACGACATCTGAACGAGTCGATTTGCGTCCTTGACCCGGCTGAACTCCAAGATGTCCAGTTTTCTCGAATCGAGCGATCATTCTCCTGAGAGCTTGTGGAAGTAATAGTCCTTTGTGCAAATTCTTAAGTCGACGAAACTCTCGAAGTGCAGCTGCAGCATGTCCTTTGTTTTCATAAAACAGTTTCACAAGCAAAGCGCGTTCTGGCAGTGTGACAGCCATCGCTGATAAGAATAAAAATTTTCCAGTTTTATCCTCTTTTATGCCCAGAACATAGTAGCTGCAAACCAAGGTTTTATGCACATTTTTGTGCTTACAGTGCGAAATTGCAGTTACAGTGACAGTTTAAGTTTCTTCACCTTTTCTTCTTTTTTTTTCATATCAGCAAAAGAAATTAAAAAGGAAAAATTCCATATCGCATGTGTTTGTTTTTTTGTGATTATTTTGTGTTTTTTCAGCATATTTTCTGTTGTACAGCACTACCTATCGGTGTTTCTGGAACTAATTTTTTTTTTCGTAATCCATTTCCCCATGTCTTGAATAGTAGGTTCAACAATTATGGAGCCTTTACACTGAGTAGTTCGATGTATAGAGAGCTCAGAGTAGAGGTGTTTTAATTCTGACCACCCGGTACATATATATATATATATATATATATATATATATATATATATATATATATATATATATATATATATATATATATATATAATGTGCAAAAGCTTTTTTTAATAGAAGTTCGTCTTTTTTTAAACTTAACTCCAAGCTGTGTGAAAATTGTCTCTTTCTCTTTTTATGTAGTTGAAAAGATCGAATGCCAGCCATGTGTATTTGCAACGCAGCGATCTAAACACCGAAGGAACTTATTCCTGTGAGGTATCATCTGAAACATCATTTAAGACGGTCCGAGCGGAAGATGAGCTTCGAGTTTATGGTAAGTGTTATTTAATTTTTGAGAAAACGAAATCGGTTAAAGTTTGAGTACATAAATAACTCTGGTTTTTATAATAAAAATACAAATTAAAATACGGCATGAGATAACAAAAAATGTTCGATTTAACTGGCAAATACAGGATGTGTCACTTGAAACCGACCAACCTCCAGCGTTATTGTCGATTTCTAGTCCAGTCTCTAGTGTTAGGTGTCTGCAAAACAGTTTGTACTTCAATAAATTGCTGCCGCTCCCAAGAATGCCTTATTTTCTGTTAGAAACCATTGCTGTAGTTATAGTTAGTGCGCGCTGGATCCATTAAGTAATGTACTTGAAATGATAATTTTAAGTGAAATTATAAGATCCATTAAAGAAAAACCTGTATTTTGATACGTTTCTTAGATCTAGCACTTCAGAAAAGATCATCATAGTACAAGAATTATCAAGTCCGGAAAATTCTGAATTAAAATAATTACAAACAATCAGTGTGAAATACACATCGTGCCGTCGCATGCATTATTCTTTTACATTTAAAATATATCATCTAAACTATGAACAACTTGTAGCGGGCTAGTTTTAATTTACTTTCTATTTAGTTTTTCTCTTTTTGCACCATGGACAGATCATCCCCAATGAGTTTTATAAGAAAAAGTAAGGTAATTGTAAATATCACCAAACGAACAATTTGGCAGTAACCAAATCCAATTTACATATAATTGAATATATGTGTCAGTTATATAATATACTAGTGAGTACCCCTGAAAAATCTGGGGAAATTTTGTATGTGTCGCATTCATGACATTCTTATTATAATTTCCATTATAGTACCTATTATATTGCCACCTTGGTTATATTCAGAGGAGTGGCCAAAAAATACTAAGAAGGAGGGCAATTGAAACCACCTTAGAAAATATTCATTCCTTCCAGGGTGGAGGCATTAAGCATCAATTCCACTGACCACAGGATTAGGCTCCACCCAAGGGGGATTAGTTCTTACCTGATGGAGAATAATCAAACTGATCTCTAAAGATCTAACTTATATTGGAAATTATATTATTTGATACGTGTGAACGAATTGCATTTTATAGCATAACCATACAGAGTAAAATAATTCTGTCTAGTGAAATATGATTGCTACAAGTCATTGATCGAAGCATAAATTATTTATTTAATAAGCCAACTCTTTTTATCCTACAGAGCATCTGGAATATTTCACCCTAGCAAGTTGCTGGGATCATACATTTTCCTTGTAGAAATTTTCAAATTGGAGGTACGAGTAAACTTTAAACTCAATGGTTTTCAACTCAAATCAATGAGCTATCTACGAAGTCTAAATTTTTATAGAAATAATTTATTTATTTATTATGCTGAGCTCAGGAACCAAACCAATGGGTTTACGGCTATATAATTGCAGACCCATTGGTCAGTATGATAAATAAATAAATTATTTCTATAAAAATTTAGACTTCGTAGATAGCTCATTGATTTGAGTTGGAAAACATTAAGTTTAAAGTTTATTCGTACCTACAATTTGAAAATTTCTACAAGGAAAATGTATGATCCCAGCAACTTGCTAGGATGAAACATTCCAGTTGTTCTGTAGGATAAAAAGAGTTATCTTATTAAATAATTAATTTATGCTTCGATTAATGACTTGTACTAATCATATTTCACTAGACAGAATTATTTTACTCTGTATGGTTCTTTTAAATAATATGATAGTTTCTTTCAGCTTAAATTAGATCTCAAACCACTGAACATGTATATATATATATATCTTCAATTCAAAATTTTGGTACCGGAAATTCAAATGGCCAGAACGTAAACCATTCGGTTTGGATATCGCGGAATGTTCTAAATGAGAAGAATGTCTGTACTTACGGCTCCAGGAACTATGTCTTTATTGTTCTACCCCCCCCCCCAGCGGGACCACTCCAAGAGGGTGGTGTACGAATGTTAGCTCCTTATAGACCAGTAATTTTGACCTGGAGGGTAAATCAATCTGTGGATAGGCCTGGGCGCTTGTGGTCCTTAAAGCTGGCACTTCCAGGTAGCGGAGAGGAGCAGTGTCTTTGTGGTCTGTTTTCAGACCCTTCGGCGACTGGGGTCGAGTCTCGAAGAGAACCTTCTGGCCCTGCCCGGTGAATGGTTCCGTCGACCCTCTCTCTGTTGGCCGTGGTCTCGCTGGGTGGCGGATAGCCTCCTTGCGTCCCCCCTTGTAGTGGCGTAAACCATTAAAGGTCACCACGGGGGAATGTCTTAAGCTGTCTTCATTTCCCAGCCAACTCCTTGAGGGTGGTGTACAGATCTTAGCTCCGTAGCTCTGGTCTTCCCTTTCTTGATGATACATAAATCCGAGGAACACAGTTGTTGGGCATTCTGCCTGGCTTCATTGACTCAGACTCTTTCAGGGGACGGATTGTGTCTAGTCATGACCTAAGCTTCAACCCGTAGGAGACTGGGGAGGAGACTCGGCAGGACCATCTTCAGTTCTCGTCCAGTGAATAATTCTGATGACCTCGCTGTCCTGGTTGTGTCCTCGATGGATAAGAGATTTGTACCCTTCGGCTCCTTTCCAAAGTTCGTAAACCTAAGTTGGTTGAACGGGAGTGCGGAATTGATCTGTCCTCATTGGTTTCCCTGGCGGATCACGGGCCTGCATACCCAGGTTGTCCCCGCCAGGGGAAATTAATCTGTCTTCATTGGTTTGGAATGCTTTATTTCATCTAACAGAAAATTTTAATGTAATTTTGTTTGTAGTACGGATTTCATACCAATTTTTTCACAGTGATTAACAGCTATTAACAACTTAGTCTAAGCTATTAACGTACATATTTCGTAGAAGTTTTAAAATATTTACCAATTTTCTTAATATAAATTTGATCTATATCAAACCTAGAATTGCATGTTAACAGTACCTAATGCTTCTTGCTGATTTTACCAAAATATAATTACTATTCTAAATATGCTAAACATATTATCTTAAACAATATCCCTTTCTATATTTGTATAGAGTATATAGTATATATATTTGTATAGGGTATATATACAATATCAATCCATTTAATTAAATCCTAACTTAATTTTCTCTAAAACATCCTGAATATACAACATTTGGGGGAAAATTTCTCATTGAAAACGCCTGTGAATTAGTCATTAGGCGAATATTACGTGTTAGGTGCGCATCACATCGACACATATTACACGTTTTAAAATTCTTAAAACGTTTTAATAACGTGCATTTGTTGGAAAAAACTAGGTTTCGATAATGTGTTTTCTTAAACAAATATGTATAAATGTAATAGCATGTTCAAGGGCCATTATAAAGTTCTAATCTCACTAGGATTATGACTTTTTATTAAACCTTGATATGAAATTGAAACTCTTCTTGAATCTGAAATATACTTCAATTTACCTAAAGACTAAGATTCAACGAAATGATCACAATAATTAAAAGACAACTTTATTTACATAACTTCGCTGGAAACCCAAACCAAAACTACATGCACTACATACAAAATATATGTACAATATACTTACAATGCTAGCCATCCTATCCGTGTAGATAGCTTATCGGCGTAGATAGTGCGTGTAAATAGCTTATGTCCACTAAAACATATAAAGTGGACATAAGCTATCTATACGCACTTCACAACCTTTCAACATCCGAAATATAATTATGCTTATATTACTAATCTACAGAACATGAAAGTAACTTATGCAATAACTTACAAAAACGACGAGGAACGTCCCTTACGATCCACGCACGCATTGTACTTCTATAGAATATTGACCGAATTCTTGGCCCCGTAGCAGAATACGTTGAACTAACAAAGCATTGGCCAATCCATTACAGAGCAGCTATTCATTTCTGTTATTCTCATTGCCGAATCTCAAAGTCCGTCGTAAATTAGATCTGGCCAACCATGAGAGTGGGCTACTTTTGAATTGAATTTGAAAATATTTGAATGAGTATTTGCACAAAGAATCCCCACATATAGTATTATTCTTCAAAAATTTTAAAAAATGCTGAGTTGGGGAAACATGTTTATACAATTTATCATTGGTGTTTTATAATTTGCTGAAGACCTACTTCAGGAAAAAAAAAATTGTGAAATTTATTCTTTATTCTTTTCAGTTTTACCGAAAGGTGCACCAGTTATTGAAGGAGCTGATTCCATGTATGAAGTGGGAGATAAAGTCAATGTCACTTGTAGCTCTGGTCCTTCAAAACCAGCCGCAAAACTCAGTTGGTGCATCAATGGAAATCAGGTAAGTAGAGTCGAATCTGAAGTTCAAAGAACAAATTTAAATTGTACATTTATAAGCATTTATAGATACTATTGATTCTTGCCCCAGAAGATAACATCAATTATGAAGTGTTTCCACCACATACACGTATTTTAATACAAATATAATAGAATTTGCCAGGAGGAACATTTTTAGCAAAAAGAAAAATAAAGTTTGGAATCATTCTATAGTATACGTATGCAATGTGAATACTATTATATATGTAGTATGAATTTACAGCACTATGTAGTGTGATTTTTTAACATTAACATATATTCAAGAAAAAAAACAGACAATACCGTGGTTTTACAAGTAACAACGATTGCAATTAAAACAACATGAACAGATTAAAATTAGATTACACGAACAGAATTAAAACAGAATGAACACCATCAATAAGACACCGCTAAAGGACTGTCAGTGCAGTTTTAATAGTCTGGTGGAATTTCCCCAGATCTTTAATAAAGTGCAGCGATTTGTATGTGCCTATTTATGGTTTTTCTTTTAAATAACACCTAGTTTCTATAATTATAGAAATAATCTTTTCACAACAGCTTAAATTACACTGCCTTCCAAAAGGTAAGCATGCGAAGCAAATTCTCAAATAACGAACATATACATGGATGATTTTATTGTGTGAAACTTACTTTTGTCGTCGATGGAGATATAAAAATATCAAATAGTGTGTTCAATAGCGATTTTACTCTTCAAACATTATGAAAATCAGACATGGGGTGAAAACAATTTATTTGCGTCCAATTTTTTTTTCAATGAGTGTTCCAGATGATTTTGGATTATATCAGCTTTGTTATGACACAAAGAATACATTTGAAAGGTTATCGACGCTTGTATGCTGTTGGGAGGCTTGAGGTAGGACAGTTCATTAAAAATGTCGCTAATTTAATTTTCGTGGACCATTTTGTCATTTATCGTTTATGGAAACAATTTCAAACAAGTTAGACAGTTATCCGGTGATCCGTTTCAGGTTGTTCTATGGCTACAGTTTTCTTATGACCAGTATATTGCATTATTGGCCAAACGCAATAGCCAAACGACCACACCAGATCCCTGTTCAATTGCTCCCTCAGCAAATGAAAGTCGATATCCGCCAGTACTGTGACCCGAAGACTATATGCTAATAGACTTTATGCCCGGGCACCACGAGTTTGTGTTCCTTTGAGTGATAAGAACAGCGGAACACGATTAAAGTGATGTCCTCAGCATGCGACTTGAACGGAAGTGTAAAATACTCTTCACAGATGAGTCACAATTTTACCTAGATGCACTCCAGTAAAGTTTAAGGGTCTGGAGAGAACTAGAAACCACGTAACCAGCACAAAAACATCGTTGAATTCAACGCCTTTAGTTGTGATAATGTGATTGTATCGGCTGAATCATCGTTGGGATATCGCACCGACTTGCACGTATTCAGAGGGGGGCACTGTAACGACGAAAGATATCACCATCAAGTCTTTGAAACTTTCTTGATACTCTAGGCTGTAGCAGTGGGTTTTGATTCCCTTTGATGGACGATAACGCTCATTCACACAAAGCAGACCATGTGGATGAGTACCTTAAGAGCAAAAGTGTTGACTGAAAATCTTTGGATCGCTCTTGGAAGAGCTATCTCTTTCCGTCTACTCCTAACATTCCAGGGGCTGAAAACTACTCTTCTACAAGAACGGCAGTTATTGTCATCTGCCGTGCTGGATAACCTGATTTAAGGGATAGAACGTCGACCAATATCACCGTCGGTCACATCCCATATCAATGCTTGTTTGGTTTGTTTCTATAGTATGCAAAACTTTTTCGGAATTTACTAAGTGTGAAGTACACATCATTTAAAGAAAAACATATACATAGATATATTTTCTTTCGTTTTATTATTATATTCATCTCATGAATATATTACTCAATTGACTACCTTCTTCTGAAATTTGGAGCCAATAAAAGCAGAATTTTTAGAGTTATGTTGGATTTGCCGCGTATTTAACTTTTGGAATACAGAGTAAGTATTGCATCAAAACCTTTTATGTTCAATAGTCGTTTATCTATACTTCTAATGTGTATCCATACTTCTAATATAGAATTTTGTGCATTGCCTAAACATACAGCATATATACGCTTGTTTGTCCACCAACCATGTGCTTGAGGGTCTTCTTGGCGTTGATATCCACCATTTATAAATTGTATTACACAGCTTATCTGCTACAAATAAAAATGTTATGCAAAAACAATCGACCAGTGTTTCATCACAGCCTGTTAGCTAAAATATAAATCACCATTTGATTAGAATATTGTTTCCCATAAATTGAGACCCAAATTTAGGGCGCTAGAGATAGATTTATAGGTCGCAAAGTGGGACAACGTAATGCTAAACTTTCATACGTTGGGCTATAAGACAAATATGTTTCGAAATTTTGAGTTACGAGTAAAAGTTTTTGGAAACTTGTGGTTCAGAAAATTGTTCTAATGAGAACCTATACTAGCAGACCTAAACTTTATCCCCTTGTTTTGGGCGACAAATTTAACAAAGATGGATAGAAATGTAAGACAAATTTAGTGTAATATCGTCAACTTGGTTCCTTTTTAGAAATGTCGTCAAATTACAATAATTATATATATATATATATATATCGGAAAATTAAATTTATTTCCTTGATAATCCCTGTCACTTTATGGAAATTAATTTAATATTCCTGATGCAAAATATAGGTAGTTTCGCTATTCAGATAATAGATGTATTTGTTAGGTGGTCTAAGGGTCGTAAAATCATTCCAAGATATTATAGATGGTATAATAATTACGTTTCCTTAGGGGGTCGTATAATAATTAATAACGTTGATAGGGAGAGGTGTGTGGTCCACATGTAACTTGGGATTTCGGGAGCGCAAAAGCTGTAGACGGGAGAGATAGTAATTATATAACTTTGTGTATTGCGTTATGTTACGAATTTAACATCTAATATTACTATATTAGGATAGTTCATCGTGTTATAGTTCAGTTTGTCCACCACTGACTTAGTACATGATTTCATGTATTTGCCGTAGATAAAATATGGATCCTGTGATGTGATTAATTGTAATTGCACTATACAAGTCATTTACTTTAACATTCATAATTAAGCAAGACCACCATAAATTTAGAGAACATTTTATATCCCGTTCTAAAATATGACTTTCAAAAGAATGCGATTTCTCTTGACTATATTCATGAGTTTATTTTAAAATGATTACGTGTCTTTAGAATTTCTTCTTAGTTGTTGGAAATATTTCACAGTTATCTGAGATTCACGATTACTTAAAGTACTATTCACTATAAAGCCATACATATCTTCAAGGACATACCTGTTAAATTTTTAATATTCAATTTTATCTCCCTCAAGAAGTCGAATGGTGACCAATTATTACTATGTGATATTGAACTACTTAATATTTTTATATAATATCGAGGCTTCTAAACAACTTGGTACACTATACGTATACATACTTCCAAAAGTAATGTTTCATTGGGAAAACAAGATGAAACCCAAAAAGAAGAAAAGTGATAGGTATAGGTCATTGAGTATAGACAAAATATGGATTAAATGTATTATTTTTAATTAGCTACTTGCGAATAATAAGCAGCATATAGGGTAAATGTTCAAAGTTGCGAAATTGTTAGAATATGTACAACTTACTAGAAGATATATTTCCCAACCTAAATGCTTTCCCTGGATCGTAAATAAGCAGCCACTACTTACAAATAATTCAATAAGCGCCGGCTACTTTAATAATACATTCGAACACATTTTAAAATGGCGTTGCCCGGATCCTAAATAAGTGCTTACGACTTATAAATAATTAAATAAGCTCCCACTTTCCTTATATAATGCAATGAATTTACTCCTTTTACAGTAAAAAAATAATACACATTCCGCCAACTTTGTCGCCAAGCGTTATGGACTGAGAAATAAGTTATGCTTATAGCAGATAAATGACTATTGGCATTCAAATACAAAAGTATTACCCAAAGTATCTTTTCTCACGAATGGAACGGGATAGATCTACGAGAATGATGTCACCAAATTTATCGCATAATATTACATATGCAAAGTGAACATATTTCACAATAGTTAATATTTTTTTATATGATTTGATTTTTTGAAAAGTTTATTTGAAAAATGTACAATATCTCAAGAACGGTCCATGCTAGCGTTCTAAAGCTTGTGTCAATCGTTTTCTAATGAAAGATTACATAAAAAATGACTATTTTTGTTAAAAGTTTTGAGTTTTCGATGATTTTTTCAAAATTTATTTAAAAAATTTAGGGATTCTGAACATTCGACTGCGTTTAAAAACAATAGACTTCCAGTATTCACGGCTTGTAATTTTTGTATCAAATTTCGTTCGAATTGCCCCATTCATTCGTGAAATATAGTCTCCACAGACTCATTGACACACACACACACAGACATCACCTCAAAATCGTTTGATTCGTGTTCAGGGATACTTGAAACTTGCTCTCATGACGAAAACTCGAATTCGAATTTTCGACCCGTCACAATACTTTCCTTATACGGAAAGTAATAATACATTTGAACACAATTAAAAAGAATGGCGTTTCTCGGGTCTTAAATAAGCGCTTACTACTTAAAATGAATAAATAAACGCTCGCTAATTAAATAATACATTTGAACACAATTTAAAATGGCGTTTCACGGGTCTTAATTAAGCGCTTACTACTTAAAATGAATAAATAAACGCTCGCAAATTAAATAATACATTTGAACACAATTTAAAATTGCGTTTCTAGGGTCTTAAATAAGCGCCCATTACTTATAAATAATTAAATAGGCGCCCGCTACATTAATAATGCATTTGAACACAATTTAAACTGGCTTCGATTCGCAAATTGCACTCTCCAAATCGTATCAAGAGCACGTCCATTATGCGCATGCGTGAATGAACTTAATAAGGAACTTTATTTTTATGGAAGTGGAAAGGGGTGACACTCAGAGCTTGGAATATTTTAGCAGTTCTCTCACTTCTAAAATTATAATCAATGAACTTCAAGAGATTGCGTTTTGTTTAGGGACAATATGTAATATTTAAAGGAGCTGGTGTAAAATTAAAAACTACCTGTAATTCTTGATATGACAATTTTAAAATCGGGAACGTGTTTTGCACACAAAAAGCATGAGCGCTTTAGCATATGCTATTTACGTTTCATGTCGAATAGTAAGACAAGTATATATGAGCAACTCAAATAATAACAAGTTCATGAATTATATACATTCTAAGCGAATATTTTTAAATAAATAAAATACTTTTGTGCCCCACTCAAGTCTGTTGATTTGCCCTGCTATTTGATTAATTAATGGAATTTAATGGAATTTAGATAGCCGCTGTTAGTAAGTTAATTTTAATAAGATCACACTACACAAATTTTGAAATTATTTCGGAGAGAATATGCTTAGAACATAAGGGTGCCCGGATAAGAGGAATCCCATGCTTATAATGATAAGGTTAATTATATTTTTACCACTGAGTCTATGCTTTCTATTCGTATTTTAGAATACATTTTCATTCTATCACTTTGTAATTGGCATTTTCTGTTGATCTCTCTTTGCTGTTGAGTGCGTTATCCTATTTTTGATTCTTCACTAGGTGGCGCTGCAATCCCTATTATGCGATAAACTTGACAGTTACGTCTTGGCATAGCAGCTGTTCATTAAAATTTATATTTAGTGCATCTCCGCTAAAAAACGAAGCGTTAAAAGTTTGGGTAGCATCGAAATGTGCCCAGAAAGAAAAACGTCATCAAACTCATTTCTCAAGAAAAGGCTCTAATAAAAAGAAAACAATCAAATAAACTCTAATAAAATCAAAACCAAAGAAGAAGAGAACTGGCAGTATTATCAAAATATTGTCATTTTTTCTACAAAATGGTATCTTCGGTGCATATTAATATGAGAATCTTAAATACTTTGTTGCTCACAAAAACAATTCATAGGTTTGTATTAAACTTTATAATGTGTCTTTGCATCCAAATATTTATTATAGATTTACCTCACGAGCTATGAAATGCATTTTATCCGTGCAATTATTCATATATTCTGCATTGTAAAATTTAAACTTGAATTCATCAGAACTTCAACATTTTTCAAAAATTCTTCTTAAATTACTTTAACAAAAATATGTAGATTACTATTTGTTTAAATTTTCATATAATTTAAAATAATGTATTTTCTCATTTATGAGAAAAAAGTAACAACAAAACACAAATTTATATTTCTTTAAACTGTGCGCTTATTTAAAATATTAGCATCCCGATTTTGATTGATTTTTGAAGTATATATTTTATTTTTATTTTATATTATTTTATTTTTTATTTCAGAAATAAATACCGCAATCATTTTATTGAATACGAGACAAAAAAAGATAAAAACTACTTTATGTAAAAGAAAAGCGAAAATAACTGGATTTAAAATATTTTAAATATTTCTATCGATAAGTAAGAGGTCGTTAAAGTGAGTGTTATTTAATGTTATCTCATTTTCTTTTCCGAAATAAATTAGTTTTTGTTGTATGTTAACTTAAACTAAACATAAAAGCGTGAACATTACATTAAGTGCGTAAAAGTAATTGATTACCAAATGAATCATTTAAATGTCCCTATGCCAAATTACCCAAATTAGCTGGAGGTAACAAGATTTAATGCTTATCGCTTATATTGGCGCGTTTATTTTGTTTCCGTTTCTCAGTTAAAGTTTGAATAATTTTGAACGTCTAATAATTTATGAAAGAATACTATTTTATATATCCCTATTAAAATATTTTCACTTCGTCACTTTATTTTAATAAATTGATTTCTCATTTTAAGGAATAACACATTATGATAAATATATTTTTATTTGATCACATTACTAAGACGTTAAAATCACATTAAAATCAAAGTGCTTTCAGGCGTTAAGCGTTCATCATCAATGGAAATTGCGAAAAATGGGGGCATACATGGGTTCTTATACTCAGTTATAAACCGGCCAAATTTTCATACGAAACGTCAGAATACACAAGCAAAAAATTGAATGAAAAAGATTTAATTATAAAAACATTTAATTATAAAAACATTTAGTTATAAAATTCACACAGAAGTTAAATGCAATAAACTGTTTTAGAATTAAACAAGAGAAATTAATCATGCATAAAGCATTGATTATGAAACACTTTCCAACTGAAATATAATTTTATTTTAACATCTCTAAAATGCGATACATTCAGCGGTGATATTTTTAAAATTATCATAGTACAATAATTGGAAACTTAAAACTTCATCAAAAAAGACAATGCTATAAATTCGCTTGATTCTCTATCTAAATAAAATCAATGAATATTCCATTCAGATCACTTATATTCCAGACTCTAGAGCTAAATAATTTTGCATTAAAAATTCAGCAATTCTTACAATCGCTTGTTTTGTTTTGTTTATTGAAGTATTTTGTATCGTTTATTGAAATATCTTACAATCGCTTGTTTTGTTTACATTTTGCATGCGTTAAAATTAGGTTTCGTTTTAAAAATCATCAAAGTTTAGTGATCATTTAAAATAAAGATATTGTAATTGCGTAAGCACATAATTTAGAAACACAGATAATAGGCAAAAATAAAGCGTTTTAGGACGGATTCAACACTAAATATGTATACGAGAAAGATCAATCATGCATAAAGCATTGATTATACATCACTATCCAACTGTAATTTTATTTAAACACTTTTAAAATACGATGCATTCAGCGGCGATATTATTTTAATTATCACAGAACTACAATAATTTATTTTACTTGGAAAATTAAAAACATGGAAGTAAAAGTATTTTCTAACTCCATGTTCTAACTTCATTCAAATTTTGTTCAAATGACGTCACCGAAATATAAATCGTCTGATTTCCATGTAGAAGCTGTGAATATTTCATTCATGCACTTTTATTCCAGACTCCAGAGTTAAATAATTTTAAGTGCAAACAATTCAGCAATTCTTATACAACTCATCTTACAATCCCTTGTTTACATTTTACATTCATTAATATTTGGCTTCGTTGTAGAAATAATCAAAGTTTGATGATCATTTAAACTCAAAAATATTGTAACTGCGTTGGTGCAGAATATGGATGCACAGAAAAAACACAATATAAAGCGGTTTTAGGACGGATGCAACACTAAATATAAATTAAAAATAACTCTAAAATTCACGATTTTGACACAAGATGGATGCCATATTTTATTTTTAAGTGGGTTACTGATCTTTTCATATGATATGGGTGCAATTATTATTTTAATTTTTATTTAAAAAACTACCGAACATATTTTGCTGAGAATTTTATATATATATAATGCGATAATTTGGATATTTGCTAAAATTTATGAAGCAATTCGTGAATTTTAAATTCGCTTAAAATGTTTGAAAAATTTGGTCCCATAGGGTTCAATATACTTAATTTTTTCAACCCGGGTTCAATCCAAAACTAATTGGGTGATATTATTAATTTACATTCCCATATGTACCATAGACCGTCTCAACAACATAATAAAATTTCATTTCGATAAAGTCATTTTTACGACCGTTATCGTGCGAACATCGTATTTACAGACTATATTACAGAATATCGTATTTACAGACATTCCAAATAGCAAACCTTATAGGGAACATATAAGAATTGTAAATGGCTGTAAATACTGTACATTGATTCCCCGTATCACCCTAAATTGCTATCATGTAACAAATGCTACGATGTAACAAAGATCAATCATGCATAAATCATTGATTATGAAACAATTTCCAACTGCAATGCAATTTTATATAAACATCTCTACAGTGCGATACATTAGCGGTGATATTTTTAAAATTATCACAATACTACAATAATTTATTATATTTGAAAACTTAAAACTTCATCGAAAAAAATGAACTTTATTCAAATGATGTCATTGAAATATAAATCGCCTGGTTCTCTATGTAAAAGCAGTAAATATTTCATCCATATACTTTTTTAACACTTTACAACAAAGTTGAAAAGTGTTTATGACTTTGTTCATTCTGTCTGTCTGTCTGTCTGCCCGTTAGCACGATAACTGCCGTAAAAATGACTTAATCAAAAAGAAATTTTAGTATGTTGTTCAGACGGGGTCTGTAGGACCTATGGGAATATAAATGAATAGTATCACCCAATTAGTTTTGTATTGAACCCGGGTTGAAAAAATGAAATACATAGAGCCCTATGGGACCTAATTTTTCAAACATTTTTAAGCAGATTTAAAATTCACAAATTGCTTCGAAAATTTTAGGGAATATTCAAATTGTTCCATAAAATATATATAAAAAAAATTAGCGAAATATATTCAGTATTTTTTTAAATAAAAATTAAAATAATAACAACACATCTTATATGAAGCGATCACGTGACCATGCTATGAAAATATCACGTGACCCACTTAAAAATGATATATGGCATCCATATTTTTGCCTAAATTCTGTGCGTCTACATACTGAAACAACGCAATTACAATATATTTGAGTTTAAATGCCCATTCAAATTTGATTATTTCTACAACGAAGCCTATTTTTCACCTATGTAAAATGTAAACAGCAAAATATGTAGAATGAGTTGTATCAGAATTGCTGTATTTCTTTAACACAAAATCATTTAGTTCATGGAGTCTGCATAGCTGATATGAATAAAATATTCATTGATTTTACAAACAGAAGGACGATTTTTTTCGATGAAGTTTTACGCATAGAGTTTAATTACGTGTAGCTTTTTAAATAAAATAAATTATTATAGTATTTTGATGAATGACATGAATGGGAAATTATTAATGAATGAAATGCTGCTTTTTTAGAGAGAGCCAGGCGTGTTATTTTTTCTATGACGTCATTTGAATGAATTTCTGTTGTTTTCGATGAAGTTTTCAAATATAATAAATTATCGTAGTATTATGATAATTCTAAAATTATTACCGAAGAATATATCACATTTTAGAGATGTTTAAACCAGGCAATTTTTATGTCAATGCCATCATTTGAATGAAGTTAATTTTTTTTTATGAAGGTTTAAGTTTTCAAATATAATAAATTAATGTAGTATTGTGATAAGTTTTAAAATATTACCGAGGAATGTATTGCATTTTATACATGTTTAAATAAAATTGCATTGAAGTTGGAAAGCGTTTCATAATCAATGCTTTAAGCATGATTGATCTTTCTTGTTTTCCATTTCTTTCATTCAGCGGTGATATATTTAAATCATCACAATACTACGATAATTTATTTTACTTAAAATCTTAAAGCCATGGAGGTAAAAGTATTTTCTGAATCCATGCTTAAAGCTTCATTGAAAAATGCAATGCTATAAAATCGTCTACTTCTCTATGTAAATTATGTACCAATGCATATTTCATTTATATCAGCTATATTCCAGACTCTAGAATTAAAATATTGCGTTAAAAAAATTCATCTTACAGCTTGATGTGTTTACATTCTACATACGTTAAAATAAGGCTTCGTTGTAGAAATAATCAAAGTTTGATAATCATTTAAACTCAAAAATATTATGATTGCGTTGGCGCAGAATATAGATGCACAGAAAATAAGCAAAAATAAGGCAGTTTTAGGACGGATGCAACACTAAATATAAGTTTAAAAGAACTTGAAAAATCACGATTTTGACACTGGGAAAAAAGATGGATACCATATTTTATATTGAAGTGGGTCACGTGATCTCTTCATATAACATGGGTATAATTATTATTTTAATTTTTATTTAAAAAACTACTGAACATATTTTGGATAATTTAAATATTTTCTAAAATTTACGAAGCAATTTCAGAATTTTAACTTCGCTTAAAATATATGTGAAAAATTAGGGCCCATAGCATTCGATGTATTTCACTTTTTCAACCCGGGCTCAATTTAAAACTAATTGAGTGATTGTACTCATTTTAAGTCCCATACGTCCCACAGACCGTCTGAACAACATATTAAAATTTCATTCTGATAAATTCATTTTTACGGCAGTTATCGTGCGAACGGACAGACAGAATAACCAAAGTCACAAACACTTTTCATCTTTATTGGAAAGTGTTAATAAAAGGGATATGTGCTGCTGCAGGTTTTCCTTGGTACCCAGACTCTGGTATTAGTCTCCTCCTATAACTTCTCTTTACAGCATTCTGAATTCCATTGTCAAATTGCGTTAAAATAACAAAAATTATACCCTGTTGCTTTGGATGACGCACAATTCCTCATCAGCTCAGAGAAAAAATTATGTGAATCTGCTTCTATAAGGGTTATTTCTATCGATGAAATTGCGTAACCTTCCTAAAATAAATATTCTTAAATGTATATACATCAAGTATTTTAAAAATGCATGTGTTCAGAAAAATATCAACGAGGTCATAACAAACAATTTAGCGTTAGTCATTCCAAGATTGTCTTATATCTTCTATAGTATTAATGAAGATCGGCACTTTTATGAAGAGTAGTTTTCAAATATCCACTAACGATTTTTAGCTATATTTTAATAAATATAAGAGTAATATTGTTTTACATTTAAAATAACGACCATTTTAACTATTTATGTTCTAACATGTGAACAGTTTCAAAAATTTTGCAATACGATTTATTTTTATTTGAAAAATTATTCCTTGAAACATATATTTCTTAGGATAGACTTTAGACAGATCTCAGGATAATATATATAGAGTCAACTTCAAAGTCCTTATGAGGTAGGCGAATTCATTAAGAATTTTATTTCCGGTGCTTTTAAAATTTCCGATTCCAAAATTTTAATTTTTCTTCAAACATTTATTTCTCAAGATTGGCTATATAGAGAGCTTTGTTGACTGATATGAATTGAACATTAAATTTCAAAAAAGGTAAGTGGTTCTCTAAAATTTTCCACTTTTAGATTTTTTCTCTTACCGTTAAGGAAATTTCCTTGCGACATCTATGTTTCAGGATTGGCGAAAGATAGAACTTAGGTGATGACTGATATGGATTCATTATCGAATTCTAGAAGGGAAGGGGCTTCACTTAGGATTTCCATTTCCGGTTCTGGAAACATCATTTCTAGTATTCCCGAAAATGTGTATGACTGTGCGAAATAAGTATATAAAATAGAACCAAATGCTTTATTAATGCGTTCCATAAAATTCTTAATAGTTCCAACAAAATTCTTAATAGTTCCAACCAAATGCGTTCCATAAAATTCTTAATAGTTCCACACCATTTGCCACCATACACTCGTCAAAAATGGAATTGTAACACCATGAAAGAATGCACGTAGCCATATACAAATCATAGTACCGGTAGAAGAGAGTCAAATACAAATGATTAAAAGAACAAACAAAGATATGCAAAAGAAACCTGTTAATTCAGAAAAGAATGTGGTCCCCACGGGGCGTTATACAACAGTGGCGTAGCGCCCATTAAGGCTCAGAAGATGAGCCTCCCCTGTTTCTAATCTAATATAAAGATACTTTTATTTATTATATTTTTTAATATAACTTTGTGAATATATATGTCTTTTTTTAGAAAACTATTACACTTTACTTACTTAAAATGAGACGTTCCAAAATTTTTCCCCCATTAAAATGCATTACCTATCTAGAAGCTGAAATCATCTAGTTTTTACGGTTTATTGAAAAAAGCATGGCATTATCCCCGCCCAGCTGTTAAACTCCGCCCTGGCTGATAAGCTAGAACTATAAGCTAGCTTACAGGAAGGCGTGGCTATTTCTTCCCTAATTTTCAATCCTTTATAAACAACTTAATGACAGATAATGATTGGATATGGAACGTGACTTTTCATGAATGAAAATTTCTTGGGCAAGGCGAATGGATCCGCCATTTTGGGTCAAATATGATTCCATTAATTAATCTTTACAGAAAACAAGTATATGCAATACTAAAAAATATGAGTCATTTTCGACGAATAACATGACATTCGCCCAAACTTAAGCAATATCAAGACAAGGAAACACACTAATAATGACTACCATTAAACTTTAAGTAGTTTGTGAAATAGACTTAGTCAAGCAACAATATGGCGAAGCATCCGTTTACGTATTTATGAATTTTAGAAAGAATAAATCTGATTTCCCTTTAAAAATGACGTTACAGGAGAATCTCAATTAAACAAAAGCCACTGATAATTTCCTAGATGTTTTTTACCATATTGTGGTTAAGATATTTTTAAGTTTTTATTTTTAAAGTATAGTTTAGTACTTGTAAATAATTAATATAAAAATCGTTTAAGTACATTGTTGACTACAGTGCTCTCATCCATTTTCAGTGTACTCCTTTGAATTGCTTTATTTCGTTAGTTCTAGCTGTTTCTATTTACAAAATTGATATATTTTTTCTATCAATTGCTAATAATATTTTAATATATTTCTACTTCATACATAGGCACCTGTAAAACTTTTTCCAGGGGGGGGGGGGGTAAACTCAAGCCCATGATGTATAACATCGACAGGCCTGATGCTCGCCTTTGTTATATTAATGTCCAAGGGGAATTGTGAAACCCCCCCCCCTTTACATCCCCTTATGGGCAATCATGACTTCATATTTAATAAAATGATTGCAAAAGTTCATCTAATTAAGAAATAAGAAAACATTTAAAATGTTATATCTTGTATTTATCTTACATAGGTAACATTTTGAAGTCTCGTGCATTTCATCCACTCTTTGCATGTTTATTTAAAATTATTTTATTTTATTCACCAATAAATAAAACTTCTTGAAATACAACTTATGAAAATGCGAATTCCAATCAAAATTTCACTTTTAATACCAAATATTTTGCCAAATTTTTAGCCTCCTCAGTCAAAAATCTCACGCTACACTACTGTTATACAGGCCGCTAAATGGCGAGGCATACTATCGATGAGGCTATTAATGGTTATCTGAGGTAATCCTTGCCAAGCAGCGTCTACTGTGGCACGCAGTTCGTCTATGTTATGTACCGGTGGTTCCATGTGCATCTGACGTCCAATGAAGGTCCACACGTGTTCAGTGGGAGAGAGATCAGACGAGGCTGCAGACCAGGAAAGGATCGAACATGATACCGCCCCAAACCATGATGGCCTGTGTGACGCTGGGTGATATGGACTGGCAAATGGAGTTCCCCGGGAGGCTGCCACACCCGCCCATGGCTGTCATTCATTCACAGAAGCGAGATTCATCCATAAACAATACCCGATGCCAATTCAATTTTTTTGGTAAAAATAACAAACAACTCAAAAAGAAACCCCATTTTTAAATTACAAAATAAATCCATTAAAATTAGCAATCATTTAAAATATCTTGGTTTAATTATAGATAACAGATTGACATGCAGTCCACAAATATTTTATTTGAAATAGAAATGCTTCAAGTTCTCTTCTAACTTTGGTAAAATTTTGAGTTTTAGTTGGGGGTTAATAAGACTTTTCTGAAAATCTGGTACTTATCTGTCATTGAAAAAATTATTACTTACGGTTGCGTAATATGGGGCAGGTATTTAACTAAGGGCCAAATTAAAAAATTAATCTCTCTACAGAGTGGTTTTCTTTTAAAAAATTCTAATGGTTATAAAAATGCTTCCAACATTTCTCTTTAATCTATCACTGGTATATCCTTCCCCCTATCCATTATGTTATTTATTTTCATTACAAAAAATATCATTTTTGGAAACAAAGAACTGATTATTTTTTGCATCCCGATCTTCCTCCCCAATCATTTTTCGAATTTAATAGCCCTCTTTCAGAAACCCATATCCTTCTAAAACGCATTGTTAACTTTAATAAACATGATATTAATAATTTTTCTAATTATACCATTTACACAGACGGATCAAAAATTAATCATAATGTTGGTTTTGCAATTCGTATCTTTAATCATGATGCACTGATTGAGACTTTTTTTTTAAATTTGATAGTAAGAACACAGTTTTCCAAGCTGAAATTACAACTATGCATTTGGTTATCGATTGGGCTTCCAAAAACAATTCTAAAATCATTATTTTTACAGACAGTCTTTCATCTACTCTTGCCCTTTACTCTCTAAATAATAAATCAGATTATTTTAAATCTATAAAATCTAATTCCTTAAAATCTAAATATTTAATAAATTTTTATTATGTTAAAGCCCAAGTAAATATATCAGGAGATGAGACCTCTGGTGAATATGCTAAAAATGCTGCTTCAACGGGTATCTTTTACACTATCCCTCTTACTTATCTTTCTAAATTTTGCAAAACCTCTATTTTACATGACTGGCAACTAACTATACTTTAATAACTATATTTCCCCCAGTAATAATGATCCAGACAGAATAAACTATTTTTTACTCTCTGTTAATACTTCCTTACTGGTCATGGCCCATTTTTAGATTACCTTTTTATTATTTCAAAATTAAATTAACATCTGTCTTTATAATAACTTTGGAAATGTGGATCATTGTGATTTTTCATGCTCTTATACAAAAATGTTTCATCTTTCTAAATCTTCTTCAATCAATCAACCCCTATGGTTTGCAAATATTTGTAAAAACCCTCGCTGTATTGAAAATATAAAAAACTGTGTTCTTATTGCCAAATCCTTTCAGTAAATCTGAAAGGATTGCATAGTACTATATTCCATAGTAAACCTGAAAGGATTCCATGTGTTGGCTACTGCTTTAAACTATATGGTCAATTGAATTTTATACTGTTCCAAATTTTATGTGACATATCCCCTTGACTCAACACATCTGTCTAAAATTATTTGATCTCTTTGCTGCAGGATTGATCATGATTAAATTGACAACTACTTAATGAAAGTATTTTTAACACTTTACAACATAGTTGATGCGATACATTCAGCGGATTGCATTTCAGTTGAAAAGTGTTTGATAATCAATGCTTTATGCATGATTGATACTTCTTGGGGTTTTTTGCTGGTTTTAGACTGCTCTGTAAATTTCTCTATTGTTATACCTTATGTTTTTTTAATGCGTTTAATAGTATTTAGATGTCTCTTATTTGATCGTAATTTATTATTTAAAGGAAGCTTTAAAAACATCTGCCTTTTTTGTTTAAATAAATTTTTCTTACAATTAAGATTTTAAATTATTTGAATTTACCTCATTTGTTATATCAATCCCAACTATTTTCAATGTGTTTTCTTTCTTTGTATGTTTTCTTATGTGTTGTTTTCTGCCTGTATTGTATTTCCATATATATTGTCTTTGTATGTTTGTGTATTGTTACTCGTATTTCTGTGATTTTCCTGACCGTCCTCTGTAACTGCTCCATACCCTTTGGGTGAGCTGGACGGCCTGGGTAATAAAAATAAATAAATAAATACCCGATGCCATTCATTGGCATAGTTGCGATGACGACGACACCACGCTGGACGTGCAACCCTGTGTCTAGCTCTTAAAGGCACCCTAGTGGCTGGCCGCCGTGCGGGCAGCCGTACTTCATGCAACCTGTTGCAAATGGTTTGGGAGCATGCAGGTGCAACCGTTGATGGGGATAGGCGGTTTTGGATGCCACTTCTGTTGCGAATGTGTCTCGAAAAGCCATTTGGCGAATCTGCCGGTCTGTGCTCTGTATCGTGCTCCTGTTTGATCCACTCCCTCTTCGGCGTGTTCTCTGGTGTTCTTGAATCCATCGTGTCACACATCGCTGGATTGTACTCGGGTCGTGTCTAACGCACGTGGCAATTGCACGCATCGACAAATCCACGTCACACAACTCCAGAATACGGTTTCGTTCCCCAGCCGTTAACTGCTGGTACACAGTTCGCTGACGTCTTCGAGGCATCGTTTCCTCACTTTATCGAAAGTTCGGCTGCTGCAAATCGTCGCTGATAGCATTTACAAGAACAGCCCTCTGCTGAACTTTATCATCCGGAACTGGGTGTCACGTGACCCGATACGTACGAAAACTTGATCATTTGTATATGACTCTCTCTTGTACCGGAACTGTGATTTGCATATGGCTACTTTCATTCCTTCATGGTGTTGCAATTTCACTTTTGATGAGTGCATAAAGGCTCCTTCATAAAACTCTTGTTTTTACTTATTCCTGGCAAGCAGAGTATTAAAAAATGTAATGACATATTAAATTTTCTTTAGTTTAATTATAACGTTAAAAATACAATAACATTAAAGTGCTATTTATATCCATTTTATACATATATAAGCACAAAATATTAACTTAATCAAAATGAAATTTTAAGACACCGGGATTTATTTTCCTTTATATTTGTAAACCAAAGCAGTTTGGTAAACATTGGAATTCCGAACCTACGATTACAAACAGCAAAAATAATCTAGACTTTATAAAACTGAAATTGAAATAAGCAAACATACTTCATAACAGTTTCAGTAATTTTTCTATGTTACTGTTTACCAAAATATTATGTAAATATTCGTAAACAGCCTTGTATAATTTTCAGTTTTTTATATTTATGTCAACGTCATAAAAAAGAAAACTTTTTTTCTAAAAATACGTTTTATTAATATTTCTATTATTGTTGGTACAAAGAAAATATATATTTTCTTGTTTTCATATTACGTGCTTCAATTTTACTATATTTTAATTTGATAGCACATTGAAAAGACATTGGGAAGACACATCACATTTAATATCTCGTTTTCTGTTATTTAGGCCAAGGCCCCATTCGTCCGAAATTACCCATCTATTAGGCATTACAGTGGATTACAAACTTCACGAATAGGATTGGAGTTTATAGTTGGTCCCAACGATTTTGAACAGGGAAAATTAAAACTTAGATGTGTAGCAACTATATCCCAAGTTTACTTAGAAGCTAGCGAGGAACTCATCATTGGTGACAGAGGTCAAGCTTCAGGCTCACATCAAGGTAAGATTTAACTTAATAACATCTTTAACTTTCTTTTTAGTATATGCTCGTTGTAAAAGATATAGTATCTTGGCTAACTATGTTTGTTATAGTGGTGATAAAATGAGCATTTCTCAACCGTGATAGTTTTCAATATAGTCCTGCTGTTTAACAATTTACAAGTCGGATGATTATTTAAATTGTTTCAGAGACTATATTGAACATTTTCTGTAGAATACTAAAAAATTACTTTGTAGCCTTTCTTCACTTTTAAATATATATTTTTCTGGAAGGATTTCAGTTTTGAAAATAAATAATAGTTCCTGCGGTCAAAGTTTTGACTGTGTGATATAGGGTTTAAAATGCTTTTTTTTTTCAAATTTCCGCTCTTTCATGACGTCTTGAAATTTATGTATCAAGCTGGCGTAATATTACTTGTTAATAGTTAGATTTCACTCCTTGAACCCACACTTTTCAGAAACCTGGTCATCAGTGGGCAGTAGAGTCGCCAGAAAATTTGTGAGGGGAAGATGTTGGTAACCAAATCTTTTGATCTTCATTCCTCAAAATATCATTTCCCATTTCTCCGAATTTCAATGGGTTCCAATGGATTCCTGAAGAGAGTACAACAGCTATTTAACGACGATGCTGTCAGTAGTTTTAAGAACTAGCTCGTTGTCAAGAAGATCTCGACCATCCTAACTATGTATCCTGTATCTGTATTTTTAATGGCATTTTTAAATTTATGTAGACCAGACGTAGACTACTAGTCATTGACTGTTGTGTTCATATCATTCAAACACATTATAATTCCGTTTGAATCCTTCCAAGCATCTCAGTCGATCTTTCTAAAGAAAACGCCCCACGTTCTATCAGTGGCGATCAATCTGGATTACTCAAACTAATTGGTTCTGTTACCAGTTGGGAATAAGAGCGCATAATCCTAGTTTTATTCAATGGTCCATTTGGTTCCAATATTTTATTCTGGTTGGCACTACATAAATACATACAGGTCTAATAGTAGGTTCTAATTCAATGCTTGCAAACTAACACCAGAAGTAAGTGACACATTAAATTTTAGGGACACAACACTGAACCTTATTAGGAGACCCATATTATGTCATTGCTTTAACGTAATAAATTGAATTTAGCGGGGATTTCAACAGGTTATAATTAATTTATATTTATGGTATCTTAAGCGCAGTCTTCTACACTCTAATTTTTCATTCACTCTTCAAACATTATTATCCCAAAGCCAAGATCGCCCTTCTATTCCAGATATCAGTATTCTTAAACCAGCATCTCTCTTCAGCATGGGATGGCCGGTATTTGGAAAGGCGGCAAGTAAATTTGCTATCTGTACTGTTTTAAAAGCGTTGATTGAATTTTATGTACCAAAATGTTATGAATTATTATTATTATTTATATAACGTGCAAAATATTCGGGTTGTGCTGTTTCCCGCAATTACCCACATTATATTTTTTGCTGCTTTGCTGCACATATAAAAAATTGCTGGAAGGCAAAAAAAAGTTCAAATAATAATAAAAGCTTGAATTGTATTTAAAAAATTATTTATCGCAAAAAATATCGTTCTTCTAATATCAAATGCATCTAAAAAATCAAAGTTTAAGTTGTCAGAATTTACTTTAAAAATATTCTTTTCACGTCAAAGTTATTTTACAAAATGGCTAATAATTTTACTCATTTAATCTTTTGGAAGAATCTTGCAAATGTAATGACGCTACAGAAAACCGAACCGAGAAATTTAAAAACTGCAAACACAGCATTTTCTATTTTTAAAAGGTTTCCTTAAATAATTAAAGATATAATAATTAATAATAATTAATAATAAAGATTTAATAATTAATAATAATAAAGATATAATAATAATAATAATAATTAATATCATATATTAGAACTCAACTGTCATTGTTAACAACTGAAAGTAGGCTCGAACTTCATACTATTACTAGTAGTACTATTGCTTAGTACTATTGGACAATGAGAAGCTCAACTCTGAACTTCTCACTGACTTATTCTCTTATGTTACTAAACAGATTTAGTAAAAAGTATTTTCTTCGCAAGAGCATCGTGAAGGTTCCACCCCTCTTTCTCACCTCAAAGGTAAACTTGAGACATTACTATAGCTCTCATTTTCGGATTAGTTTAGCAAGATTTGCGACGGGTTTTTTCGATATAATGAAAATTTGTGTCATTGGCGTGTCGTTTTATCATGCAATTGCAGTGTTATCTCTCTCAGATTGTTTAAAGACTGGAGAGTACTGATTTTAACTACGGTGTCGTAATTTTCGTAACATAAAACTGTCGGGGTTTTTTGGAGACACAAAGTCTTGCCAATTATTCATAAAGTTTATTACTCCGAAATATCTCATATATGTACACTGTTAAAGCACGTATGTGGTCCTTGTTGATCGTAAACTCAAATGTTTCAAAAATACTGAAATCAATGCTTATTTAAAATATATCAACAATTTTCTACCTAAATTTGCGTTTTGCACCATTGCACTTTGTGCCACAATTTCACTAACCTCTACAGAGACCAATCAGTTCAGTCGTAATATACGCCAGAAATTTGTCAGTAAGATTAAATTTGCAGGTTTCTATGGAAATTGGCAAAATTATAGCAAATTTTCTTGATGCTATTGCACTGTAAAATATTCTGCAACCTTTGGTCATTTTATCAGCTACTTGTGTTGTCAATTTCGGCAAACTGGTAAGAAAAGACACAATTACAGGCGTTCATGAAAAATTCCAGCTTCATTTCTGAAATATTCAGCTAATTATCGTCTGCCGAAGCGCTATTTATATATATATATACTCGTCAAAGGTGAAATTGCAACTCCATGAAGGAATGTACGTAGCCATATGCAAATCACAGTACCGGTAGAGAAAATCATATGCAATTAAAAGAACAAACAAAGATATGCAAAATAAACCTGTTTATTCAGTAAAGAATGTGACCCCCACGGACAGCTATGCAGGTCACTAAACGGCGAGGCGTAGAATTGATGAGGCTATTAATGGTTGCCTGAAGTACTCCTTACCAAACAGAGTCTACTGCGGCACGTAGTTCATCTACAGTAGATACCGTTGGTCCCTAGTGCATCTGATGTCCGATGAGGACCAATACGTGTTCAATGGGAGAGAGATTGGGCGAGGCTGCGGGCCAATAAAGGATGAGAATTCCATTCAGGCTGTTAAGAATTTGCCGTGTGGTGTGGCATTGTATTGCTGGAACACTTTACTGGGTACGGCCTGCACCAGTGGTCTAACCACAACTTGTGTGACGTACCGGTTCGCTATCAGATTATTTGCAATGTGCACCAGATCTGTCCGCTGATTGAATATGATACCGTCCAAACCATGATGCCCGGTGTGGGGCCGGTGTGACGCTCGGTAATATGGGTTGGCAAATGGCGTTTCCAGGTAAGACACCACAGAAGCCCACGGCTGTCATTCCTCAACAGGCAAAACAAGATTCATCCGTAAACAATACCCGACGCCATTCATAGGTCCAGTTGCGATGATGACACCAGGCTAGACATGTATCCCTGTTTCGAGCACTTAATTTTACCCCAGTAGCTGACCGCCGTGCACGCAGCTGTAGTTCTTGCAACCTGTTGCGAATGATTTGGATGTTTTACAGTGTGTAGATAACGGTTATTTTGATATGAAGAGAGCTATAGCACTCGAAACCAGTTCACTGATATGGGTATATATAACAAGAAAGATCAATCATGCATAAGCATTGATTATGAAACACTTTCCAACTGAAATGTAATTTCATTTAAAAATTTCTAAAATGTGATTCATTCAGTGGTAATATATTTTACATTATCACAGTACTACAGTAATTTATTATACTTAAATATTTAAAACTGTATCGAAATATAAATCAGCTGATTCTTTATGCAAAATCAATGAATATTTCATTCATATAACTTGTATTCCAGACTCCAGAGCTAAATAATTTTGTGTGAAAAAAATTCAGCAATTCTTATGTAATTCATCTTACAATCGCTTGAGATATTTGCATTCTGCATATGTTAAAATTAGGCTTCCTTGAAGAAATAATAAAAGTTTAGGGATCATTTAAAATCACAACTATTGTAATTGCATAGGCACGGAATTTAGATGCACAGATAATACACAGATAATATATATGTGTATGTGTATGTACTCAAAGTATTGGAATCGTGCCGAAGATCGGAACTCGAATTTTCAAAGTATCTACACGTTTTGGGACTTCTAGAACACGAAAAAACTACTTTTAGGAAGACGTCTGTGTGTGTAAGGGTGTATCTGTGTATGTGTCTGTGTGGATATTACATCCACTCTAATTGAAAAACTAATGGACCGAATTTCATACAATTTGGTAGGTATGTTTTTTGTGGGAAATCCTGATGTTCATTAGATTATAGTACGATTCGTAATAAAAGAATCTGCCTTCTTTGCGAAATGGCCGCAGAAATTGCCTTTATCCACTCTAGCTAAAAACTAATGAACCAAATTTAACAAAATTTGGAGTATAATATTTCAATAACCTACAAGTGATTTATATACCAAATTTAACAAAATTTTGTATATAAATCATTTGTAGGTTATTCTACTACGATTCGGGAAAAAGGAACGGGCTATTTTTGCGAAATGGCCAGCAAAAATCGTTATATATAAAAATAAAAGACTACGTGTGCTCAATTATATCAATTAAATTCCTATATTATATGTGATTTTTGACAACAAAAAGAATAAGACTAACCCCATTACTCTAGGACTAGCCGTTCTTGAGATATTCTAGTTTTTTCGCGTTTTCGCTACGCCACCTTTGACAATAAGTCTAGCTATCAAATGAGAACCAAATTTAAGTTTAATGTGTAAATTCAATGTCATTTAAAATACTTATGTTGTGCAGATAAACTCAAATTATCATTGAATAAATAAAGAGAACGAATATGAGTCTGCAGAGAAAGACATGTGCTGTCCACATCAGAATTTTTAACAATATTACACCAATGATTTATAGAAGTGAACGGGGATTATTTTCAGGCCATTTCGAAAAAAATGTATGATCTATATTTAAAGATCCATCAAATTTTTGTCGAATAAAATGTTCAACAAATTTAAGCTGTGTACCAAATTTTAACTCTCTAGGACGTAGGAAAGTGCATTTAAAATGCCATCAATTAAATTTATCATGAAGAGTTATATAAAATTTAAAAAAAATGAAAAATTGTTATCTACCAAATTTGTTTTAAAATATGAAACCACTCCCATATGCAAAACGTTTAAACAAATGGAGAGATATTTATTATATAATATCTCTCTCTTTTCTTTCTGGAAGATATCCCAAAGTCAGAATTTAATTGAATTTGCTTTTTTCCCTATATTAAATAATTTTTTTAATTAAAAAACTACTTAACATATTTTACTGAATATTTTTTTATATATTCTATGGGATAATGTGAATATTTCCTAAAAAATTCGAAGCAATTCGTGAATTTTAAATTTACTTAAAAAATGTTTGAAAAATTAGGTCCCATAGGGTTCAATGTATTTCATTTTTTCAACCCGGGTTCAATAAAAAACTAATTGGGTGATATTATTTATTTATATTCCCATAGGTCCTACAGACCGTCTGAACAACATACTAAAATTTCCTTTTGATAAACTCATTTTTACGGCAGTTATCGTGCTAACGGACAGACAGACAGACAGACAGACAGACAGACAGAATGAACAAAGTCATAAACACTTTTCAACTTTGTTGTAAAGTGTTAAAAACACTTTTCAACTTTGTTGTAAAGTGTTAATAAAAGCGCAATTTTGCTTTGATGATATCTCTTATAATCGTTTTTCGTTTTCAGTATATGAACCAAAGAGTAGGGTTGGCGGGATCGTATTTGTATCCATCGTCAAAATATCGAAAGATGCCATCTTCAACCTTTTCCCAACCCTTACGACATTACGGAGTATACAAAACAATTATAACTTGGATAGATTCTTTATATATCGAATTGATTAAGAATGGATAGAAATCCTCCTTTCTTGGAAGCCAGAAACATATATATTCTTTTAAATTGCATACATTTAAAATATAAATCATTTTAAATTGTTACGAAAGATATGATATGCAGTCTATTTTGACATTGTGTAAATACAAAGTTTTATTGGATTTGGTTTTAAACGAGACGATTCTTTTTGATGGGACGAAATATTATAGACAAATTCGAGGCATACCTATGGGAGGGAGTTGTTCTTCCATTTTAGTTAACATATATCTGAACAAATTCAAAATGGGCACTGGATTGCTGAACGAATTATTATATATTGGTTACGTTGACGATATTTTATTGGCAACGGAAAAAGTTAATTATGTTATGAACTTCAGTTTTTATCCAGATACTTTGACTTTAGTGGAAACTTTGCCAAATCTGGATCACAGCATAGGCTTCTTGGACTTAAATATTAAGAGTCAAGCGGACAGAGTAGAAAATAAAATTTACAATAAAATAGACCGTTTCAACTTTAAAATACATAGTGTCATGCCTTGGGAATTCAAACTTGCATAAAAATGTATATCGAACTATAATAATTAATCATCTCACGAGAAGCAGGAAACTGAACAGCAGAGTTGAAGATCAGGACACATGCATTAAGACATTTGCGAATGAAGCAATAAAAAACGGATATCCAAGTGGATTCTTAACCGACGTCATCACCGGTTTCTACAATATAACTGCAACCGCGCGCAGAAGGAGATTTGGATATAAATAACGGTGGTAAACAGATGTCAGTGTACCGAGAACGAGTGGGTGAAAGTGGTTGGTGTGGAATTAGACGTACATAGTAATAACGCATGATAATTGGGATCAAATGTGAATAGAGGGAGACTTGGTATAAGTAGTTGTTGTGGTCGTGATTTTAGGTGGGAATTGGTCTTGGTGTATGTTTATAGGAGTTTTGGCGTTCAACATGTGATATTCCTTTGGATCCTTTTCTTTGGTTTGGTATGTTTTGTTTATAATGTTTTAATTCTTTTGATGTGCTGACTTTATCGAATTGGTACCGGCCTCCGAGAGTGTTTGCCGCGGCTCTAAGTATGCTTTAACCGGGGAGTGGGGGTCATCCCTCCCGGACCACTTCGTGGTACCTTTTTGTTCTCTTCTCTTTTATTCCTTTTGGAGAAATTTGTATTTTGGTGAGCGCGTGATTACGGCTGCTAGGCGCTTTAAATGTCCTTCGCTCTCTGTTTCATCTAAGTTTTACATTTTTAATGACTTTTGTGTGTATTTATATATCTGTGTATATATATATATATATTATTTCGATTCCATACCTTTGTATTATATATTTTTCATTGACTTGTTGATTCGTTATTTATTTTATTTATTTTTTTTTTTCCATTTGCTTGAGGATTAGTTGATTTTTACTTTTGTTTTGTAAGCCAGTTAGATAGTTGAATTTAGTTTAAGTTTTTCTTTTTTTGTTTCCATACCTTTTAATTTGGTTGATTTTCTGTAACTTGATAGCTTGTGTTTTGTATTTTTTATCCATTTGATTGATGATTTGCTGTATTATATTTTATTCTGTGGGTGTTTTAAAAAGTTAGGTTTATCGTGTTACATCTTCTTACTTTTCGTTCATTGGATTTTCAAACTTCTATTATATATATATATATATATATATATATATATATGTATATATATATTCCATAGGAGGGTTAACAATTCAGAGTGTGTAAGCTAGACAGGTTTCATAATATAAAAAGTTATTCATGTATAGAAATAAATATAGTTAAATGTATTATAATTAATTATTTTAGCATGTATATCAACAATACTCCGCACAAAGGTGTTTACCAATTGAAAACATTTATAAAAACAGCAATTTATAGCCCCAGTATTGTAAATATATTTTAAATATTATTAATGTGAGAAAAAATAATTCTAAATATGATAATGGCAGTAAAGAACTTCTTCTTTATAGTAGTATTTTTAATACATTATATATAAAATAGATTGCCTTTTATACTGTAAAATATCCTTTTCATATCTGTTCTAAAGAAAACCACCAGTACAGAAGCTTATTTAAATATACAGTAAAGTTAATAAGGAAGCTTTTTTTCATCGCCAAAGTGGGCCAAATGCACTTTTGAAGAAATGACTCGGAGGTTCACCATATAATTTAAAAGATGGCTATCTTCATAATTTCTTAATTGCAAGATAGTTTATTTCGCTTAATTGCGAAAATCACCATTTAAAAATTATTTTTAAGCACTAAATTAAAATTAACCCTTAAATGTTAATACATAAAGTTGATTTTCAAGAAAGATATTTAAGATTTTTATTTTACTTACAATATAATATAATTAGTATTTGTAGAGGGAAATTATTGTGATGGGGGGACATTTAACTTAAAGTTTGATTGATTTGCACGTTTTACCCTGAGCATTAATCAACATTTTTTTTATTATGTCTTTGTGGCAGTGAGCACGTATTTGACAAATTTAGATACAGATATAAATCATAAAAATATTTGGGGATTTTAAGATCAGACAAATGGAAGTTTTTCAATTATTCAAACATATTTCTGGAAACTGAAAACAGTGTATGATAAAATCCTTTATCTCTCTGTTTGATAATCGGTACCACTTTGTAACAAATTTAACGACAATTTGACTACTTTGGTGGCAAAATTGACGCAATTTCGCTAAGTCAGCGACTAATAAAAATGTCGCCAAATGCATAATAATTCAGTACCTCAAAAAATGAAGTTAATTTTTTGATAATTTCTGTCGCTTTGCGGAAATCATTAATTTAACGTTCTTGATTCAAATTATAATGAAATGCAATATTCGTGGGACAGATACGTTTTGTTAAGGATCTGTGGGGGTCTTAAATTAATTGCGTCTGGATTTTCGAGGAGCAATTAAGCTGATAATAGCTGTTTGGCATGGTTAAGGGGTAGTAAATTAATTATATTTCGGCAGGGGGTCATCTAATAATTATTAATATTGATCGTGAAAGGCGCATGGCGCACATGTGTTCAGGAATATTAAGAGAGAAAGTGCGGTATGGGGTGAATGCGAGGGAATCTTTTACATAACTTTAGGTATCCCCCCCCCCCATTATAAGACGTATTTAAATTCTAGCTCATAAATAATGACCCATAATTTTAAATTAATTGTCATTTAGAGTAATTTTTTATTTAAAATTAGATGGCACATTTTGTAAAATGTGCAATGTTCTCGAAATTTTGATCATTCTTAATCTAAAATGGAAAATTGTTCGCTGTGTGTCCCCAATGAGTACTATATTTCTCGAAACCTTACCTTGATTGAAAATGAATTTTGTGCCTGTTTTGATAAGTAATTACAAAAAGCCCCTTTAGTTTAATGAGACCCAAAGAAAAGAATAGTCATAGTTCTGTTATTATATTTTGAAGAACAAAATTTTCTTTTTTGTAGTAAAAATTCACGTATTAGACACTTGTCTTTAATTATAAGAAGAAATCATGATATAGCTAAAATGAGACCAATGATATATCTAATCTATGATCGCACAAAGAAATTTCGGATGGGTGGTGACATTTTAGGATTTGTCACAGCAAATAAGCGAAATACAACATACCAAATGCTGTGCATACTAGAGGTCAGCTTTTAGCTATTTTCAATTTTTGGCTGAGGCATATTTTTACAAAAACGTGTTAAAAGCCAAGGATATAGTTTAAAGATATAATGTAAAAAGGTAGATGACAGCAAAACCCCACCTTTAGCATTTTTATAATATCCCACATCTATAAAACGCATTTATTAAAATACGCGTATTATCCTCTTCCAAATACAAGCTGAATTACATACTTTTTCTCAAGAAATCACTAATAAACAAGAAATATCAATCATGCATAAAGCATTGATTATGAAACACTTTCTAACTGAAATGCAATTTTATTTAATCATCTTTAAAATGCGATGCATTAAGCGTTGATATATTTTAAATTATCACAGTACTACAATAATTTATTATATTTGAAAACTTGAAACTGCATCGAAAGAAAAATTAACTTTATTCAAATGACGTCATCAAAATATAAATCGTCTGCCTCTCTATGTAAAAGCAATGAATCTTTCAATCATAAAGTAATTTTCAAGGCAGTTATCGTGCGAACGGACATGCAGATAGACAAATAAAATGAACAAAGTCATAAACACTTTTCAACTATATGTTGGAGAGTGTTAAAAAGTCCAAGCGAAAAATAATTTCAGTCTCTTCCCCCTCCACCATTAAAATGATAACTAAACGTTTTACACATGTGAGAAAATTACTCAAATGAAGTGCTTTTATTCTATATATGATTGTGTGAAGCACCCCACCAAAAGTTTACAAATAATCAGTAAATATTTGAAAATTTTGATTAAACAGAAATTTGGAAATTTCCGTTTAGATGTCATTTTGAAAATCTTTCTCCATAAGATGGGTTGTTGTTGTTGTTGTTGAGACCCGGACCGTCCGACCTACCAGAAAGGTGTAAGGCAACTGTTTGGAGGGCCGGGAAGTGCCACCCAATTTAGACCGGAAATCAGTGGGGGAGGCATTCACAGGAACCGTACCCTCCTTCTCCTACCACCAACCCCTCGGAAGGACTCTGTAAGATGGGTGGATGGCTGTTATATTTGAAACTGTGCTACATTTTTTTCCCAACCGCTTCGAACATATTGGTGTAAATAATGGACAAATAGCTCGAAATTCCGCTTAAACATTAATTAAAAATATAACATTTAGTTTTCTCTTTCAACACTTCACACCTAGATCTGTAACTCCATTTGAAAAAATTATACTTTATACACCAGAATTTGCTATTCAAATCACCGGACAAGTTTTCTATGCGCATTTTTGAGGTTTAAACTGGCATTTTCACAAGTATTATCATACCAAGATCCATATCTCCTATTCGAGACACCCCTTAATTTTCTATTAAAAAAAATCGCTTTTTATGTCAATATTGCGAAATCTCAAAATAGTTAACAACATATTCGATTTTTGGATTAATTTTTACAAATAATTAATTATCTAGTACTTTTTTTTAATTTAATAACATTCATTCTAAGATTCGTATCTATCATTTAGAAGCAAACTTTACATCAGTAAGTAAAAACCACTTTGTGCAAAAGATAAGGAAAACTTGGGCAACGTATAAACAAAATAATAAGGCAGAATACAGATTGTTAATGGAAATGCTGTAATAATATTTTTTAAAGTTTTCCTTAACAAAGCTGAAATTAATATCTTATTACTAAATAGCAATTTTTGCTGGCACTTCTAAATTGTCGGTTCCTAGTCTTACCGGCCCTATTGAAAAAGCTTTTAAATTCAGCAATTTATCTGCCATCCAAAAGGGCGCTATTAGGCATCTAATTGTCAACAAAGTCAAATTAAGGGCGCGGTAGCCCATTGGTTAGCGCGCTGGAGTTGCACTCAGTAGGGTTCGATTCTAGCCACTGCCAAAACTGCCGCCGTGTTCATGCGGAGTACGATCACGTTAAACATGTGAGTCCGAAAGTCCTTCCGAGAGGTTGGTGGTAGGGGAAGGAGGGTACGATCCCTGTGGATGCCTCCCCCACTGGGTTCCGGTCTAAATTGGGTAGCACTTCCCGACCGTCCAAACAGTTACCTTACACCTTTCTGGTAGGTCGGACGGTCTGGGTTTCAACAACAACAAAGTCAAATTCGATGATAACATTTCTAAATTAAATATTAACAAATCTAAAAAAATATAGTTACAATGCATTGCGTTTCAATCCTGATTTAGTAATCACTAGAGAGACAAGTCATTAAAACCTCAAGTTTAATTCTTAAAAATTGTAAAAGTATCTGATTCCGTCAGTGACAAATTATACGTGATTGTATGCTGTTCCCAAGATTCATAAATCAAGTGTTCCTTTTAAACTCATTGTTTCTAATATTGATAATGCTTCTTGCAAATTAGCCAAACAATTAATTACTAGGTTCTTTAGTTTACTTAATACTCCACTTATGATTAGATTATGTTTGAAAAAGAAAAATATTATAATTTTTAAATACAATTACGGTAAGTATAAAAAAAGCCTTTCTAAGTGACAAAATGTAAGTCTTGAATGAAATACTTGAATTCTAAGAGAATTCTATGCACCACATAATTATTTAGTTGTTCTTCATTTGTGTGGAAGCAAAATTGTCAACCTTTCATGAAAAATTCAATTTTATATTTTCCTATTATTTAATAACGTTAATTTATAATTTTTTAAATCTTATTGGCAAATAGTTAGGAGTTTGATTAGATGTATTACCCTTGTAATTACCAGTGTAATATCTTACTAGATAAATATTATCTACCATCTAAACTAAACAGACTTTAAACTAAACAGACTTTAATATTGCGCCTTAATGAACAAAATTACCTTAAAATCTTGAAATCATCTTCAGAACTCAGTTTTTCTTGTATCTGTGGTAAATTAATTTTATCGCCTCAAAATTGTGAATTTAAGCACTACTAGAAATATAAGAAATTTAAATACTTAATTAGAAAATAAAGCCCCTGATCGGAAGTTCTGCAATAAGCTCCTTTCACCTTGGTTCCCTCAGAAATGAGTTTGAAGAGGCGTGGAAATGGTGAGATTTTCTAAAAATAAAATTTACACATATCTAGAATTTAAAATAAGATCTTGTCAGAAGGCACAAATGATTTAAATGCAAATATTAAATTCTAAATAATCTATTTAATTAATCAAACCAATATCAGCCATACATAATTTCATCTTAGATGGTAAATTGTAAAACTCTGAACGGATGGACCAAACCACACAAGATAGTATATCTTCAAAAATTAATAAAATGTTCAAAATTAATAAAAGGTGCATTTTTCAACAGAAAATGACCGTCGCATTAAGACGTGTAGCAATAGCGAATGGCGCCAGGGTTCAAGGTGTAAAATTCGTCTTCGATCTAGACCATCTGACCTACTCGAAGGTGTGAGGTATCTGGACGTATGGAAAGTACCACCAAATTTAGACTGGAACCCAGTGGGATCGACACAAACAGGGATCTTTCCCTCCTTGCCATACCACCAACCTCTCGGAGGACCCACATATTTAACGTGCCCGTACTTCCCGTGAACACGGTGACGGTTTGGGCAAAGCCTGAAATCGAATTCGGAAACTACAAACTGCTTATACAGTAATGAAAATCATTGTCTTATGGCTTCTTCCGTATTGTATCACTAGATTGATCGAATGGGTTAATTAATTCAGAGAATGGATCATCGATGTCGAGCCTATATCTGAATCCGAAGGGCCATATTCCATATTTAACATCACTTGGTCCCTCTATGCATCATTCAGAATAATTATTCTCTCTATACACTCTTCTGTTATAGCAATTTCGGGGTAAATAATACTTTTATATGTACAGCTACGGAAAATAAAAGTAACCACCCCTCGTTATTCGTTCATAATTAAGGCAAGAGCCAATGCAAATATATCATTCGATTGGAAATAACATCCTATATAAATTCATATACCTAAATATACATAAGGGGCCATTTCCGTTACTAAATGAGCGCCAACTTCAAAATACTCAGTGAGAACGCCCAATTTCACCGCCATATTTTGAATTTACATCAACATTTAACCTCGGATCCAAGCTTCAAGTTATTTGGTCCAACCGTTTCTGGATTATGAGAATGTAAAGTTTTATGACCCTAATGTTAAATTAGTTTCCCAAAGATTTATTCACATATTCCTAAATAATCTTTTCATTATGCGATACATTCCTCGGAAATATTTTTAAAACTATCATAATACTGCGATAATTTATTATATTTGAAAACTTCATCGAAAACAACTGAAATTCATTCAAATGACGTCATACAAAAAATAACACGCCTGGATCTCTCTATAAAAACAGCATTTCATTCATAACATTTTCCCATTCACGTCATTCATCAGAATACTATAATAATTTATTTTATTTAAAAATTAAGACCATGGAGCTACATGTAATTAAACTCTATGCGTAAAACTTCATCGAAAAAAATCGTCCTTCTGTTTGTAAAATCAATGAATATTTGATTCATATCAGCTATACAGACTCCATGAACTAAATGATTTTGTGTTAAAGAAATACAGCAATTCTAAACTCATTCTATATATTTTGCTGTTTACATTTTACATAGGTGAAAAATAGGCTTCGTTGTAGAAATAATCAAATTTAGATGAGCATTTAAACTCAAATATATTGTAATTGCGTTGTTTCAGTATGTAGATGCACAGAATTTAAGCAAAAATAAAGTGGTTTTAGGACGGATGCAACACCCAATATGAATTAAAAAAACTAAAAAATCACGATTTTGAGACAAGATGGATGCCATATATCATTTTGAAGTGGGTCACGTGATCTTTTCATATCATGGTCACGTGATCGCTTCATATAAGAAGTGTAATTATTATTTTAATTTTTATTTTAAAAACTACTGAATATAGTTCGCTGAATTTTTTTTATACATTTTATGGAATAATTTGAATATTACCTAAAATTTTCGAAGCAATTTGTGAATTTTAAATCCGCTTAAAAAATGTTTGAAAAATTGGGTCCCATAAAGCTCAGTGTATTTCAGTTTTTCAACCGGGGTTCAATCCAAAATTAATTGGGTGATATTATTCATTTATATTCCCATAGATCCTACAGACCGTCTGAACAACATACTCAAATTTTATTTCGATTAAGTCATTTTTACGACAGTTATCGTGCTAACGGACAGACAGACAGACAGAATGTATAAAGTCATAAACACTTTTCAACTTTGTTGTAACGTGTTAATAATTCTTACTAGTTGGTGTATTTAATATTTAAAACTTTATCAGATTTTTTAATAGTGCTTAAACGTTATTTTTCATTTATTTTCTATTTGAAGATTACGAATAGATTTGAGGTCTATTGACATTTTAAAATATAATGTATCATTGTTATAATTCTGTGAAACAGCTTTATATTATCTTGCATTACTTGAATTTGGCACTACACTTTATAATTATTTATCACTGCTTAGTTTATTAAGAAAGCGAAACAACATTAATGTAAAGAAAAGGTATTTGACAGTTATGTAAAAATCGGGCAATGCCTGTAACTAGGCCATGACCAATATTTTAATAAGTTATATTGTTTGAGGTTTTAATAAGTAGTGCTTATGTCTGTGTTTGTGTGTGCGTTTGTATGTGCATTCTATTAATAATGGCTGTATGTATGATTTTACAACTTTGATGAGAAGGGGGGAAGGGTATGGCAATTACTATTGTAGGGTAGGCTTAATTCTTCAAGTTGTTGTTTTAGAAATGGAGATGGATCAGGAATCATTAAAACGTCAATTTATCCGAATATAACGACAGGAACTTTATAAAAATTTACATTTAGCCTAATTTGGATATATAATTTGTTTATGGCATCAAACCTGTGTGTTGCTATTGAAAATTTTAAAGGTTGTGTGTAATTCGATATGAAGACAGTCCCTTATGCAAATTTTTTGCATATGGATTTATAGATGTTATTCCCTATAGAGTGATGTATTTGAATTAGCTCAACTAGGAATGATGTCAGAATAGCCAGGATTGATTCGGTTTCTTTTTTTCGACATTGACGCTAATGTCTCCAAAGGGGGATCAGACTGTTCGGGATAGGGTATGTCAAATACCTGTCTTTTGAGAGGTTCTTCGTTTGGGATGGACGCTGTCCCACCCGTAAGGTTAAAAGAATTTACGCAAAACTATTACGTCGCGGAACCTCAAAGTTCCGCGGAACACCCTTTGAAAAACACTGATGTAGGTAAAATCATGTGCTGCCCACATCAGATTATTTTTTACACTTTTGCATCATTCCATTAACATTATTATCGAATTTTTCTAAAATTTCTTATACTGCCATTCCCCCTTTAAATTCTAAGCATGACTGCAATACTCAAATGAGTAAGTATTTTAAATCGCACTTTCATTGATGACATAGGATAACAGTGAGTAATGTGAAAAGCCGAATACGATTTCTACTGTATTTCTGAAGAAATTACGAAGAATTCGAAGCTGTACGAAAGAGAAATTAATGTACTCGCCTCTACTTTAGAAATCATTGATTACCCATTGATATTCATTAGAGCCGATTGGGAAGTTGAATCACTTTAGTTGGACTCGCTTTACTGCTCTAGACTAGATACATTTTATTAGATTAAAGGCAAGGATGTAATGAGATGAAATTAAATTTATATACGTGAAGTAATCAAATAAACTGTCGGAATAAGTTGTCTTACCGCCTGATAAGTTTTGATTATTTTTATTTATTTTATTGTTTTATTTTGCATTTAAAGGTAAGTTTATAAAATAATAAGTCCTGTATTTTTTTTATAAAATAACAATTTCTCTATTTTTTGTATCTCATCCAAAGCAAACTTGTGGAAAATAAAAAGAACAAGTTCTTTGGCTTTACAAAAAGTGTCAGCCATAAAAGTGATTAAGATGGAGAACTATCACCAAGTTTATTAAACTTCATGAGAGAAAAGTATGTAGAGGAAATATGATTAGATGTATTTCGCAATGAACTTGGCAAATTTACCTCTGTGATCCAAAGCAGTTTCTTGCTGTGATGAACTTAGATGAACTAAAAGGATTTGTGCTGATAACACTTGAAATCATCCACTTCATACCAACAAAAATAAAAAATAAAATTATTGGAAAAATGAAAGATGAGTTGAATGGTACTCTTGCCCTGGAGTAGGGTTAAGATCAAAAATGTATCGTTTAAAAAAATCCTTCATGGAAAAGAAAACTGCTAAAGGTGTTAACAAGAATGTTGTGAAAAGATTCATTCATCATCAAGATTACCATAACTGCTTGCTATAACTCAATAGACGTAACTGTAATAAACGTAAATGTAATAGAATTGAGCAAATTAAAATTGCTAGTAAATATCAGAAGATTTATACTGTGAAACAAATTAAAATGGGGTTATCACCCCATAACGATATATTTTAAATGCTGGAATTAAGAGTTTAGCTTATGGTCATCATCAAATTTAAATGATAAAGCCATGCTAAATTAAAAATTGTAGCGGTGTATTGTATACATCGGGTAGTGGTGGGACTACAATTTAAAAAAAATATTTATATTAATTAATGAAATGAAGATTTATTCTTTAGAGAAAGTGAATTCATTTACATACATTGCAAGAAGCTGTCTATGATCAAGTAGAATCATGTTGAATTATATTAAGATACATTACTTTTTACATGTATACAGATAGAATTCAATTTAATTAAAGGCACTCTAACATAGTAAAGATGCTTATGGATCAAAATCTGTAATGATTGAAATATATATATATATATATACATTGAATGCTCAAGATATACAAACGAAATGAAATTTGTAAGCAAAGATTACATTTATACTGTGGTAGCGGTTTCAGTACCAAAGTGCATGCACTGATTCCACTACACACAGGCCAGTGATCGTAATTTTAATATACCAAAAAGAACTGTAATTAACATATTTATCTTTATCATAATTACCAAAATAAACACCAGGTTCAAATTTAGAAGAGATTCCCAGTTTAGGAGAATTAAATCCCAAATGATGTACAGTGAGTAAAACATGAAGGCATACACAAATAAACAGGCTCATTTATCACACAAAATAATATTTTATTTTAAGATTTTCAAAGGGACTAAATGTATATTATATTTCAAATTATCACTTATAGTATTCAGAGCTTCACTTTATCAATTAACATTCTTACTTTTATGCTCTGGTCAAAATTATATAGCAAACAATATTTAACTTATTCATCAAGCATATGATTTCTTTAATCATGAAAATCAACTCAACATAAAGTTATTTCAAATCTGAGCCATTTAATATCAATTAAATTGTATTCACCTGTGCCTGTGATGCAACGGAACTTCTTGTTCCGAAAAAGAAATTTTACCTGAGCGGTAGAGTAACTTTACAATACGAAGAATGTCCTATTCAGGATAACACGATCTGTGGTAGAATCAAAGAGTTCCCAAAGGTGGATGGTCGAGAAAACGATCCAAAATTTAGATGACATGACAGCATTCAAATATGGCAAGTAAGCCGAACCTTCACGAACAAAACTCATCACCAGCCATCGAAACAGGACTCCTGGAAAAAAGAAAATAAATTTAGAAATGATGAAAAAGAATTGCCGAAACTTCCAGGTTCTTCTCCATTCAGCTCCAGAAGAGGCAGGGCGGTTTCCCTTAGAAACAAATGCCCAACTCCGCCAGCTTAGCCATTTTGGCCAAAACCCTTTTGTCTTTTAACAAGACAAAAATTTCGATGCGACCTTTCAGTCGGAATTTCCAGCTCCAAACTGCCGTGAGTCTCTCGAGCCCACGCCAAAGAATTTCTCCTTGCGCCTCTTCCTGATTGGACAGGCGCGCTCTCCTAGTAACAGGCGATCACACGTCACGCATTTCAGCCAGACGAAAAGCCTAGACATTCTCAACGAATTCTCAACCAAACTCGCTTTTCAGTGCAAATTCAATAGAAACAAGTCTTAGCAAAAAACACAGCACAGGCACGGAGGGAAAAAGATATTTCTCTCCTCGAAAATAAGAAAAAGGCTCATGGCGCAGAAATGCGACATGACAGCTCTCCCCTCCTGGGAGGCAAAAATTTTCCGAAAACAGTGAGGAAAATTTTTCTCTCACTCAAAAACACAAAAATTTACAAAGAATTTTAGGAACCTGTAAGTGTACAATAATTTAAAACAAAATTTTGGGCGAGAAAACGTGGGCCCCAACGTTTCTCAAGACAACGCCACTGCAGATCTGAATGACCGGCCAAGCCATTCATCACCACAGGAAAAGACCAAAAGAAAACCAAAAGGATGACAAGATGTCACCACATCTTAAAGGAACCTTTACAAAAATTTACACATAAACACTTAAATTCAGAAAAAAAAAATTTCTAGGCACTTTGCCTGACAACAAAATGTCTCAATCATCCACATTGAGATCAACCAGGTGATGTGAAACAAAACATGATATGATATGAATTTACAACTTATACAATATAAACAATTAGAAAATTTCAAAAATTCAAACATTTGTCACTTTCAAAACACACAAGTGACACAACACAATTCTTAATTCTTCAACAAAAGATTAAATATTTTGAAAATTAATTTTTAAATTAAATTTGTCATAATCAGGTAATGAGATTCTTCACTCATTCAAAAATTGTCTCACTTTTTGAGAACAAAGTCACTTTCAATATTTCAATTTTTCAATTTCAAACTTTTCATTTCAAAACTTTCATTTCAATTTTAGCTTTCACTTTAAATTACTTTCAAATTCAACACATTAACTTTAAATTACATTTACTTTTCAATTTTTCAACATTTCAACTTTCATTCAACATTAACTTAAATTTCACTAATTTTTGTCATTAAAACAATTCAGAATTTTCTTATTCTGACTCAATTTCAGAAATTACTTCAATTACTTTATATTAATTTCAATTTTACTTTAACAAAATTATTTACTTTTTCCAAAATTTCAAAAATTTCCTCCTTTTAGTTAGGGGAACAATTCAAATACCAACACCATTTCAATTATTTCATGAACTTAAATAAATAATCAAGATTTTTTTCACAATAAAACACAACAAAATAATCAAAGTCAATCAAAACAGGACTCTCGAAAAATTTTAAAGTCCAAGGAGAGTCAATTAACAAAATTACTTATTATTTAAATTACAATATAAACATTCATAAATTATGGTTCACAAAATCATTTAATTTTCTATTTACTTTTACTTAAATGCAAGATTTCCAATAAATTTTAAAATCACAACAATTTTCTCATAAATTCTATTTTAAAAGACAATATTGAAATACAAAAACTTAAACAAGTATCAACTTTAATTTAAAATGAGATTTTTCTTGCAAAATTTAATTTCTGAAAAATTGTGAACTCAACCAAAATTTAATATTGTGAAAATCTTTGATAAGATCTAAGATTATAAGGTGTACGTGTGTTTCTGTTTGTCATATAATTCTGATTTTGGTGTGGTGTATAACTATTTCTGTAGTTATTGTTGTAAATGATTCTTCCATTTCCTCTATTATCAAAGTTATTTGAATTATTTCTAGGTG
This sequence comes from Amaurobius ferox, assembly GCA_951213105.1. Taxonomy (NCBI): domain Eukaryota; kingdom Metazoa; phylum Arthropoda; class Arachnida; order Araneae; family Amaurobiidae; genus Amaurobius; species Amaurobius ferox. The sequence continues at coordinate 123,490,116 of OX578142.1, read as the reverse complement.
TGAAATGTTGACCTTTATTAGCATGAAAGTTTGATCTAGTATGAACAGCATTTTCATTTACCCTTTTATTTGGCAAATTAAATCTTACTCTTTTCACAGTCTTTTTGTTTTGAGATTTTTCTGCAGTTTTTGATAAACAAGATTTGAGTTTCACAGAGTCTTTCTCAGCGGTGATCACAGGAGTAAGTTTATTAGGCTTAGAGTTCAGTTTTTGACTTTCAGTAGTTTGTTTTGAAAATTTTTGCAATTCCTCTCTTCTTGGAGGTAAAAGAGTCAGTCTGTTCACATGAACCAGTTGTTCATTTTTGGGATTCATCACATGTCTGATTAAGAAATTTACTGCAGATGTTTGTTTTATCACTTTAAAAGGACCTCTATTAAATGAACTCAGTTTTCTTGACTGACCATGAGGCAAAAAGGGAGTGTATAAGTACACTAAGTCATTTACTTTGATATTGGGTATCTTCGCTTTCTTATGTTGTTGTAAAATTTGTGAATTTTCAGCTTTTTCCAAGTTACTTTTTACTACATCATATGTTCTTTTAAGTCTATATCTCAAATCTTCTCCATAATCATATGTTGATTCATATGTCGGAGGTTTAAATCCAGCTATCAAGGTATTTGGGACTGTTAAATCTCTTCCGTAGAGTAAATAAGCAGGTGATTCACCCGTAGAAGCATGTATGGCATTTCTATGAGCCAACAAAGCAAAATGAATTAACTTATCCCAATTATCTTTATCGTTATATGCAATATTTTTCAAGGATCTGACCAAAGTACCATTTAATCTTTCAACACAGCCATCTACTGAAGGCATATAGGCAGTAGTAGTATTCTTTATTATTCCCAATTTCTTATAAAAGCATCTTGCTGTTCTAGAAACAAAATTCGTCCCCTGATCTGAGACAATGTATTTAGGTATGCCATGCTGAGCCATATAGTGCTCTAAGCAATTTAAAATATCTTCAGTTTTAATTGAAGCCAAAGGATATTCTTCAGGCCATCTGGTAAAATAATCAGTTATCACAAGAATAAATTTATTTCCAGATCTTGATATAGGTAATGGTCCTACACAATCCATGGCGATTCGCTCAAATGGATATGTAGATTTTGAAAATGGTTGAATGGGTGCTTTATTATTTCTAAAACCACGATTTACCACACAAATTTCACATGAGGCGACGTAATTTTGGGTCTGGGAGTACATTCCCTGCCAAAAGTATTTTCTGCTCACAGAAGTCAAAGTTTTTCTAAATCCACAATGTGCGTAAGTAGGACAATCATGATGTAACCATAAAATTTCAGACACAAGTTCCTGCGGAACTACAACTCTTTCTTGTTCTTGGTGTCTACGTTTAGGGTGTCTGTGTGTACACCACAAGATATCATCTTTTCTAAAAAATACCAAAGTTTGTGGGTAAGGTTTTATGTTCTTATCTAAAAGATCTATGATTTTATTGCATCTTGGGTCAGATTTTTGAGCATTCTTAATTCTAATGAGCAAAGTAGGACAAGTAAATGTTTGTTCCAATTGACCACTTTGTATGTTATTTTCATTTTGAATTTCACTTTCATTATTATCAACAGCACAAATTTCATTTATTTCATTTGTATTGGCTGAATTTAAGTTGACTTCTGATTCTCTTATATTGCTACTATTAGTATTGTTTACATTTCTAGAACTTTGAGAATTTTGATTTACACTTGGAAAATTTTGATTTGCATTGTTATTTATCACTTTATATTGTGATACAAATTTTCTAGGAATGTTCTGAACAGAATTTGTACATTCATCTACATTTCTTGAAAGATAATCCGCCACCAAATTAGCTTTTCCTGGTTTATGTACTATTTGGTAATCAAATTGTGATAGAGATACAATCCATCTAGCTAATCTAGATGTAGGATCTTTTAACTTAAATACGAAAGATAGGGAGATCTGGTCACAAAAAATTGTGAAAGGTTTTCCAATTAAATAGTGTTTATAATAGTTAGTAGCCCAAACAACGGCTAATGCTTCTCTTTCGACAACACTGTATTTACATTCAGCTTCATTCAATTTACGACTAGCATAAGATATTGGATGTAAGATTTTGTTTTCATCTTCTTGGGACAAATAGCAACCTAATGAGTGATTTGAAGCATCTGTGTGTAAAATAAATGGTTTTCTAAAATCTGGAAGAGTCAAAATTGGTTTTGACAAAAGTTTTCCTTTCAAAATTTCAAAAGATTTTTGAGCTTCATTAGTCCAAATAAATTTCTTTTTACTTTCATTATTCTTGGTCTTCAGTAAATCAGTCAATGGAAGGGACAGTTCAGCATAGTCTTTTATGAATTTTCTATAGAATCCAGTGAGTCCAAGAAATTGTCTCACATTCTTAATTGATTTAGGAATTTTAAATTTTTCTACAACTTCCAAGTTGTGAGTATCAGGTTGTACTTTTCCATTTGATACTAAAAATCCAAGATACTTAATTGTTTTTCTGAAAAAATGGCATTTAGATGGTTTAAGCTTCAAGCCATGTTTACTTAATCTTACAAAAATTTCTTCTAATTTTTTCAAATGTTCTTCGAATGTTCTTGAAGCAACGATAATGTCGTCAATGTAAATTCCAGATATGCCAGCCAGCACCAGAGACATCAATCTCTGAAAGGATGCGGGCGCATTCTTAAGACCAAATGGAGTTCTAGTCCATTCAAAGTGTCCGTCAGGCGTTGAAAAAGAAGTCTTCTGATAATCATCAGAATGTAAACACAATTGATAAAATCCACTGGTTAAATCAAGGGTCGAAAAATACAAGGCTCCAGCAAGGTTATCGATGAGTTCCGAAATATTCGGAATAGGATAATTTTCTACAATCGTAATTTTATTTAACTTTCGGAAATCCGCTACTAAACGGTAACTTCCATCAGGTTTCTTAACAAAAAGCACTGGAGTATTATAAGGTGATGTGCTTGGTTGGATGATTTTGGCATCCAAGAGTTCGTTCACTTGACGTGAAAGTTCTTTCTGTAAATTGTGTGGAATTCGATATGGTTTCTGTCTAACAGGTATATTAGATTCTAGATTAATTTCATGCAGAATTGTATCACATCCAGATAATTCTTTCATATGCTTAGCAAAAACATGTTTATATTTATTTAGTAATTTTAAAAGTAAAGTTTTCTGAGCATAGTTCATATGTTTCAAATCAAAATCTCCTCCCCATGCATCAAATGTATCATTATCTTCAATACAGTTCTCAATGTCAATTCTATTATTTATGTCAATATCAGCTTCATAGATGTTTTCGAAAGTTCCTAATTTCGTACCTTTATTTATATAAACACATTTCTCTGATGGATTCGCTATTCTTGCATACAAAAAGTCATTTTCAGGAATTTTATGAATACTTCTTGCAACGAAAACCTTATTTGCAGAAAATTCTTTATTATGGATAGGTTCAAGTAAAACTGTCGTGTCTTTCTGTAATTTATAATTTCTTTTCAATTTGACAAATGACTCTGTGTATGGTTTCAAAACACATTTCTTAAATGCTTTGGCAATAGCCAAAGTATTGTCCTGTTGTGAACTTCCTTCATCATGTTTATCACAACTTGTTTCAAAAATTTCATTATCACTGGTATTGTTTTCTGTCAAAGATCTGTTTGTATGTACATAATCATTCATCTGCATTTCATGTAAATCATTTTCACATTCATAATTTGATCTCTCATTCACATTTGCATCAAAATCTCTAAAGTCGACATCTCTGAATTCATTGTGGAAGTTGTTTTGTTCAAATAAATATCCATTATCACACTTATTTTCATATCCTCTAAAATTTCTCAAAAAATTTGTGTCTTTGGATCTATAATCCACATCATTTGTAAAATTGTAATTTCTTCTATCACATTTATAATTTATAGCATTGCACTCAGATATTTCAGGTTGAACATCTTTGTGTCCAAAGGTAATGGTCACTTTATTTTTATGCAGAAAGGTACTTCCCAAAATCATGTTGTATTCATTTGGTGTAGGAGTATTTAAAATGCAGCATTCAATCACAATGTTGTTTTTTCCCACGGTTAAGGGAAAGGAAGCTTTCTCATCAACCCAAACATCTTGATCCCCAACTCCCTTCACAATAATGGATGTATGTTTTATTTGCACTTTTCGAGGATCAATTTTCTGTAAAGCATCACTATAGATAATGTTTATAGAACTTCCAGTGTCTATTAAGGCATTTAATTTAAAATCTTCAACAAAAACTGAGATGACTGGAAAATTTTTCTGGCAAGGAGCTTTAATTTCCGTCATACAACTAACCTCAGAATTTGATCTATTAAAATTTGGAGATTGAAAATTTTGTGTTCTAAAATTCTGTCTTCTAAATTGTCTTCTATTACCAAATCTATTATTAAAATATCTGTTATTTCTTCTATATCCCAAATTATTGAAGTTTTGAGATTTATAATTATCAAAAGGATTTCTAAAATTTGAAAAATTTCTTCTCTGGAAGTTTGAATTTCTATTAAAACTGTTACGAAAAGGTCTTCTAAATGATTGAAAGTTCTTTCTTGGAGAATAATTTTGATATGGACTTTTAACATACCACTCTTCTTCCTGTGAGGCAACTGGAGTTCTTCTTTGACTGAAACGGTTTCTATTGTCAGTTCTTCTAGATGATGTAGAAGTTTTGAAGGATGTTGATGGTTTGTGTTTCTTCTTTACTGGAATATCTTCCCATTCTTCTTCTTCTACCAGTTCATTATCATTGTATCTGCTTGTAGAGGGCGTATCCAAGAAGGATTCTTCGAAACTGGAATTGCTCTTTTCCAGATCTTCTTTTATCTCATTCAGTCTTTTCTTTCTTTTTTCAGAGTTCTCACTAAATTTTCTTCTTAGTTTGTCAAATTCTTTCTTCTTTAAATTTAATTCTTTCTTCAGTTCTTCAATTTCATGTTTAGGGTCATTTTCAGTTCTTACAGTATTTACGGCTTCTGTCATTTCTTCCAGCACTTCATTTTGCACTTCTTCTTCCAATATTGCTATCTCTTTAGCAGCTTCAAATGACTGCGGGTTTGCAGATAACACAGCTTTTCGAATAAGGATCTTCAATCCTTTCTTAAAGGAGTTGAGCAAAATTGCAGTTCTCAGGGAATCTTCATTGTCAGACACAGCATCTTGTGGAAAAGCGACAAAGGATTCAGCTTCTATGCGGTTCGCATAATCACGAACATCCTCACTAACCAGTTGTTTACAATTAACAAGGGCAGCAACATTTTTAGCAATATTTTCTTTCTTTGTGAAATTGTCCTTGAGTGCGTTAACAACTTCAGTAAAATTCGTGCTTTGGTTTAGTTTAGGGATGGATTTGATCAGTCTTTCAGCACGACCAGACAACTTCAACTTCAGGACGAAAATTTTGTCACGATTTGACCATTCGGCGTGTTCAGCGACAAGAAGGAATTTCTCCAAAAATTCGTGAAAAGATTCATTTGCATTGCCAGCAAAACCTGGAATGGATCCAAGGAACTGTGATCCAATTCCCACTTTAACTTTATTTGAGTCTCTGACAGCGGAAGCTGATCTGCCAGAATTTGGAGAAGGTCGTGGTGGAGACACCGAAGGCATACGGTCTAATCTGTTCGGTTGTGCAGAGGAGTCTCTACTCCTACTTGCACGAGAATTCTTACTATTTCGAGGCATTTTACACAGTTTATCACAGTTTATTTCGAAAATAGTTTCACTTTTTATCACTTATTTATGTATAAGTAGAGCACAAAAACACAATTTGTAAACTTCTTTTCACATTTTTTTTTTCATTAATTTGAACTTCGAACCACTTTTGTATGTGCACAGAACGATTGTATTCACTTTTCATAAATGTGTGTATGCACTTTATGTATTTACTTTTCAATGTATGTGTATTTGAAAATTTCAAAACTTTAAATTCACTCTTAAATATCATATAGAATTTGTGTATATATTTATGTGTGTCATATATAGCTCAAAGAATATATATATGCAACAAAAATTCAATATGCAAATAATACTCTGGTGCATCTGGGCTTATGTGCTTTTTGCACTTTTATATTTACTTTATGACATATAAATAACAGTTTCTTGCCCATTTATAATTCAAACACTTTGCACCACTAAAAGAACTTTTTCACTTACTTTTACATTCAAATTCTGCAGTACTCATATGCATATAATCAAAACACAAATATTTCTGCACTCCTTCATAAAAATTAACATTTCTTACTGTAATACTCTGGGAAAGGGAACAGGCACCAATTTGTGGTAGCGGTTTCAGTACCAAAATGCATGCACTACACACAGGCCAGTGATCGTAATTTTAATATACCAAAAAGAACTGTAATTAACATATTTATCTTTATCATAATTACCAAAATAAACACCAGGTTCAAATTTAGAAGAGATTCCCAGTTTAGGAGAATTAAATCCCAAATGATGTACAGTGAGTAAAACATGAAGGCATACACAAATAAACAGGCTCATTTATCACACAAAATAATATTTTATTTTAAGATTTTCAAAGGGACTAAATGTATATTATATTTCAAATTATCACTTATAGTATTCAGAGCTTCACTTTATCAATTAACATTCTTACTTTTATGCTCTGGTCAAAATTATATAGCAAACAATATTTAACTTATTCATCAAGCATATGATTTCTTTAATCATGAAAATCAACTCAACATAAAGTTATTTCAAATCTGAGCCATTTAATATCAATTAAATTGTATTCACCTGTGCCTGTGATGCAACGGAACTTCTTGTTCCGAAAAAGAAATTTTACCTGAGCGGTAGAGTAATTTTACAATACGAAGAATGTCCTATTCAGGATAACACGATCTGTGGTAGAATCAAAGAGTTCCCAAAGGTGGATGGTCGAGAAAACGATCCAAAATTTAGATGACATGACAGCATTCAAATATGGCAAGTAAGCCGAACCTTCACGAACAAAACTCATCACCAGCCATCGAAACAGGACTCCTGGAATAAAGAAAATAAATTTAGAAATGATGAAAAAGAATTGCCGAAACTTCCAGGTTCTTCTCCATTCAGCTCCAGAAAAGGCAGGGCGGTTTCCCTTAGAAACAAATGCCCAACTCCGCCAGCTTAGCCATTTTGGCCAAAACCCTTTTGTCTTTTAACAAGACAAAAATTTCGATGCGACCTTTCAGTCGGAATTTCCAGCTCCAAACTGCCGTGAGTCTCTCGAGCCCACGCCAAAGAATTTCTCCTTGCGCCTCTTCCTGATTGGACAGGCGCGCTCTCCTAGTAACAGGCGATCACACGTCACGCATTTCAGCCAGACGAAAAGCCTAGACATTCTCAACGAATTCTCAACCAAACTCGCTTTTCAGTGCAAATTCAATAGAAACAAGTCTTAGCAAAAAACACAGCACAGGCACGGAGGGAAAAAGATATTTCTCTCCTCGAAAATAAGAAAAAGGCTCATGGCGCAGAAATGCGACATGACAATACTGTGAAAAAAAAACTTTATATTTACTTACTGATTAATAACATTATTCTTACTCTTATCTGACTGATAAAATCTCCATTCATAGAAACATCACGTGGCAAGATGAAGCTCCGCCCTCTCTCCATACGGTGCACCTATGTTTTAACATGGGGCACCGGAATTTGCCCATGTTAAAGTATAGCACCGGATGAGCCAGAACCCCCTTATATACACTACTACTAAGTTTTGATTATTTTTATTTATTTGACTGTTTTATTTTGCATTTAAAGGTAAGTTTATAAATTTATAAAATAACAAGTCCTGTATTTTTTTTTATAAAATAACAACTTCTCTATTTTTTAACTCATCCAAAGTAAACTTGTTGAAAATAAAAAGAATAAGTTTTTTGGTTTTACAAAAAATGTCAGTCATAAAAGTGATTAAGATGGAGAACTATCACCAAGTTTATTAAACTTCATGAGAGAAAAGTATGTAGAGGAAAAATTATTAGATGTATTTCGCAATAAACTTGGTAAATTTACCTCTTTGATCCAAAGCAGTTTCTTGCTGTGATGAACTTAGATGAACTAAAAGGATTTGTGTTGATAACACTTGAAATACGTTTATTTTGTATATCTCTCTATATATCATTATTAGGTATTTGTATAATTTAGTTAAATCAGTCCTTTTCAATCCACAAATAATTGCATATCAAATTCATTCAAATTGCAAGGTAGGTTTGCATTTTTTTATATTTCCCATCGCATTTCTTGAAGGATTCATTTCGAAGTAGGTTGACAACATTATTTAAAAACTAATAAGATTTTAGATACTGTTATCACTATTTCAGTTTGATATATTGAACATTATTTTTATTGTATGGAATATACAAAAGACCCAGGAATGTGTCTATAATTCCACATAAATATTGATTTCCCGATAAGAAAAATTATTCAATATAAACAAGCAATCATTTTCAATACTTGCGAGACCTCGTCATAAGAAATAAAAATTTTTATTTTTTTTACTTGCAAACGTTGAATACTCCGGAAAGTCTATGATATAATCAGCACAGAAGTAAAGAAAATGGTTAAGTTTTGATGCGTACTCTAGTGGAAAATATATGGATGTTGTTAATATTAAGTCACGCAGAAGTTCAGAAAGTGAAAAATATTTATGTAGTCAAAGGCTGGATATGACCTTACTGCTCTGGAAGAAAAACATTTCATGGAGACCTATCTTAAGGAAACGTATTCTAAGCTGAAAATTAGCCCATGACTTCGCGCAAGGCTCCTAAATATACAGGCTAGCGCAACAACAGCCGTTTTGACTTCCAGTTAAAGCGATATCTGCACATGGCGAAAAGAGGGTTATTTTCTTGTCCTTTTCTCAGAATCTTAAGAAAACCAAAATATGCTATACTACTTTCTTGAATATTTGGTACAATTTTCTGAAAGCAGAAGCAATTATTTTACAGCTACATTGCATGTCAAATATCAGCCATGTAACATGAAATGGCACAGGCTGGCGATAACTAATTGAACAGGTTGGAGTTAAATGGCAGTTGCGTCAGCCTATAGATTTGAGAGTCTCAACTTCGCGGATTGACTGTCAGTATTTCAGTCGTCAGCGTCAAGGGTCAACACGTGGCGACAGTCAACTTATGCGGCTGACCCCACTGTGTCATGAGTCAGCGACAAAAGTTAAGAACAATGTTTTAAGATGATTTTTTAAAGAAATAAATATTTATTCGGAGTTATAAGGCCTAACTAGTTATATAAGCAGCATTTTTGCTAATAAATAAGCTAAGGCTAAATTCCATAATGATAATATTTAATTACTAATTCCATACACTAATGCAACTTCATACAGCGCAAACTTAGGATCTAATTCGATAAAAAAAAACCTTAAATCGGGATATGACAAATATTGGAAAGTTATTAAATCTATACAAGCAACATTAGTAGAAAAATATTATAGCTACAGATGCAAACAGGAAACTTCTTTCAGTAAGGCGAAGTGCGCCAATTCTTTAATGGGGATAAATTACTTGTAAGCATATTTGCAGAAGATCTATGTAATATGTATATATTTATATTATCTATTTATGTGCAGTGTCTAAAATAATTGTTGAAATAACTATAAATAAAATTATATGTTTATTTCAGAATATTTCATATTTGAAAACTATTAATATTTTTAAACATTGCTATTTCATTCACTTTTTCATTCAATGCAATGATTAAAAGCAGTTTTTATCCAGTCAAAGCTATTTTACCCTTAAAGGAATATTAAGTAACTAAACGTTTTACTATCATGTTGTTTGAAGCTTACTACTAATTATAACATTAGCACCTTAATTGTTATAAAAGGCTATAAAAACAACATGGAAAATGTTAGTGAATAGATAAGGACAAAAAAAAAATCAGCAATGAATATTGATCATAGACTACTTAATAATTTATGAAGTACCAAAAAATAATTAGGAAATAAAAGCTTGCTTTTAGTTATTTATGACACACTGATTTAATGGACACAATCTATTATTCTTTAGTTGCTATACAAATTTCATACAATTGAATACTGTAGAACATGGAGGAATTTTTTATTCGATATATAAAATGAAACATTAATTAGGAATAAAATATTATACAAAAATATTATATAACCACGTACTATTTAAGAAAATACAAATTTGAAAATTTAATTATTTATAGAAATCATCAGTTTTACGTAATTTTGAAAAGTGTTAGTGCAACAGTATATCGCAAGCAAATGGTCAAAAATATTATAAATTTAATGTCTTAGTATTTTTCATTGCTATTTCAATCTTTTTGTACAGGGTGTTCATTATAGAAAAAAGCAACCTAAAGTGCACGTTAAAGAACTTTGTCAATATACAAATGCATTCACAACAGTGTGCATAAGCAACCAACGGGTATAGACGAAAAATTCTTGTAAGTATGCAGTCCTACACGGTGATTCGGCTGATACTGTTTAGTTATATGCAGATCCTGGAATCTCAAAGCAATCTCAAATTTTCTGGTAAAGTCAAAAGCCACAGCATTTTTTGGAATTCTCAAACAGAAATGCTTGTAAAAAATAGTTTTAATACTATAGTTTTTCTTTACGCAATTAACACTTCTTGAAAAATTCATGTTTCTCAATCAAGATCTCTGATCAGAAGTTTTTGTTGTAGGACACAAAAACAACAATACAACTTCATATTGTGCCAAAATATCAACTGCTTGAGAAATTTTCTTACTGCTCTAGGACAGGAAGTTTACACACTCAGTACTGACAAAAATTCTCGTAAGGACTGCATAGTATTGTGCATATGGATTGTGTTTCAAACTGTACTGAATTTTATAACTGTAAGCAGCAAATATGAATAAAATGTATTATATCGCATTTGCTTTGAGAAAAAATATGAAAATTATATACAAAGAGTTAACTACACCTATGCATGACATTTTTTGCTTAATTACACTTTCAGAAATCATTTACAAGCATGATATACTGTAAATCGTATTGCAAATAGAAAAACAATTTTAGAGTAAATTCTCAGTTGAATGTCGGAGTTCTACGGTTTCAGGTAAGTGCAAAACATTTTTTGCTAATATTTTGTAGTACACAGAAATTCAACAAGAATGCCTTGAAAATACTTTGTATTACAACATAAATGTCCAGACGTTAGTTTACATACAAGCTATACATTATTTACAAAAGTATTCAATATACACTTATACCATACGTATTGCATATTTGAGAATTTCTCACGCATTAACTGTTCTACTATGATCAGTTAGATATAAATAATTCATCTCGTTAAATATGAATTCTTATTAAAAATTTATAAGAATAGTATACAGGGTGTTTCAACATAGTTTATCCCACTTTTAGAGGGTCAGCGATTGGTTTTAGACACATACTACCAATTTAAAAATTTGTTAAAATTAATTGCTGAATTCTTTCATAAAATAATATTTCCACTCTACAATGGATGGTAATGTATAGGGAGTGCTGTAATCGTGTCAAAATTCATAACTCCAGTTTTTGACGGATCTCGTATACATTTAGAGCGCTCTAGAACCCTAAAAAACATTTTAGCGTGACGTCTGTGTGTGCGTCTGTGTGTTTGTCTGTCTGTTTGTTCAGCTGTTTGTATGTTCAATGTATGTATCCAAACTAACTAAAATCTGATTGATCAAATTTCACAAACGTTGGTAGATAAGTTACTTCTGGGTTACCCTGGTGCTGGTCGAATTTTGGTACGGTTCGGAAAAAGAGCCTACCTTTTTTGCCAACTGACCCTCAAAAATTGTGAAAATCTAAAATAAAAACTGCATATGCTCAAACTGCATTATGGATTTCTTTCTAGAGATACATCTTGCACACTGTTGGAAAAGTAAAATATTAAATATCTAGAGATCGGCTTGTGATGAAGTTCAAAAATGGTTTTAATTCATTTTTGTTTAAAAGTAATTACATTTCATCTACTCATTACATAATAGTGAATATATATATTTTTTTATAATTTATTTCCACGTTGGATCAAAAGCGTGTAACTCTGAGAATGGCGATGAGCGGCCTTTAAAAATATCATTAAATTTTAAATGAAAAATCACTTATAAATTGGCAATTTTCGTAACATTTAAAAAGAATAATTAACTCTTTATAATGATTGTTTCTATTTTCAGAAATAAGCAAATAAAATAAAATAAGCGACTGGTTTGCCTACGGAATAATTATTTTCTATTATTTAAAAGTTTTGACAGATTACAATGAGATCAAAGACGTCCTGTATTTCAAGAACGGTGCATGTTAATGTTTCGTAAATCATCTCATTTGCTTTTACATAAAATATTCCATATAAATTAGGAACTTTCGTAACATTTTTATAAACATTGTTTCGATTTAAAAAAATCGGATTTTCCCTTGTTTGACCACCCTGAAAAGCTTTTATTATGTATCAGTTGGAATAATTGCATTAAATTCCAGTATGAGTTCAGACCTGTCCTATATCTAGAGAACGACACATGCTCTATAATTGATTTCATTTGCTTTTATATAAAAAATACCACATAAATTAGCAAATTTCGTAATATTTTAAATAATGAGCCTTTCCTAACGGCTGTATTAATTTATATTTTTTAATGTAGATTTCTCCTTGATTTGACCTCCATAAAAAGCAATAGGGCTCTGACATTTATCATTTAAAATAATTGTACCAAATTTCGTTAGGATATTAATAACAGTATTTATTATTGAAACATTTAATTCTATTTGGGGTAAGAAAAAATCCCATATCTCGAGAACGTCACATGCTAATATTCCGTAAATTATACCCTTCCCTTTTGAATAAGAAATCACGCATAAATTGGCGATTTTCGTAACATTTTTAAGTATATATATAATGACTATTTTGATTTAAAAAAATGAATAAAATTATAAACAGTAAAGGAATTTTCCTGTTCCGACCCCTCTGAAAATCAACAGATCTCTCTCTGCCTTACAGAAATTGTAACCAAGTGTTTTTTCCAACTCAACTAAAATGCTCTTTTGTTCAAATCAGTTATTCTATTTGTGCAACTTCTCTTTCAAAAAGTTTTGCTTTACTATGTATTCTAGTGAAAATAAAAAAATAATTTGAATTTTACATATCATCTTATCAATCGACAAAACAATTAAAAAAAAAGAATAAAATGTATCTGTATATATAATATTAAGACAAAATATATAGATTGCATTACACAGTATAGGCAAAAATACAATTCCAATTCTTTCTATTCTATGATAATTCATAGTGTTTCACGTGTTAACAAAATGTATTTAGAACAATGCTCTTCCTAAAGTACAAATCATTATATTCTAAGCTTGATATATTTGTTCGTTTCATTTTCATAAAGTATAAAAATATTCCCATAGCAAGTTATACATTCGGGGCGGATAGTCCAGTGGTTAAGGCCCGGGAATTGCACTCGAAGAACCTGAGTTCGATTCCCGGCTCTGTCCAAACTATTCCTGTTTTACGTGGAGTACGGGCAAGTTAAGTCTGTGGGTCCGAAATTCCTTCCAAGAGGTAGTGGTAAGGGAAGAAGGGCGCGCCCCTGTGTATGTCGCCTTCGCTGGGATCCGGTCTGAATTGGGTGGCACTATCCAGGCCGTCCAAACAGACACCTTACTCCTTCGGGTAGGTCAGACTGTTTGGGTCGAAAGAATAAAATTATACATTCAGCTATGCATCGTAAAATGGAAGAGCTTGCTTGTGTCTGTATTATGTATATTATAATTTATTTTCTTGGAATCTCATAAGTATTTTTAATTATTGATATAAAATAAACATAAATGTACTGTAATTTGATACATGGAATTTCTTTTTTTATGAATCCGGACTTAGTTACTCAAACACAATTATTCAAGTTTGGTGTTGACTGAAATACGCATTCAAAAGAGTTCGTAAAATCGAGCTCAATGGTTGAGATGAATGGTAATACTTCCAAACGCCACATTAAGATGAAGCGATGAAATTCATCAACGTCTATTAACTTCACATCCTTTCGTTGCAGATCAACGAGCATTATTCCCTGCGATCATCAACATTCACTGCAATATTTTCTTGCTCCCATGATCTTTTTTCTTTTAACCCAGGCAGTTCGACCCACCTGAAAGTGTAAGATATCTGTTTGGACTGCCCGAACCGTGTCACCCAATTTAGACTGGAACCCAATGAAGGGGGACGGCATCCACATTGAACGCATCCTCCTCCCCCTGCCACCAAGCTTTTGAGAGTACTTTCAGCTACAGAAATTTAACGTGCCCGTACTCTACATAAACACGGGGATATTTTTGGGGAAGAGACGGGAATCGAACTCGGGTCCTCCGAGTGCAATCCGCAAGGTTTAACCACTGAGATATCTCGCCCCCATACACCTATTATCTTTCTTGATTTTTTACTTTTTTTGACCCAGACCGTTCGACCTAAGATGTAAGGTATCTGTTTGGACGACCGGGGCATTGCCACCCAATTTAGACCAGAACCAAGTAGGGGCGACATCCACAGAGACCAACCTTCCGATTTCTTGAAAAGTCTTTCAGACCCACATATTTAACACGGTCGTACTCTGGGTGAACACGGAGACAGTTTGGACAGAGCTGGGACTAAAACTTGGGTTTTCTGAGTAAAATCCTCGTACTCGGCTGTCCCGCCCGCACCTATTATCTTTAAAATTCAATATTTTCAGACAAAATTTTATATAAATAAATATATCTAATAAGTATAGTATCTATTGGAGTATGGTTCAAATTTTTGGGCACGTACAAAAAAGCCAGACGGTTGAGGTAAACAGCGATATTAACATGCTTTGCATGCCCATAAAAATAAAAGTGGTAAATATTTGATAAGAGAATGATACGTAATTATAAGGTATAAAGAACTTGAGTCAGGAAGAAATAAGTTTCGCTCAGGCCATCTAACGATTCAACCTAACAGCGATCGCTGCAAAATTGATGATTAAATGCTCAATTAGCGACGAGTACTCATTTGCATACCCAAAATCAACACTTACATACCTTTTTAACTTCCAACATCAACATCGTTTTACTAAAAGGTGATTTTGAAGGGAGAGCATCTTAAAAATTTGCATCAGATGAGCATAAAGAAAAAAAAAACATTTAAAGTTTTCTAAAAATCATCTAAATATATCTTTGGATTTAGGGAAAACTTAATATTCGTAGCGAAAAGTACATTCTGTATTTTTGGATGGGCAACAGACATAAACCGCTTGAGAGACAACTACACAACAGTAAGTTTTATTCAAATTGATAGGATATTATTTTCAAGAAGGGTTTTAGAAGCTTATACTATATTATTGAAGTCTATTTATAGTCTATTATTAAGCTTATAGTCTATTATATCTATAACGATTTCCGGAATAATATAAAAACGCTGTTGAATAATTCGCTCGGTAATGCTAATAAACCATTAGTGCTAAATTTTATTCGAATCGAAAAATGATGCCAAACTTAATGCAATGGTTTAATAATATTGATCATTATCCAAAATTAGATAATCATAATTGAGCATTCTAAATCTTTCAACATAAACAGCATTTCTGGTACATTTTATATTTAAAATAATAAAACGCTATATTTTATAAATAAAAATTTATGCGAATAATTAAAAATTAGACGCAAAAATTATACGCAAAAATTAGACAAAAACACCCCATAACGCTATTTTTTTCAACGAAAGAAATAATTTCAATCGTAAATAAAATCAACATTTTACGTAAATAATACTCGAATTGTGTAAATATTTGAAAACAGTAATGTGTAAATACTTTTTGCTCTCTCAAAATTCCATTTCTATTATTTTATAAAAATGATACTGTGATTATAAAAGGAAATTAATATCGCTCATTGTTTATAAGGAATTTATTTCTCAAAGTGTTCGTTTTCTACCTTATCCACCTTATCCCATATCCGTTAAGAAAATAATTTTATACCTGCTGAAACTCTTGAACAAGAGCAGTCAAATTTTACCCACTTTTCTTTTCAAACCTCTCCTAATTATGTTTACATGTTTATAAACATCATATGTTATACATTAACTCCCCATAATCTCATACATTTTTAACTACCATTGCATGATTTTAGGCAAAGATTAAATATTAAAATGTATTAAAAATTATGTTTTTAGTTTGAATAAAAGAAGCAATTTTTCTTAATCACTTAATAACAAAACCCGCCTGTAAGGTGCGTTTCCAAAGATTTGGAAGACCCCATTGCAGATAACAGCATCCATTGACCAGTTCTTGCTTGGGCTCATCAGTATAGAATAGTAGAATATACGATATATGCAGTGGCAGCAAGACATTTGCGATAATGTAAAATTTTCATGAACATCTAGAACATCTATTACACTTGACAATTTCAGTCCTTCCACGTAGCCGGCATCAAATTCATATGTAATTTTGCTCGGGCTACCTAAAGCTGCAAAGGCTATGGTCTTCATTAAATTCATATACTATTTAGCTTGGACTACACGAGCTGCAGAGGTTAAGGTCCTGACCTCTGCGGCTTCGTTTAGCCCGAACATGTATATGAATTTGATGTCTGTTATGTGGAAGAACCGAAATTGTCAGTTCCTATAGAAATTCGCAAAAACTGTGTCTTATCGAAAGATTCTTGCTGCCCTTGCATATCCCATACTGACAAACGCATAATAAAAAAAAAACTGCACCCCATTCGACGCTATTATCTGCAATGTAAGTGCCTTCCAAATCAATTTATCTTTTCTACTACAGTAGACATGCAAAAATTGAATACAAAATATATACAAATGTATCTATAACACTACACATACATGCATAAATCCATTTATAAAACGGTGGTTCCTAATTCAGTATATTACGTTGCAGCAGTTCCTTACATGATACCTGGACAAGACGGTCCGAAAATCGAAGGAACCCGTCCAAGGTATGAAATTGGTGACTTGGTTGATGTTAATTGCACCTCTGCTCCTGCTGGTAGTAAAGCTCTTCTCAAATGGTTCATAAATGATAAAGAGGTAAGTTGTATATGGAAGCTATTATATAGAAGAACACTATAAAAGATATGTTTTAAACTCAGTAAAAGGTGTCCAATATATGCCATACGGCCATTCAGTGGCTCTTTTCCTGCTACATAGGGGAACATATATTACAAAAAGTACACAAATATGTATAAATTTTTACTTTAAGTTGCAATCTTGGAGTTTAAATCGCACTCCTAATCATTTTTCTCTTTAAATGTTTAGAACTCGGGATAGTACCAATATAAATTATACAGTGTTCGTGCAAGTTTAAAATGTAGTTGTATTGCGACTGCATTTTTCGTGATATTCAGCGAAATAAAAACAGCCAATTTCTGCTATTATTTTCACACAATATCCCATTTTGCCTGTAGTGAAGGGCGGCTTGAACTCATCAGATATTTTAGGTTTCATAATATTGTTCTACTAAATATAAATGTATTTCTCTCAAAGGAGCTAACGGAAAATCAGACATAAAATTTTGAAAAAGACGTTCATAATATATATATATATATATATATAATATGCACAGAGATGACTTATCTATGGGATGATGCATCAAAGGTATCTAGTACTTTCACATAGCTAGAATCTTGTCAATCCGTTTAAGGTTCGACATCAAAGGGAAAATCTAAATTTTGAAAATCTGAATTAGGGATGACGATACGAAGAGATAATCAAAGACTGAGGGGGGGGGGAGGGGTATGTGATATTGAACATCGAACTTAGACATGGAGCTCAGACATTTCTTAGAGGAAATTAGCAGGGCATAAAATGTGGTGCCAGCTATCCTAAAAAAATGCCATCTAAAGTTTTTACGACAAAACATTTTTATTACCGAATTTATGAACAGATGTCAGAATTATTCCCCCTCATATTTGTCCCGAGTGGCAGAGGATGGGGCATCAAAAGCCTATCAAAAATTCGTATTTAGGGCACACCAATAGGAGCATAGCGTTGTAATTAACCAGTAGCCAGAGTCCAATGTGAAAAATCGTCGCTCCTCAACATGGTCTCCAAAGATAATTTTTCCCCCATATCATTCCTTGCTAAAAATGTGTGATGTGAATTAGTATCTAAGTATAGATGAGATAAATTTCTAAGTGTCAGAGCCAAAATATAATACGACTGCCTGTCCGAAGTATGCTGGTATTTTTCTGCACAACCTGTATTTAAAAAAGTCCTGGATTTGGTGAGCCACCTACATTTAAAAGCTCCCGCATTTTTAGCACATAGTCTGTCATTCTCTTGGAACGAACTTAATGAATGATTTTAAAATGTTAATTGCTTTTAAAAGAATTAGGATATAAGATAATGAAAAGTTAAAATGTTAAATTACACTGAAGAAATAAGTGTAAATAAAATCCTTGTAAATATTCATACTTATAAATAAAAATATGTATGAAATAAAAATACGTATAAATAAAAATATGTATAAATAAAATAAATAAAAATGTATTTAGGCTTTGTAAATATAGTGAAGGTTCAATTGGGTCATGTACTGTTGGTCTCAGCATTCATTTTTTAATATATTGTGTATTACCTTACAGCGGTTAGCAGGTAAGTGGAAAGTTAATGTTAAATGAAAGTTAAATTCCTGTTTCAAATGAATTATTACATATATATATATATATATGTGTGTGTGTGTGTGTGTGTGTGTGTATGTATGTATATATATGTGTGTATATATGTATATATATATATATATATATATATATATATATATATATATATATATATATATATGTATATATATATATATATATATATATATATATATATATATATATATGATGATTGATTCAAAACTCTAGATACAAACTTCTAGGGGAGGTAGAGAACACAAAAACAAACCGTATTCTCATAGACCGGAAATATGATAAAGGGCGCCTTTCACTAGTGCTGCAGTTGGGTGGTTTGGGCTTCCTTATTTGAGGTGCCGACTTCGTACGGAGAATATGCATCGTTTTACGAGTGATAAGCTGGCGGGCATGCATATAGTATATGAGGAAGCTGGCAGAAATACACGTGGCTACACGATTGCATCATGAACGGTACACTAACAGACGTGTACCACATCACCAAATATGTGAGCATTTCATCAGAACTTGTGCGAATACTGAATTAATTGATAATGATCGGAACTTTGAACACCTGTTGTGAAACTGTAAGTCTACAACTACTGTCAAAATGTTACATTACGCCTAATAAAGATTTTTTCACCACTTATTGTCTTGTCATTTCTGTACCTTAGTGTATCCTTTGGCACATTACGGTGGCGTTTCTGGTCATACATTCTTATGTGAATATAGTTGTTTCTCTGCCTCCCCTAAAAGATTGTACGTAGAGCTTTGAATCACCCTGTAGATTTCCATAGGGAATAACCTTCTTTTAGCTTCCGCTTGAGTACTTTCTGTGGCCTGAGATATAATCTTTAGGTATGTATGTTTTAGATCAGAGATCATAAGCCAATTTATATTTTTCCTAAAGCATGGCAACAAGGATGATTTAGTAGCCAATATGCATTCCCTACCAGGAAATATTTGCGGTATTAAATTTTATAATAAATTAAATTTTTATTTCCTATTTTTCGTTGTGAAATATCTGAAAATCCCTTAGGTCAAATTAATATTAGAGGATTCAAACTGTTGCAGTCTGTTGAAAAATTGATATCGAAAAATTACTAGACTTTATTTCTAGGAGTTTTTGTCTACACATATGCATTGCAAAATCATAACCTGTTCAATACTTACTCCAATAGTGAAGATGGGCCAGAGTGGACAAATAAACTAAAGCCAATCAAGTGGATTCCTTTCAGCTAAAAAGAATCGATTTTAACGATAATGATCGGACAACGATATAATGAACTTATTTCGTTTTTATTTGTGACTAGCAGCATACCCGTTCTTCGTACGGAATATATAATATAAAGAAATTTATAATTCTCAATCATGTGCAAATTCTGTTAAAATATTAAATTTATTGCTCCTAAAGAGAAGTTTAGGAATATTTGTTCTCACTATGCAAAATTATCTTCACGGGCAGATCTGAAGAATAAAACATCCTGCCCCCTTTTGTAAGCAAATTTACAAAAAAAAAAGGAATTGAATCAATATATGCAACCCCGTACTACATATATTGTCGCAGATTAGAAAATATGCCAGTGTGTTAGTAGAAGATTACCCGTATTACAATATGAGTCTAAAAAATATTTGCCAAAATATAAAAAGATGACGTAATAAATTGAAAATATCAATAATCCCCGTGATCTTTATACCAGAAGGTCGTAAATGATTCCAATATATGCCAATATATATCAAAATATATGCCAATATACCTGTACTACTTATATTCTCGTAGATTAGAAGATATATCGGTGCATTTGTAGAAGATTACATGTACAACGTACTATATATGAGTTTCAACAATTTTCGTCATAAATAAACAATGGCATAATAACTTGAAAATATCAATAATCCCTGAATCAACAGTCCCCGAAAATATCAATGATAATAATGTTTATACCTGAAGACCGTAATTGATATTATCCAGTCAAAAATGCAATATCAATGAAATTTATTTTACATATACATATCTTTATTATTCAAATCGGAAAAGATTTAATAAAAATCGTTTGGCACATAACACATTGGATCCATTGTTAAGCGACATGCTATCATTTGCTTCAAATAAATTGATGGAAATCATATCGTCTGAATAATGCTATCTCCATGGAAGGCTTGGCGACATTTTCGTCAATTTAGCGATAACTTAAAAAATCGCCAAATTTATCGCCAAGTGGGACTGTAGAACTAATAGTCCCATTTTGCGACAAATTTGCGACAATTTTGCATCATCACAATACTATCCCCTAACAAAACACAATTAATTTCATTTATTAAGCGCAATTTTATCAATTCCATGATATTTTTATGGATTTACAAATATTTTTATCAATTTGGTGATATTAAAAAAATTCGTTAAATGTGTTACTAAGTAGGATGCATGGACTGACCGACAAATGCTACCGAAACATCATTTCAGTACTCCATTCTAAAAAAACAAATTTAATTTAATTGATTTGCGTCAATTTTATCAATTTGGAAACATTTCCACTAAGTTGGTAAAGTTTAAGAAAAGTTACCAAGTTAGCGATATTCCGCCAAATTCGTAGCTCTGAATTTGCAGATCTGAGGAATAAAATATCCTAATCCCGTTTGTATATACTAAAGGAAAACACTAAAATTGTATAAGATACACCCGTTCTACTCTTTTTCTGTTTCAACAATCGGCTAAATGAATTTATTGGGTAAACACAATATATGAGTTTTATAAGCTAAACACAATATATGAGCTTGAAACCTCTTTGCTAAAATAAGTGAAAGTGATGTACGCAGTCCGCAATTTATATAATTAAAAGAACAATCAAACAGTTCATTTATAAATTATATTTTTACATCCATTTATTTATTATTCAAATAGAAAAATAATAATAAATATTAACAACACATTTAATTTCATTCCGTTGCCGAGCAACATGATATAAAATAGAATCTTCCTCATAAAATACGAAATTAAATAGCCATTTTGATTTCTTTATACTTTTCATCGTTGAGTAAAAGCTTGTGAAAGATAACTCATGGAGGTAGATTTTTCCATTTAAATTCAAGTTTTAAACAATTCATGTTTTCCGATAGTGACTAATTAATGCAAAAATCCTGCATCAAACTCGGAAATAAAGTTTTATTTCATTTTGACGTTTTAAACAAACGATTTCCATCCTTTCCGTTTGGATAAACCACGGACTTGGAGAGTAGAACTCTTAGGAAAATGTTCCGTTTTTCATTAATATCTTGACAACTATTGGTCTTAGAAACTCGAAACTTGGACTAAATTTATGGAGGACTATTTCAAGGCTATCCACAAAATTTCATTAAATTCGGTTTAGCTGTTTTTCCGTGATGATGAGACAAACGAAAATTTTGTTTTTTACTAATATCTCGAGAACCACTCCTCGTAGAAACTCAAAACACAGACTAAATTTTAAATGGGGCTATTTTTAGGCTACCCACATAAATTTCATCAAATTCGGTTCAGCCGTTCTCCCGTGATGATGGGACAGACAGACAGACAGACAGATTTTCAATTTTATTTATATAGATTGACGGTGCAGCAATTTGATACATTTATATACGAGTATATGGCTTAATGCTAGAAATGTCAATGTCAATTTATACCAAGCTAAGAAAATGGCAATTTAATTTATTCTTAAAATAACAAGGAAGAAATAACTTTTTTTACAGGAATTTTTGTGTAATTTATTTTTGCATGCAATCTATTTATTTTAAATAATTTTAAACACATTAATTTGCAAATTTTTTCTAGAAAAGTTGGAAATTAGGGCAACAAAATAGATGTGATATTATTAGGAACATTATTTCAAAGCAATTTTTTGTATTACCTGAACATCAATCCTTTGTTGGCAAAAATTTTGCCATACTGCTGTTTTTCAAAAAAATATTCCTTAAAACATCTATTTCTCAGGATATGATAGATAGAGCTCAGATGATGGCTGGATTGGATTCAACAGCAAATTCCAAAGGAGCATGGGAGGGTTTACTAAGAATTTCACTTCCGATTTTTCCATTTCCTGTTCAAAAATCTTCACTTTAATTGAAATACATAATTCTAAAGATTGGCTACTGATAGAGTCTAATGACAACTTATATGGATTCAGCATCAAAATCTGGGAAAAGTACGGAGGCTCACTAAGAATTTTCACTTACGGTTTACTTCCCACTTCCAGTTTATTTTTTACTTCTAGTGCATAAATTTACCTTGAAATATTTATTTATTAGGATGACTGATATAAATTCAGCGTCAAATTTAAAAAAGAATGCGGGGTTCAAGAAGAATTACCACTCCTAGTTTTAAAAAAATCTTGAAACATATATTTTTAAGATTGGATATAGGTAGAGCTTAAATTATGACTGATATAAATTGAGCATTAAAATCCAGAGATGATAAGGGATCACTAAATATTTCCACTTCCGATTTTTTTCATTTCCAACTCAAAAATTTACCTACAGGGACTACAGGGAGGGAAAAGGTAAATAAAGCTTCCCATTTCTAATTCTGCAGATGTTATTTACAATTTTCACAAAATATCGTATAATTGTACTAAATACGTATGCAATAGAGAATAAAAATGCTTAATAGTTTCTTCTAAAATTAAAAGTACACATCGTCTTCCACCGTATGTAAATTTCTTTATAAATTTATTGTTATACATATTCATTTCAGTACAGTTGTCTGCCAGCAAAATAGATAAAATCACATGTATGAAATATCACATGATAAAATCACATGATAAAATCACATGTATCTCCTTCTATCTAGTAGTTATTGTTTCATCCTATATATAGCAGTATTCATTATTTTTGCCATTGTCGTAGCATTGCCATAACTATAGCATTGTCATAATTATAGCATTGTCATAGACCATTCTTCTGCCAATATAATTTTTAAAAATCTATTGTGGGCAGCATATAACTTTACTTATATAATGCAGTGAATTTACGACATTTGTAGTCAGAAAATAATGTATAAGATCTACGTAACTGTATTTTTATCGTTAAACTGTACATTTGGCAATTTTTCAAATGGCAACATGTAAAACTATTTGAAAATACCCAATTAACTTACATTTCAAGCAAATATAAGTAAAAAGAATCTGATGTGGGCAGCACATGACTTTCCTTATATAAAGCAATGAATTTACTACTTTTACAGTAAAAAAAATCTGATGTGAGCAGCACATGACTTTCCTTATATAAAGCAATGAATTTACTACTTTTACAGTTAAAAAAATCTGATGTGGGCAACACATGATTTTCCTATATAATGCAATGAATTTACTCCTTTTACAGTAAAAAAATGTTATTCTTATAGTAAATACTTATATTCTTTCCAAGATATTGAATTTTCTTCAATTAGTCGTAATTTTCATTGATGTAGCGTCATTTTTATCCATTTGGCGAGATTTTTGTTAATTTGGAAACAATTAAAAATGTCGCCAAGTTGGCGACATTCTGCCAAATTCGTCGCCAAAATCTCGCCAAGCTTTATGGACGGGGAAATAAGTTATTCTTATAGCAGATAAATGACTATTGGCGTTCAAATACAAAAGCATTACTAAAAGTATCTTTTTTCATGAATGGAACGAGCTAGTTCCACGAGAATGATGTCACAAAATTTATCGCATGGTATTACATATGAAAAGTGAACATGTTTCTCAATGGGAAATATATTTTTTTTATTTCATATGACTTTTTGATACTTTTTTGAAAAATGTACAATATCTCGAGAACGGTTCATGTTAGCGTTTTAAGATTTATGTCAATCGTTTTCTAATGAAAAATTACATAAGAAATGTGTACTTACGTAACTTTATTAGTGGTTTTGAATTTTTGACGATTTTTTCAAATTTTACTCGAAAATTTAGGGGGGTTCTGAACATTCGATTGCGTATAACAACAATAGGCTTCTAGTGTTTACGGATTGTGAATTTTGTGCCAAATTTCGTTCGAATCGGTCCATTCGTTCGTCAGTTATCGTCTCCACAGAATCACTGACACACACACACAGACATCACTTCAAAAATGTTTGATTCGTGATCAGGGATGCATGAAACGTACTCTCCCATCGAAAACTCGAATTCAAATTTTCGACCCCGTCACAATACTTTCCTTATACATTATGTATATAAGGAAAGTAAAAAAAGGTTCTTCCTATAGGAGATGCATATATTCTTTCCAAGCTATTGAATTTTCGTCAATTAGTCGTCATTTTCATTGATTTAGCGTCATTTTTATCCATTTGGCGAGATTTTCGTTAATTTGGCAACATTTCAAAAAGTCGCCAAGTTGGTAAAATTCCGCCAAATTCGCCACCAAAATCTCGTCAAGCGTTATGGACAGAGAGATATAATATTCTTATAGCAAATAAATGACTATTGACGTTCATATACAAAAGCATTATTCAAAGTATATTTTCTCATGAATGGAACGAGCTAGATCCACGAGAATGATATCAACAAAATTATCGCATGATATTAACGTATGGAAAGTGAACATGTTTCTCAACAGTTAATATATTTTTTTTTAATTTATGGGATTTTTTGATAAATTTATTTTAAAAATATGAAATATCTCGAGAATGGTTCATGCTAGCGTTTTAAGTTTATGTCAATTGTTTTCTAAGGAAATATTACATAAAAAATATCTATTTGCATAACTTTATTAAAGGTTTTCATTTTCTGATGACTTTTTCAAAATTTCACTCGAAAATTTAGGAGGGTTTTGAACTTTTGACTGCATTTAAAAACAATAAACTTCCAGTATTCACGGATTGTAATTTTTGTACCAAATTTCATTCAAATCGCTCCATTCTTTCGTGAGATATCGTCTCCACAAACTCACTGACACACACACACACACTTTCACACACATACACACTTTCACACACACACACACACACACACACACACACACACACACACACACACATACATACACACTTTCACACACATACATACACACTTTCACACACACACACACACACACATCACCTCAAAAATGTTCGATTCGTGATCAGGGATGCTTGAAACGTGCTCTCTCGTCGAAAACTTGAATTCGAATTTTCGACAATACTTTCCTTATACATTATACTATGTATATAAAGAAAGTAATAAAAATTCAGCCATTATTGACATTGATATATATGACACACAGTAGACCAGCAATGTTATTTTGCCGGTCTACTTTTCAAGAAGAATATAAATCATTTCAAATGCAAAGCCATATAGAAATTAATGTAGCCTAAATTTTGCATTGGCCCTACTTGCTCTAAGTCACAAAGATGCTCCAGCTGAGACTAGTCAAAACATTTCTTAAAGATGCAAACAGTTTTAAAAGAAATTTTAATATTAACTTCCGTGTTTTCTAGCGTTCTTGGAAAGATAAAACTACATACAGAGTATTTTTTCTATAAGAATTTATTACTAATTCTGCACATATTTCATGTTATGGAAATTTTATCGACTGCTAAATTTACGCCATGTTGGGCCATGCTTTGAGAAAGGGAGAAATTGGCCTTCTTTCCCTTATCTATTAAAGACACAGCTGAGAATTTTTTCCCTGGACACAGAGGGTACTCAAGCAGAAACTAAAAGCATATTTATCCGGATAGAAACCTGTAAATCAGAATAAATGCACGCTTTAAGAGTAATACAGATGTTATTATTTATTCTGAATGAGTGATTTCAATAAATTATACACTTATCACACGACATGTTATAACCAATATATCAACATAGTGTGTGTGTGCTAATTCCCCCGTGGTGAAGGGGCGCCTACGCACCACGTCCACAAGATCCCCCACCCATGGCGAAGGGGAGGAGATTTACAGCTTCACTTTTATAGAAGCCCCCTGAAGGGTGGAAGTCTGACTTGGCTTCGACATGACAACATCCATGCCCACTGACGGGATTCGAACCCGCAACCAGGCAATCCAGCGATCAGACGGTAACGCATGCCCCTGACCGCTCGACCACCGGATCGGCATATCAACATAGTAATCAAACCAAATTGAGGTGCTGTAAATTTTAACAGAAATTTAGCGTTAAATTATAAAAAATGTGTATATATTGCCAATTGTTAAATTCAAATCTTGCATAATATTTGATGCAGACCTAAAATAATAATATTATTTGATCTTACAGTATTTATTTGTGAGAGATCGTATTAAATCTGCAAAAACGGCCATCAAATCATCTTCCCCGAAATCAGCTGAGTTAGACCAACGCCGTTACTTTACTCATAATTGTTGCATCTAATCGATTTTTTGTACGTGAAAGTTGTGTTACACTTAATGATTTTAATTGGAGCGGTGGAAGGGGAGATATTCTTCTAAATGATTGTGTTAAGAAATGATATGAGCGGTACGTGACGGGGAAGCAGTTATGCTTCATAGGTAATTTAAAAATATAGACTTATTTTGAAAACTGCAGCGTATTATCTGCTCAGTTACTGCCTGAATTTTATTTATGTTTCACCGTCTGCACGTCTGAGGAATTATTTTATTTTATTGTGAAATAAGGCAGTTTTCTAAAACTAAAAAAATAAATGAAATGGTTCTAAAATTTAAAAATAAAATGTTCACTCATTAAATTTCTTTAATATCTTGTCTCGTTATATATATATATATATATATGAGAATGCAATTTCGAACTAACCGCCATTTTTTGTGTAGTTTCAATTCATTGTTCTCTATTCTTAATCTCTTATCTTGAGCTGATTATTATTGCCTATTCTCATTTTTGCCGAGTTTTATTTTTATTTACTTTTATATACTTTTAATTGTGATTTTTGAATCCTAATATTCTTCTCATCCCCCTTTCCATTGTAGTGATATGTTACCTTCTATCTTTATCCTTAGTCTTGGCTTATAGTTACTCATTTGTAACAGATATGCTAGAGATGGGTTTTTTTGTACATACAGTAGTTTATGCATAATTTTCGATTAAAATCCTTCAATTTTTATTTATATATATATATATATATATATATATATATATATATATATATATATATATATATATATATAACAGATTTAGTTATAGCGATATCATATATAAAGGCGGATTGATTTTGCTTTAACTTCAACCACACACACTTTGTAAAGATGGCGGGATAAACACGCAGGCATCTTTCGATAAATACAATAAGTTTATTCTTAAAAATGTCGAAAATCATAAAATAAACACCCATTAACGTAATTTACAAATAATAAATTAGAATGTTCATGGTCCACCCTTTCTACCATCGGCTTCAGTCACACACGCCACGTTTCAACTCGTGCCTCGCACTTTGCATTTTAAGAACCTTGTTGCAAGCTCCCTCTGCCGTCCGCAATCTACGCGGCTGCTATTTAAATTAGAGTCTTCTTTCCCCGGGGAAGACACTGCTTACAAAATAAGAAATCGAGAATCGAAATTATTAATCCTTACACCTTTCCAGACAGAAATAACCGAAAACGTTTAGAAATCTCAATGGAGAATGAACTATCAAATAGAAAATGGCACATATCCTTCCGATCCGACAATTATTTGATTTTCAGAAATTAATTTCTGATACATTTTACTCTGATAAAATGTTATCTTTACATACTAGTACATCACTTGACGAACCAACTGATCTACGAATGCAATGCTAAAATGGTGTTTTTCGTAAATTGCAGCCCGGAAACGTTTAGATTTTCCGTTTGTTTAAAAGTGTTTTAGATACGAAAATATACTTTTCATTTAGCAAGGAAAGTAATATTCATTCGATTTCATAAACAAATACTTTTTTCGGGTTCGCAGTTATTTATACTGTAGTTTTATTTTTGAAAAATGATTTTACAAACTTTATATATTTTACTATATATTGATAAAAAAATAAATTCGTTAAGGAAAATAGAGAATTTTAGTTTTCAGCTAGATCCCTATCGTTTCCAGTTTGATTCCTATCCCGCTCTTTTAGATATTTATTGTCTGCATGTAGCTACACATCCCTTTTTCTTCATAATATGATACATATC
Source organism: Amaurobius ferox (assembly GCA_951213105.1). Lineage (NCBI taxonomy): Eukaryota > Metazoa > Arthropoda > Arachnida > Araneae > Amaurobiidae > Amaurobius > Amaurobius ferox. The sequence goes on along the minus strand of OX578142.1, from coordinate 123,461,421 downwards.
TATGATAATGAGACAATTCAGGAGTTACAATACATATGTATATGAAATATACAAATTTTATCATATACATTGAAATCTAAGTAACATTATCTCCCAACAACGCATAAAAAATATGAGAATTTGAAATATTTCTGTGGGTCGATCTATTATGACTGCTTATAATTAAAATATGGCTCAACATATTTACGTAATTTCTTCACTGGTGCTTAATCAGGAGCAATATATATCAGTAAAAATATTTTCAAATTTTGTAAAGCGTTAAAAACTGACAAACTTTAAAGTTAATGCTACGCAAGTTAAATGAAAATTTAAATAATATAAAATATATTTTTAGTATATTTCAACGTAACATCTTAACCTTTTGCTTACGGGTGGGACAGCGTCCATCCCAAACGAAGAACCTCCCAAAAAGACAGGTATTTGACATACCCTATCCCAAACAGTTCAATCCGTCTTTGCATTGGCGTCCTTGGACGCCAATGCAAAGGCGGCATACCAAAGTGAGTACCCTTTTTCTACATATGAGAGAATAAACAAACCAAGTTCAATGAACTTACTATACCAAAGTGATAATTACTTTTCTGCATAAAGGGAATAAACAGATGAATTTCAGTGAACTCGTTATACCAAAGTGATTATTGTTTTTTTTTTCATATAAGGGAATAAAAGAATGAAGTTCAATGAACTCGCTATACCAAAGTGATTATTGTTTTTTTTTTTTTCATATAAGGGAATAATCATTATACAAATCATTATCGTATAATCATTATCGAATAATCATTATACAAATCATTATCGCAAATCATTACTATACAAACCATTATCGCACAAATTGTTTCTTAAGGGCATTTATCGGTCATAATTTTCAGTTTTAAATCGAGATTCATCCAAACAGTTCAATCAACCTTTGCAGGCATTGGCTTCCAAGGACGCCAATGCAAAGGCGGACTGAACTGTTTAGGATAGAGTATGTGAAATACCTGTCTTTTGGGGAGGTTCTTCGTTTGGGATGAACGCTGCCCCACCCGTAAGCAAAAGGTTAAGCTGACAATTGTTAAAATTTGAAACAAAATGATGAAATTCTCAGTGTCTATAGCATGACGGATGGTAGCTCAGCCAACGTAGTTCAACTGTAAATATTACGGGCAACTTTTTATTCAGCCCTGTATTTGATTCACCGTTTCATTTAACATTTGGTCAAATATAACTTTATCCTAATAAACGCATACACTCGTCACACATGTTTAAAAATAATTATTAAACAAATCATTATCGCACAAATTGTTTCTTAAGGGCATTTATCTGTCATAATTTTCAGTTTTAAATCGAGATTCATTCAAAATCGATCCAAATGTCAAGAAAAACTTTGCGGTTTTCACATTGATAAGTATGGTTTATGAAACATATTCTTTATCCTTAGTACAGTTTTTGCATTAAGCAAAGGTCTACTGAATTGCGTCGCCACGTAATCCTAAATAAAAATATTAATCTATACAATTAATCTGCTCTATTTAATTCTTAAATAAATACATTAATTTACACTATTAAAAAGTTGTCAACAAATCTATGTACCTATCTATTTATGTATATACCCTTTTTCTCGCTAATACCTGAATTAGGAAATGGCTGTTTGTATTTAATTCCCAACAGATCTGGAGATATGCACAACGTATTAAAAAAATTCAAAACCATTAACAAATTTTAATTACTTGAAAAAAATCTCTCAAAAATAATGCGAAAAGCTGAAAGAAATATTTTATTCGCATATGCAGTTCAAAATAAATAAATCTCGCTATCATCCACCTATAAATCGGTAGAATTGATAGTTTTAAAACATAAAAAGGTAATAAATTTTAAATTGAATGTGCCTGCTGTATATCAAAATTACCAATGTTAGTATTGAGATGCACAAAATTTTAAATTTACTGTAAAACCGTGTATAGTATTCACAGTGACATCCATACAAATATGCCACAATTACCTAAATTATAAATATCAAAGGATATTTCAACGAGGATTCGTTTTTGGTGATTTAAATGCTATCCATATAGTTCTATATTCAATTAATTTCAGTGAAGTTTTTTTTTTTCATAAGTGTTGAATATTGTTTTTTAATTTTTTCAAATGCAAAATATCAGCTATTCTAATTTTGAAAAGTAACTGTCTGAAATGTAAACTATTTAATCTCTAGTACGTAATATTATAAAAGTTTAACAAATTTTTATCTATTTCGTAATCTCTTCCAAAATTTTACTTAATTTATAAAAGAATTTAATGCAGTTCTTTTCTATCAATTTTAAAGAACCTAAGTGTACCTCCATTTTCTTTTTCTTTGAAGTGCAATTGTTTGTTTCCTAGTTTCTTATTGACACAAAGAGTTACTAAAGTTATCTCTTTTATTGAAAACTGTTAAAGATTTGGGTTCTTACATTTATTTTTTATTTAGAGGCACACTAATTGAAATAAAACATAGCCAAATAAACAATTCTTCCATATTGCACTGAATGTATAGATATTTATAGTTAAAATATATTTTTTCGCCATTCTGCATTGAATAGAACAAATGATTAAGGGGCAAGACTAAAAAATATTGAAATTAAATGGAATGCATTCCCAAATTCTTTCGGAGTAATTCACGGTAACATGAGTTCATCTTAATAGTTTACTGTCATTATTTGTGCAAGTGATTAATTTTGATACAGTTTACAGCTAAAAACTTTAAAGAGGTGAAAATTTCAATGTCAAAAAGCACGAACTCGCCATACCAAAGTGATTATCCCTTTTCTACATATGAGAGAATAAACAAACCAAGTTGAATGAACTTACTATACCAAAGTGATAATTTCTTTTCTGCACAAAGGGAATAAACAGATGAAGTTCAGTGAACTCGCAATACCAAAGTGATTATTGTTTTTTTTCATATAAGGGAATAAAAAAGAATGAAGTTCAGTGTACTCGCTATACCAGAGTGATTATTGTTTTTTTTTCATATAAGGGAATAAAAGAATGAAGTTCGGTGAACTCGCTATACCAAAGTGATTATTGTTTTTTTTTCATATAAGGGAATAAAAGAATGAAGTTCAGTGAACTCGCTATACCAAAGTCATAATCCCTTTTCTACATATATGGAGGAAAATTCAAATTCAGTGATCTTGCTATACCAAAGTGATAATTTCTTTTCTACATATAAGCCAATAACAAAAATGGTTATTTGATTATTAAACACGCATAGAAGCAAAACAGAAGAAGAAATTTATGAAGAAGAATCCATATGGTGGCGTAGTGTATATACTTCATTTTCGACTGAACAATTAAGCATTTTTATACTCTTTTGCACACTTATTTCGTACATTAATACAAATTTACGGAAAAACAAAAAGTGATACCTCAAGAACTTCTTAATAAACCTTCCTACACCTTCCAAAATTCGATGCTGAATCGATATCAGTCATTATCTAAGATCTATCTATAGCCGATTAAAAAAGTAGACGTTTCATGGAAAATTTTTGAGCCGGCAACGAGAAAAACTCGGACGTTGAAATACTTAGCGAATCATACAAACCCTAAAAAACTCAATGCTGAATCCATATCAGTCGTCGTCTGATCTCCATCCACAGCAGATTCTGAGAAATAGATATTTCAATAAAATAGAAAATTCTTGAACCAGAAGAGGAAAAATTACCGGAAATTGAAATCGTTAGTAAACACTCCTTTCTACTTTCTTGTAATTTGATGCTGAATTATCATCTATCATAATTATCTATATCAGTATATCAGTATATCAGTAATTATCTATGGCCAATCATGAGAAATACATGTTTCAATAAAAAATTTTAAACCGGAACTAGAAAAAGCCTTACAATCAGAACACAAATTCTGTTTTTATACAATTTTGAAGTGAAAATTTTATTTTCACTTCCAAATTTTTGCTTTTTTGAATGAATGGGAATGGCATAATACGTATTCTACTTCTGTTAGTAAAGTATTACTTAATTGCATGAAAGAACTTCGATATACTCAATCTAATTATATTATTCTAGATAACAGTTATGAATTAATTGATAAATTGCATTTAATTGACAAAATCGTTGGCTTCCAAACTTTTGATTTTATATATCTCTTTAATAATATTAATATGCAAGATCTTTATAATATCATCTTATCTCTTTATAATGCATTCGTTGCCAAACATGCTGATCATATTAAAATCAAAAAACTTTCCTAAACTTCTCCACACATTGTTTTGTTTAATAACTATATTTTTAAGAGAAGCCAATTATATTTACAAGTATCCGGTGTCCCGCAAGGTGGTTGTAATAATAGTATATTAGTAAATTTATATCTTTATTGATATGAATGTACATTTACATCTACTGGGTTATAATTATATCGATATATGAACGAAATGGTCTGTGTTGTTAAAATGGATTTAAATAACATTACCATCGATTTCTATCCGGATAATCTGAACTGTTAAATAATTAACCTACTATTAGTGTAAGGTCAATTTTCTGGATTTAAATTTATGTATTGAATATTTTAATAGTATTATTTATAATTTATATGATAAAAAAAGTTATTTTAATTTCAATAAATTATTACCTTTTACTTCTTGTAATTCGGTTCAAATTTTTTGTAGCATCATTAAAATCAATTGTTTTGAATTCATAGATTATCAGATAAAATTTCATCAATTTCATATGAAAAACCTTATTCAAACTAGTAAATCATACTTTTACCCATTATATTTGGTTTAGTAAAAAAATTTAGGGTAACTCAGCGTTGTTAATGCACTTTATTATGTCTACAGTTACTTTCCACCTTTCTGGTAGGTCAGACGATCTGGGTCTCAACAACTTTATTATGTCTAAATCACTGTAGTATTTTAATCATTCTCTAGCATTAATTAACTGATACTTATGGTTATATTTTCTATTATTACGCATTTCGTTACGCTTGCATCATCTAACAGTGCATTTTACCAGGAGATAGATGCAAGAAGTCAGTGGAAGGCATTGTCTAATTTCTATAATCAATTAATATATTCGATTGTTTATTCGATTAATTTTTTATTAATTCTTTAACTTATTTTATAGTATTAATAATAATTATCACTTTTATCTATATTAATAAGCACTTGTTATATTTTGAATGCAGTTCATCTGGTTTTTATACCTTCTAATAATTTAGAAAGGATTTATTATTTGCAATTTTCAAGAATGGCAACATCGAAAATACTCCTCAGGGTTGGCAACACCTTCTTTGTACATTATGTTGGGTTGGTTTAGCTCTTTGAACTTCTACAAATTTGTAAGTCAATTTTATTTTTTCAATTTATTCAATTCTTTAGTTTTTCAAATTTCTCAATATTTTCCATTTATAGCACATTGGGGCTTCTATTACCTTCTTGTTCACAGTAACAGGTCAATAAAAGAAAAGTGCTAATTGAGGCTGATGTATAGTAGTAGCCCCCTGAAGATTTTATTATTACATCACCTTCATTCTATTGATTGATATTCCATTTTTCTTTGATATATTTGTTTTAAATTTAATGTGTGATTTTCTGGTTTTTAATGTTTATGACTGGCATTCTCTTGAGATTTTTCTGGTTGGTAATTAAATACTTTCGTTTGTTGTAGATGCTTTACTATTTCTCTATTTTCCTTCAATAATTCTATTTTAATTCATATTTAATTCATATATATATAAATATATATATATATATATACACATTTTTACACACACACACATACACACACACACACACACACACACACATATATATATATATATATAATTATTAGAGATTAATAGAGACTGTCAAATATATACAGGGTGTCCCAAAAACATTGGCCTCGGCTTTTATTCCTTAAATATTGATCTTAGACATATATAGCAAATTGCAAAGTTACGTAAAAAATGGTACAGAATTTTACGAAATCTATAAAAATTTTCAAGGGATTAAATTTGAAGAGATATAAAATTTAAATTTTTATACGGCCCCGTACAAAACCATTTCCAATGAGCAAAATATGCCCTATACACTAATAAGGTGATGTACAAAATTTCAGCATTTTATCATAGAAAGTCCCAGAGATATGTTTAAAAAAAGTTGGTGAGGGATTAATCACAAATTAAAATGTAAATGTTTACAGCAAAAGTGCAAATGACGCAAAGTAGAAATGCATCATAGGCAAATAATATCTGTCTCTTATCTTTAATGGAACTTTGGTATAGATGAAAAACTGTTTGAACAAGCTTTGTAATCTTTGTGTAAAGTTAATATTTCTACACAGTGTAGAGACTTTGTACCAATAGATAGCAACATTATTATTTATTTATGTAATCATTGTTTTCTTTCTTAATTTGTGTATAACCCCTGTAACGAGATCTGCCGACATGATTTTACGTTTCTGAGAACCCATCTCGATGCATCGAAAAGTGGATTAAGTCAGCATTTTTGTCTTTTCATATCTCTGGGACTTTTTATGATAAAATGCTGATTTTTGTACATCAAATAAATTTTTGTACATCACCTTATTAGTATATGGGGCATATTTTACTCATTGTAAATGCTTTGTACGGGGGCCGTATAAAATTTAAATTTTGTATTTCTTAACATTTAATTTCCTTGAAAATTTTAATCGATTTCATAAAATTCTGTACCTTTTTTTACGCAACTTTGTAATTTATTATATATGTTTAAGATCAATATTTAAGGAATAAAAGCCGAGATCAATGTTTTTGGAACACCCTGTATATACTTATTATTATATAATTTGATAGATAATGCCCGGTATTTTCGATTCATGTTGGGACTTGTCTAGACCGATATCAATTTACCAACATAATGTCATAGATAGTTCTGAATATAATAATTACCCTACTAAAAATTATAATTTTAATAAATGTAAGAATAAAAATTACAAAACCTGCCAATCTGCTTCTAATACTCAAATCACGAACTAAAATAGGCTTATGCCTTTCTGTAAAATTTTTAATTGCATTTACCGATTATCATGTAATATTTGTAATCTATTATATAATAGGACAAACTAGTAATCCCATTCATCTACGTATGAATGTTCACAGAGCTCATGTCAAAGAATATATCCTCAATAATAATTTTCTTCATACTTCTAATAAAAGAGAATATAAACACTTTGCTGAACACGGTTTTGAAAATATTACTATACATATTTTAGATATAAAACTAATACAGATGATAGAATTTTTTTGAAAACTTCTATATTAAATCAAATTGTACTATTTTCCCATATGGATTAAATAACTTATATCTAAATGGTAATATTGTAAAAAATAATTTTGTAGATAATAAATATTTTATTTTTAATCACCTTTTTCTGAAACCCCATTTAAATAGAACTCAAAAGATTTAAAAGTGGCAGAGGAAGCTCAACATCATGATTATAAAACTGAGATAAAATGTTTACATCATCAATTTAACAGCACTTATCAATGGAAATTAATAAAATAATGGGTATTTGCGGTAAAGAAAAAATATATTTAAATAATCTTTATGCCATTTTCTTAAAATTAAGTCTTACTAATGAACATTTTAATCATATTTTCTATAATTTGCTCACTACTAGATCAAAGTATTTGAGATTAAAACTTAATCAATTTCATAATAATAATATGTCTACTAATTCTTATTGAGTAATTTATTTTAAGCATCAAATTTATAATTCTATAAATTTTGGGCATCTATTTAGCAAGTTCAAACATTTATTGTCTATTAGGGATTTGAGTGTTTCAAAGACTTTTAAATACAACAAGCCTATTGGTAGATCTATTTTAAATTAAAATAAAATTTCACAATCTCTCTCTATAGATAAAGGTTCCATGTCAAATGTAGATAACTATATTAATATATTATTATATTATATATTATATTATATAATATATATATATAATATATTATATTAATATATTAATATATTAATATAATATACGAATGCATATGCAAAGTAGACGAAAATGTTAAATATCTAAATCCACACTTCGGGCATATAGTTACAGGAGACTTAACCATAGTTAAAGACGACATGTTAAGAACCATTATATTATTTAGCAAAAATTCAGGATACCATCATGTAATAATTCTTTTAAAGTTTTAATATCAATAAATCTTGACCTTGATAAATACATTTATAAATTAGCTTGTAAATATGCTCTGCCTTTAAAGGCATTTAATAGAAATTTACTTTATTAAAATTTATTAAAAATACTATTTGTATTATTAAGTTGTCTAAATCCTTATATAATATTGATAATATAAAACACCCCATTAATGATTTACAAAGATTTTTTGTTATTACTTACGTTGATAAAGTCTCTAATAAGTATGCTATTATCTGTAAAAAATTCTATATACAATTTCTGTTAGATTATGTAAAGAATAATAGTTTATTTAAATTAGATTCACATTCCATTAATAGTATCAAACTGAAAATTATCAATATGTATAGTAATTTAAATATTAATTATAAATTTCTTAAATTTCCATATATAGCGCTTATTCCTAAATTTCATAAAAATCCTATTAAATTTAAAACAGTAACTAGTGGACATAATACTTACCCTACTACTGCGAGTAAATTACTACTAAATAATTTAAATCTTTTAAATTATAGTTTACGTTATTCCAGCAATAATTATCTTATTCTAAATAATAGTAAAGAATTAAAGAATGAATTAACATCACTAGGTAAACTAATTGAATTTCAAACTTTTGATTTTAAAGGTCCTTTTAATAATATTAAACGCTTTGATCTATATGTTGTAATTTTAGCTCTATATAATGTTTATATTACTAATCAATCGACTCATACAATATTTACCAATTTTCCTAAACTTCCCCACTTTGTTCTTTTTAATAATTATATATTTCAAGGTGATAACTTATAATTACAAGTCTCAGGGGTTTCACAAGGTGGCTGTAGTAGCAGTATGTTAGATAATTTATACCTTTATCATTATGAACAGTCTTTTACTTCAATGGGTTATAAAATTGACAGATATGTTGATGATCTGATTTGTGTAGTATATACTAAAAACTATGCCATCGATATAGATTTCTATCCAGACAATTTGGGATTAATTCCTAATGAAGCCACTATTAGTAACAATATTAATTTTTGGGATTTAAATCTAATTATTGAAACTACTAATGGTATAGTTGCTAATTCATATGATAAAAAAGGCTATTTTAATTTTAACATTAATAAAATATTACCATTTAATTCCTGCAACTCAATTCAATTGTTTAGAAATATTATAATCAACTTTTTAGAATTTATAGATTATCGGATAAAAAATTTCATGCTATGCATGTAAACAATCTAAAAATCACCAGCAAATTATATAAATATCCAGCACATTTAGTAAATTGTATAGTTAAAAAGTTTGGATTAGCTGAATATTCATGAATTCTCTTTTTTGTATCTTATATTGGCCAGACATCAGCATTCACTTGAATGAAAGTTATATTGTATTTACACCCCTTTATACATTAACCTCGCTGTTTTCGATTATATTATACGCCCCATTATTTTGTAGCTCTTACTGTAAAATATCACCTTTTAAGGCTTTTTGGCAATAAAGTTACTTATTTCTCACGATTGGCAACAGTAGTTCTCTATTTTTATTCTTTGCGATTGGCAACACCGGTCTCATCATTCTGTGCTCCACTGGTTAGGACATATGCAGAATTTTTCAGGTATTCTTGTTTCCTTTATAATTTCTCCATCTTTATGTGTGTAGTCCAAGTTATTAGTGTTTATAGATATAATCTATCTTTAATATCAGAAACACACATTTTGTGTTCATTTTGATTAAATACTTGGTCTTGAAGAAGAGCTTTTTCAAGATGAACAATTCATTTATTTAGACCTAGTGCTTAACCACGTGTATAGCTTTAATGTTTGGATTTTATTTGATTTTCAATTATCGATTCCGTTTCATTGTTATTTGTTGATTATCTACAGTTTGATGACTAGAAATAAGCATTTTATTTTCCATTTGATTGATGATTCTCTATTTAATACTTATTATTATTATGTAGGCATATTTTAAAGTTAGGGTTTTTTGAGTTACAACTTCTCTCTATACTATCAATGGATTTTCAAACTATTATTATAATATCATATATATATATATATTATATATATATATATATATATATATATATATAATATTTTATATATATATATATATATATATATATATATTGTATATTATATATATATATATATATATATATATATATACATATATATATATATATATATATTGTATATTATATATATATATATATATATATATATATATATACATATATATATATATAAATACACTGATGTCCAAAATTTGGCATAATTCGCAAAATACGAAAAATTCATAGTTAATATGAATACAATGGTTCACAATCAGTTGCGGAGAATCGTGGGACGAAGGTAAATCATTGTGCATATGCAAAACAGTTCAGTCGACGTCGACATGCGCAAAGCACCGGCGCACGCTGGAACGAGTATAAAACGGCTTCGAACGGCATAGCCAGTTGAGGCAGAATTTCGCAATTGCTGTGTTAACAATCAAAAAGGGCGAAAGATGTCACAAAGATGCCAACTAGACATGTTTTTGAAGGGACGAATTGTTGGAATACTGGATCCAAAACCCAAGCCTCTTGAACACTGAATGTGCCTCAGTGAGTGATCTTCAGACTGCGGCAGAGGTTCCAAACCCCTGGAGATGTTACCCGACGACCAGTAATCAAGGATTACGGTAACAACACCTCGGAAAGACAGATATTTAGTGATAATTGCGCGATGTCAGAGGAACTGTTTGCCAGACAACTGGGTTCAGCCCTGACAGCCACCACAGGAGTCACTGTTTCGAGACAAACTGTTTACAGGAGGCTCAGGCAAGTTGGTCTCTATGCCAGACAACCAGCAGTTTGCATCCCCCTGACATCTGCATAGAAACGCGCTCGTTTACAGTGGAGTTTGGAACATCGGAATTGGAGTAGACAACATATATATATATATATATATATATATATATATATATATATATATATATATATATATATATATATATATATATATATATATATATATATATATATACATATATATATACTCTGAACAATTAATTATATAAAAGAACCTACAATAGCTTATAAAAGTGTAATTATGTTTCAAAATAACATATATAGAGGAAGTTGTAAGTAAGTGTTTTGGTGTTGCATTTTATTTGTTAATAAAATTTTTTGCATATTTCGAAAAGCATATTTTTTAAACAAATTGTCAGTACTTGCAATTTCAGGTAATATTTGAAACTTTGATAATCTTAGTCAGTATCCGTGATGTGGAAAACTAATCAACTTAATTATAATATATGCAATCACCAAACATATTGCTTCTTACAGCTTTGCGGAAGTCTACACGTATTGGCTATAATAAGTGTAACAGTTTAATTTATCTCAAGGTCATAAACAAGGTTTTTTTCGAATGATAATGAATTACTATATTGAATTAGTAAGGATGTTGGGGAAAATGTTAATTAATAATGCTGATGGATTAATTAGATAAGCAAATTCGAATGTGCAATTATCATTTTTATATTTTGACCAAACTCACTAATTAAATTTATTAAAGTGTGAAGGTATTCTAAATATATTAGCAAATATTATAGAGAGAATTCTCTATCTGGTCTAAAAAATTTAAATGAATAGATTATGCAAATTTTGTAATTTTATTAACATACATAAACTTATGAATCTATTTTCCACTTGGGATTTTATAATTTGGAGAAGCTAGTGGAGAAGTCATATAACTAATTACAGAAATAAAAACTACTAACTTAATGTGATTTCTGAAGTTCTAGACTTTGCTTTTCCCAAGAGTATTCTAAATTGAATCATGATTTTCATTTTTGTGGTGTTTTAAGGAATTGATACACATGAAAACTAAATCGATAGACATCTAAAATTTAAATTTAAAATGAATTATGGTAGATATAAAGAACAGAGTACGGAATTTCTTCAAGAAACTTACTCACGAAATGTTGAACAATATTGAAGCTGGTATCAAAACGTATATATATATATTATATATATATATATATATATATATATATATATATATATATATATATATATGTATGTATGTATATATGTATATATGTATCTTATATATATGTTTATTATATAATATACAATCGTTTTAAGACGATTTCAAAAAATATTACTCATTAAATTTAAGAATAATATTTCTCATAATATGTGATGGTTTACAAGAAAATGCTACAGAGGAACACTTGTCAGAAATTTCGGAAATGAGTTTAGGACCTTGTTAATTATAGCTTTTTAAGTTGATTCTAAGAAACAAAACCATATGTCTTTACGATAATTACAACTCATTCCACAAATTTTGCATTATTTATCAAGCCAGAACATTGAAACAGAGAAAAATAGCTTGGAAGTTTTTGGGTTAATAGTTGGCTAGTTAATAGTTGGCAGAATTGGCTGGTTAAACTTTAAGCTAATGGTGTAAACCTTGGGGTTTTTTGCTTAAGCCATTTTTCGTTTAAAATATTTTTATTTAAACCATAATTTAAATTAAACCAATGTTTTAACAAAAATTTTCGTTTCTTTAAAAAAAACATTTTTTTCCAACCCTGGTTAATAGAAAAAGAAATTGAGCTCTCGGGATTGGCAACACTTAGTATTTGAGATGGATGCGGCTACCCAACTCCACTAAAAACTAAAAACGATGGAGTTTTCTGCATAAGGGTTATATACCACGTTAACCCAGAATTAAAATCACCAACGACTGGACTTTTTTTAATAAACAATCACATATAATAATAGTACACGTTATGAACATTTGATATTATTTTCTACATTCTCACTGGAATAATTTTCATTTTTAAATATTCATTCAATTAAAAATGTTTCTTTTGAGCAATAATAAAAAAAAAGCAGACACGATATGTAATCTGATATTTTCCTCCATCCTATAACTCAACTTTCAATTTTGCAATTAAAGTAAACATTCTTTATAAATTTTAATTTCTGTTAGAAAAAGAAACTCCAGATTTATTTCTGGGCGGTGGCAGCCCATGATTTCTTTATTTCTCTCCATAATTAAATTAAGGGATTTGGGGTCTCTTCAATCCCCGGGCTATTGCTTTCGAAACTCCTAGAGAACTGACTCTCCGGGGAGTGTGCATTTGGAACATTTGGTCAACCCGATCAATTGTCGATTTCTTTTCAAAATGTCATCTCCAAATGTTTCTTTGCGGCGTTATAGAGGCATATGTCAGCAGCTCTTTCATTTCAAACCGTGGAATGCAAGTTATTTTTAACAAACGTTTTATTGAATAAACGTTATCGAAATGTACGTTTGAAAAACATGCTTCAAACAATGTTTAATGAAATTTACGAACTTCATTTATTCGTGCAATACCGTATATACATTTACCTGTTGGAGGGGGTGCATCTGCGTATAGCATGTATTTAGATCCAAAGCAATTAAAAATTGGTGTTTTAATCATGTACGGGTTAGTTTTAATTTTATTCAATACTTGGGTGGTGATTAAAAAAAACAATTTTATACGGGTACAGTTAAACATTAACCTGTCAATAAAACTATGACGTTTATTGAGCTACGTAATGCCTAAATTTGGTTTTTTGCTAATTTGAGTTTAGTAAAAAGAAAACCGATATTGTAATATTAATATACATGGGCTCAGTAGAACAGTGGAAAATCTTTTGAAAACTGTCCGATTTATAACTGAAATCGTTCAAACTCACAATTAAAAGTTTTTTTAATATATCTGGGTTATATTTTATACATAATATCTGTTCCTGAAACACTGTTTTAGGTGATTAGTTTATACGAGGTGTTTAAAAATATATTTCAGAACGAAATATATCTTGAACGATTGGTCGTACACAAGTGGTTTCAATTTAAGAAATGTTTCATTTGAGGTAGACATTCAGTCCACAACAGTTTGGTAGCGTGACATGTTTTAGTAAAAGTTAGCTCAGTGCAAAATTTGGCATTTTATACGGAGACACTATAAAAAGTTCCAGTTAGCAAATTGTTCTTTATTCATTTAACGATCTTCAAAAAAATCCAATTCTTTGATATGCAAAATTGGCCATGAAAAATCTGTCCAAAATTATAGAACTTGTTGTTGTTGTTGCTTATCCCCAGTTGACTGATAGAAACATCAGATCAAGTCCATGATCTCGTGAGACTTCAAAAGGTCCAAAAAACCGTTTCTGGAGTGAAATACAGCTGATCTTTCGACGGATGTGCAGTATCTAAGTTCCCAATCTCACTAGTCATGATTAAGAGGAGTACAATACAGCTTCAGTAGATCCAAGGACCTTGAGGCTTCAGAGGAGAAAATCTAACTTTGCCTCTGTCTGCAATGCTTTAGCTGAACATAGTGGAATGGTCTGCATGCCTAGGGTGGCCCTACCAGGAACAAATCTCCCGACGTACTTCACCCATTTCGCCCAGGAACACCTCCTCGCCACAATGAGGCAGCAAAGCAGGACTTGGAGGGGGGGATTGTAGAACTTAAATGACTTTAATGTGCCAAAAAAAAATTAACGGCGAAGACGTCGATGTCAAGATTCGTACAAAAATTGAGTTTTGTTAAATAAAATTTCCATTTGGAAACCTACATGGTTAACACTGTGTTTAGCAAAAGATTTTGTAGTTCCCAGTTATCAATTGAAAACTTTAATGAATGATATCTCGGGTAATTTTTATAGATTGACAATGGAACTTTATTTGTTTGATTATTTGGACAACGGAATTTTTTTTATAATTTATTTTTTTTTCTATGGATATAGTATAAAAAGTTGCATTTTGTATTTTTTCACTAAACTGCGTCACATGATCAAAATTTGCATGTGATCGTATTCTACCTTAATTAAAGCATTTCTTAAAATTTATAACCTTGTGTTTACGACCAACCGTTCAGGAGCTATTTAGTCATGCATTTTCTTAAAACCACCTAGGTAGATTTACTATGCTTTTTAAAATTCTATTTATCGTCGACTGTTATACATGCATGAAATGTATTGGTGAATTGTATTCATTGTCAGATCTTTATTCATTATCCATGTGATATAATAATTTAAAGAAAAATAAACAGCGTGTATAAAATATGCATTTGATCTTAATTATGTACATTATCAATATAATTACATGACAAAAATCTTGCGCTTAATTTTAATATTTTATACAATATTCATTTTATTTTCAGGTTCCTGCAAACGAAACAACACCACATCCTCCAGTTATATATGCAGGTGATCGCAAAGCCTCTGTTCTTGGCTTGAGATTTTATGTTAAACAAACTATGTTCAAGAGTGATGAGCTTAGACTGAAATGCACGGCAACATTGTCTCATGTCGTGAATCGGACTAGCGATGTCACAGTCATCGGTGGAAATCAACAAAATTCTGGTTTTCATGTTTCAGAGAATACCGTATCTGGTAAAGTATGGATAATGAATCAATTTAGAATTATAAAAATGAATAAAAAGTTCTATTTACCCTCCAGATAGGTATCCTGTGATTTTCCGTGTGTACCTCGTATGTCTGAATCTTGTGTAACCCGCGATTTCTGCGGAGTAACATTACTTTGCTTATTTCCATTGAGAATCCCATCTTTTCACCATGAAAGCTTACATTCTTCAGATATATTACTTCTTTCACTTAGCACTACTTTTATGCCGTTGGGAATATTTTCAGTGATTGGATTAAAGTTGCGGTTTTGCGAGCAATCTCTATCTCACACGTGCGTTTAAATGTATATATATATCGGGTAATTCAAAAGTTCGGAGCAAAAGTAAAACGCTATAAAAAAATATCTATGGGTCGAAGAGACATGCGGTTTGCAGATTAATATTCACCGTGGTGGGGGATCTTGTATGTCATGAAAAAAATAGTTCAAAATCTCGACACTAGGGGAGCACTACTGCGAAGAACACAATGCGAGGTAATAATTGTGAAATGAGATATTTTATTTCAGCATGATTTACAGCTGCAAGTGCTCAATATGTGTCTACCACCACATTCCAGTACTAAGTGCAGTCGCGGTATTACGGCTGATACAGAATGAAACAGCTTATTAACGGGAATGTCTAATACCTCCTGCCGTAAGGCGTCTTTCAGTGCTAGTAAGGACTGGGGCTTTCCTCTATAGACCCGTGATTTTAGGTATCCCCACAACAAGAAATCACAGGGTGTGAGATCTGGGGATCACGCAGGCCAGTCATGTGTGCAATCACCTCCATGCATAAGTCATCTCCATGGCTTACCTGCCGCAGCTCCCCGACTGTCGAGAGTTTGAACTATTTTTCTTTTCCATGCACACAAAATCCCCCACAACGGTGAATATTAATCTGCAAACCGCATGTCTCTCCGACCCATAGATATTTTTTATAGCATTTTACTTTTGCTCCGAACTTTTGAATCACCCGGTATATATATATATATATATATATATATATATATATATATAAATAAAAATTGAAAGATTTTAATCGAAAACTATGCATAAACTACTGTATGTACAAAAAAACCCATCTCTAGCATATCTGTTACAAATAAGTAACTATAGACCAAGACTAGGGATAAAAATAGAAGGTAACATATTACTACAATGGAAAGCGGGATGAGCAGCCCCCCACATCAAATTGTGGAACAGGGTACCAGGTAGTGCCGTGGGCCCCAAGTAAATTAAGGGAGTGATTATCCCCCCCCGGGATCCAACGCATTTTCGGCAAACATAACCTAAGTAAAATAATTTTTACTTTATCTTTTTAATTAATTTAAAGTGGCATTCTCTAGTTACAAAATACTAAAACACACCAGAAATAGCAATCACTTAATGAAACAAAAAATTAAATGTATATTCATCAATAAAGAAAAAAAAAATATTTATCCAAAATATCTTCCAATATCATTATTTGATCAACTCTTTTAACAAAAGTAAGATAAGACACTCTGATTTTGTGTAGTAATCATTTTTTTGTATCAAAATCTCATATATGCAAATTTTCTGGTTTTTGCGATAAACGATTTTTTTAAAGTAGATAATAGTAGTTTGGATCTTCTAAATCAACAGTCTCTATCATAGGGGTACGAAAAAGGTTATTTTACTTAATATAAGAAGGTGTGTAGAGGGAAATCTAAGCTGCGGACAACGAAGAAATTTAGTACAGAGGCAGTTCAGGACCCGGACAAATACAACTCAGCGAATTTCTTTTATTCGTATTAGTTTTTTAGTTATTTTATATTGAAGCACGATTTTCACGCAAATTGGTTATTTAGCGATCGAAAATTTTGTCACAGAGTTTCTATTTTTACGCAATCGGATAGATCGAATAATGTTCTTTCCAATGATATTTGAATTGAACCGAACCCACAGAACAAACAATTCCTTATACTTATTTATTTGCTGTCTAATGGCCTAGCGGCCAAACGACCGTTATTTGTAAATATATTTATTTATTTACTTTTAGTACATCAAAATGTGTATATTTTAGATTATTTGGTACTTAAATATGTGTATATATCTTCGTATTCTAATGAAAAAAAAAATTACTGCATTATTTTAGTTTTCGTGAATTTTCATACAAACGCATAAAATTAAAATGTTAGGTATCGTTAATGAAATGCATATCTTTTTTTTTCTCCCTGGTGAACGTTTGAGCTTATGAACGTCAAAGCTTTGGAACTCACGGTGTGGTTTAAGACAAGTCTTCTCTCCTAAGAAAGGATTCCATTTTGTTTCTTTTATTTATTTATTCTATTGTCCTGCTTTCCACAGTTGCGAAACGAAAGGAAGAAGTGAGTTGAAAATTGAGGCTGTTTGTAAGCGATATGGAAATTGAGTGGTTTTATCTGTAAATGTATTATTTAAGTAACGGAAGCTTATTTAGGACCCGGGCAACGATGGGTTGATTTGTTCTAGTAGTATGTAAATGTCCAACCGGAGAAGAAAAAAGTCCTATTTGCATCCTATGATCTCCTGATATGATTAATTTTGTAGTATGACAGGTATCTGAGACCTATATCCCTTAACTATTTTTAATTTTGCGTTCAACAGTACATTAGTTGTAAAAATTTCTACAACTATTATGAGTTATTTGATAATTTGGAAGAAACTACAACTTTTCTGTAAATTTTAATTGTTTTATTTACTTCTCAGAGGACGAAAAAATTATCTACAGACACAATAACTAAAATATCTGATGTATCTAACACAAAACTTTAGCAGAAAATGAATATATTTTGATATCCATAAACAATAAAAAATTAGAACTTCCTTTTGACGCGAATTGGCTGAAAATAAATGGACACCGATTAAAATAAATACCTAATCACATGGAAATCGTTTAACTCTCGTGAGAGATATTACGCTCGTTGTGAGAAAAGCAAAATTTCTAATACTCAAAAGCGGTTTGTGATAAATCCTAAATACATTTACAGTTTATTTCAGGTTAAAAGTACTTAAAGTATCCACCCAATTGATAAAAAATATCATATTTAACTTTTTTAATTTTTTAACACATATAAAAAAATTCAATGTCTGGACGACGGTACATCCTATAAATGATGTCATTTACTTTTAAACGAAAAAAAAAATTCAATATTAAATCTCTATTTCTGTAAATATATAGGTAATATTCTTATTTTGTGTTTTTTCGGTTTTAGGAATAAATGTTTGAAAAAGCCTTCTCTTGGTCCGATCTCACTGAAAATCGTTATGTTTAGGCGATAAAATAATCAGACGATACTTTGTTTGAATATTTCAATCTGTTCGAGAAATATTATACTCCCAGATATTATTGAATTACTAGTTCGTTTTTGGGATGTTTTCAATGAGTAAATCAACCCAAACGTTTTATACAAATTTTAAATATGCAACTATTTTACAAGAATAATTTTATAAAACTATATAAAATTCTGATAAAATGAACAATCTGATGCGGGCAGCAAATGACTTTCCCTGCAGACTTATATTCACGTTCTCTTTATTTTAATTAAATTTAATTCACTTTTAATTCAATTTTCGTTCTCATTTGGTAACTGGAGTTATTTTCAAATATGGCATAGAGAAACCATGAAAAAACTAAAATATCTCGAGAACGGCTATCCCTAGTGTAATGGGATTGATCTTATTCTTTTTATTGTTAAAAATTACGTATAAAACAGGCATTTAATGGATATATTTGAGCGTACGTAGATTTTTATTTTAGATTTTGACGATTTTTGCAGGCCATTTTGCCACAAAAGACAGGTTATTTCTTTCCGAATTGTACCAAAATCTAATCAGCACCAGGGTAAACCGCGAGCGACATATCTACTGAATTTTGTGAAGTTTGGTCCATTAGTATTTCAGCTAGAGTGGATACATGGGATTTTTGTGGGCCATTTCGCAAAAATAGGCGGGTTCTTTATCCCGAATCGTACCCAACACTAATCAGCACCAGATTCGCCCACACGTGACTTATCTACCAAATTTTATGAAATTCGGTCAATTAGTTTTTTATTTAGATTGGATACAAAATCTGCACAGACAGACACACACACACACACACAGACGCACACACAGACGTCACGCTAAAAATATTTTTTTCGTATTCTAGAGGCCTCGAAACGCGTAGTTCCGTCGAAAACTCGAGTTGCGATTTTCGGCATAATTCCAATACTTTCCTTATACATTATCATGTATTGCAGGGAAAGTAATAACGTTCATTCTAAGATCAAGACTTTGCAGCAAATGTCCTCAAGAACTGCAAAAGAGAGTCCGTAGACTGGACACCCTGATGTATTAATTGCTTTGGGATAACTGACCATTCACATAAGATCCTATCTCATTTGTATGGGAGGGAAAAAAAACCCTCTAGACAAAGAAATGACCATGACACAGTGCTCACTCTCTGCGAATTTTTTTTTTTTTTTTTTTTTTTTTTTTTTTTTTTTTTTGTGTGTGTGTGTAAATTTTATCAGTTCAATGCTTGCAAATTTCGGGAGTCAAATAACAAACAATTATTTTTATTGCCCTGGGAACCAAAGAGGGCTCTTTGATGGAAGCTGGTCCTTCGTAAAGATTCTTCCCTCCCTTCAAAATCGGGCAATTTACGGGAAGTATTTATTGTTGTGTTGACGGCATAGCATACAAGGCATCTTCCTTGTACGCTACGGGCCCCCGTCTTTTTCTTCTTTTCACTTTTTTGCAACAAATGTGGAATCAAAGAAATAGAACAAGTTCCCTCACGTATCACATGTTTAATTTCTACAATTCTTTGGGTTTTATTTTATGGTTTCAAAAGACTTGCGTTTGCTTTTTATTTATTCTGTACTTGTAATTTTGTAATTGCACAAAATATGCTATATTGTATCATAAAAGAATTTTTATTATAAATTCATATGCACAAATAATACTGCAAAAAACATTTCTCCAGACACCTTCACGAGCCCCTATCTTTCGCCGGGCCCCAGTACCATGGCCCCAACTGCCCCCCCCCTTTGTGGGAGCCCTGGGGATGAGAAGAATATTAGGATACAAAAATCACAATTAAAAAGTATATATAAATATAAATAAAAATGAAAAGGAAAACACGGCAAAAATGAGAAAAGGCAATAAGAATTAGCTCAAGATAAAAGATTAAGACATTGAGAACAATCAATTGGAACTACACAAAAAATAGCGGTTAGTTCCAAATTGCATTCTCATCAGGACAGCCATACAATTCGAATTAAAACCGATAGAATAGCCAGTTTCTGACAATGGCGATAGTATTAACTATAGACACCATTGGAACTGTCTACTGGCTAGTGGAAGGAGAAAAATAAACCAATTGAATTACAAATCAGAAAAATAAAAAAACCTCCTCGAACAGAAATATTAACTCACTGGCACTGCTACCACGTGTAGGTTGAACATGCGACTGAGCATTTCACCTCACTTCGTCAATGCGAGTGGGCACATATATATGTGTATATATATATATATATATATATATATATATATATATATATATATATAATAAAATTTATAGGAAATTCCAATGATAAATTAGGGATAAATTGTAACTCACATAACCATAACTTAAAATATAAAATAGCTACGTATAAAACCAAATTTAAACACTTACCAAACAAATTGTAACTAGAGAAAAGTAAAACATTGCATATTTGCCAAATTACTTGCTATGCAGGAATAATAATAGTTTATAAAATTCCAAATATATTTTAGAGATTTTTTAACACATATAAAACATTATCTAATAAATACAATAAGCCAAAATTAAAACAAAATTGAAACGAATTCCTATCATCTACTACTACGCATAAGGAAGGTTAAGCGAGTAAGTACTATGACTTTAAAAATTTAAAAATTGAGATATAACTATCATGGTGAGAACAAATATAAATCAATGCAATTATGCATTCATCATACTATAAATAATAAACTAATATAAATGGTGAGAATTCGAGAAAAGAAAAAAAAATTAACATGGCATTCAAGATTATTAAGGAAAAGCTATAAAAATTTACCCATGTAGGTACCTGCCTGCAAAAATTCGTGGTCTTGCTATTGTTAGTCTATCCACGACGCGAACTCGCAGCTCAAATATTTTGTCTTTGATTTTAGCATTAAATATTTCTTAAACTACACCATATATCAAAAAATTGTTTATTTCAGCGTATTTCCTAAAGCTTTTTCTACGAGTGTACCAAATTTCATATTTGTATATGCAATAGTTTTTGAGATACGAAGCAAAGAATCTCGAGAAACGAGACATTTGTCAAATAACCGCAGCGTCGGAGTCAGCTACTTTTATTTTAATATAGAGAGATATACAGAGTGTCCCAAAAAGATTGAAACGCGCTTTAATTCTTTACCTGTTGAAGATAAGTGGGAAATGTAAATTGCAAATACTGAAAGTAAGTAGGAAATAAGACTACGTTAATGAAATAATCCACCCGTTAATTTTCAAAAAGTTACACTTTTTAAATTTTTATACGACACCCTTAGACAAATCTGGTCAATCAGAAAACTTTTATTTTTAATGCAACACGATTAAAAAAACCGCATATCTGTATCTTTAAAGTCAACTGAATTATGATAAAGGAAAAAATCTGATTTATGCTACTTTTCCATACCATGTGAAAGGTTGTTTCATCAGTGAAAATAGGGATCATAAACAAATTGACGACAGAAATTGTTTAGATAAAAAAAGGACTTGAAAGTACTTTATTATTGAAAAAGTACTTAGTTATTGAAAAGTACTTAAGAATCTGTGATTGCATCGTGAGCTTACGCGGAATTCGCAAAAATGTCTCCTACGTATTATCATCCAGTTTTAATTTTTTGTGATATGGCACAAATTTACATTTCTAATTTGATATATGGTCCCCATTCATAATGTACAATTTTCAATTAAATATAACTCGCTCAATTTTAAAGATACAGATATGCGGTTTTTTTAATGATTTTGTTGTATTAAAAATAAAAAAATTCTGATTGACCTAATTTTTCTAAGGGGGTCGTATAAAAATTTAAAAAGTGTAACTTTTTGAAAATTAATGGGAGGACTATTTTATTAACGTAGTCTTATTTCTTATCTTACTTTCAACATTTTGCAATTTATATTGCCCACGTATATCCAACCGATAAAGAATTGAAACGCGTTTCAAGCTTTTTGGGACACCCTGTATATATATATATATATATATATATATATATATATATATATATATATATATATATATATATATATATATATATATATATATATATATATATATATATATATATATATATATATATATATATATATATATATATATATATATATATATATATATATATATATATATATATATATATATATATATATATATATATATATATATATATACATTATAAAACTTGAAAAATTTATTTTCAATTTTAGTGAACAGATTAAAAAGCTAAAAGCAAAAAATAATTTATAATACATCTTGTAAAGCGCTATGCTGCAATATTTACATGTGTATTCCTATATAAATTCCCAAAAAGGACAAGTAGCAATGTACTCGTACAGATTCTAGATGTGTGACAGAAGTACCGGCCGGGGGGAGTTGCGACCCCCAGCACTCCGGTTAAAGCTTTTTCCGCCATGGCAAACGCTCCCGGTAACCGATACTCCCTACACGATTTCCTTCATGACCTTTTATAAATCCGCAAAAATACATACATATACAATTTCAATAACATGTAAAATCTAAAAGTTTACTTTTCTACGCTAAAACTATCCAAGAAGCATTCTGTAAAAATATAACAAATAATTTAAAATACAAAATTCTTAAGACTAATGAAATCCCAGTCTGAGAGGATATTTTTTAAAAAATGGATATAAGACCCATAAACCGCATTATTTCCATATAAAAACCTGTGTGTAAAATTACCTCACAATTAGTCATTTAATCCTTTTAAACCCTTTCTATTCAAAACTAATGTTTGAAATACTAGTCAGAGTGTCTGTATTTTTAAATATGGACTCAAGACCTATTGGCAACTCCATCGCCACATATATACTAATGTTTGAAATCATTTCACTTATGGTTAATTATTACTTTAAAAACTATATATTCAAGACTATTGAAATCCATGTTATTATTATTAAAATCCTTTCTGGATACCAAAACCTATTGGCTTCTTTATCACCATAAAAATCCTAATGTTTGAATTTACTTCACTTGTGATAGTTTAATGCTCATAAATCGATATATTCAATTCCAAAGACATTCCAGACAGAGAGTTATTTTTAAATATTGGATACAAGACATTTAAACAATATTATCACCTTATAAATATATATACATATATATAGACACATAAATACGCCATAGTCCAAACTCTACGCAATACACCTTCCCATGGAACAACACATAACTTTTTGATTTTATACCACTTTCACATATGACTAAAGTAATTATTAAAAGTTCGTCCGATATTTCAGAAAACCCTTATAATCACGAACTTACAATCTGGATAACGCTTATAATGTTTCCACATAAAAATAGCCCTAGCTATAAAATTCCGGTGTATAGCCATATTGAGCTATCTGATTTATGATCCTCAATTTGGCATAAAAACACGTCACCCTCTGCGTATTACAATTCCCGCCATTAGGCTATATCCGAAAAGTCGTATGTTGTTATCATTCCAAAATATCTCTTCCTGGTTACGGCTGCAGTTAAACCATTATAATTGGAAACCAATCTTATCAGAAAAGCGGGAGGATAACCCTCCTTGATAGCCTCCTCCAGAAAACGGCAATCACACTTGTATCTATCGTTGTTAGTAAAATTCAACAACTTATGTCGTTTCATTTGATTTACTATCAGATTTCTGAATATGTTACGGTGTAGACTAGTTGTCCATGACGTCAAATATTTGATATCAAAATTAAAGGTGTTACGTTTATCGTAAATACGATAACATTGTATAGTGGCAGGCTTCATTATAGTGAGATCTAAAAAATCCAGACTTTTCTATTAAAGTTAAACATGGAGGATAAAAGTCAAACTTCATTGTATAACCACTATCCTCGAATCCGCATAGGATATCATCCACGTAACGTAGGAATAACATCTCATTTAAAAGATGTGTTCCCCTTTCATATCTATCTAGGTAAATATCTGCCATAATTGACGAACAGTTACCCCCCATTGGGATACCCTTAATTTGTTTATAAAAGTTTTCTCCATTGTATAAAACTGTCTCGAATAAAACCAACTCCACCAAAGCCTTGTACTTTCCAATTGCTATATATAGCTGCAAATCACATCTATGGTATGATTCTATTAGGATGCTATATAGATCCTTAATGTCTATATTATTGAAAAGGTCAGCAAAGTCATAACTCCTGTATATACCGATGTTTGGCAATTCTTTCAGTTTCTTAACTACTTCGAGGCTGTTTTTTATAAAATAGCTACCCTGGTCATATAGTTTCCGTAATACCAATTTTAAATGTTCCAATAATAATTTATTGGCCCTTGTTAAATAAGTTTTAAAACCGATGGTTAACTTCGAGGCTGTTTTTAACCATCGGTTTTAAAACTTATTTAACAAGGGCCAATAAATTATTATTGGAACATTTAAAATTGGTATTACGGAAACTATATGACCAGGGTAGCTATTTTATAAAAAACAGCCTCGAAGTAGTTAAGAAACTGAAAGAATTGCCAAACATCGGTATATACAGGAGTTATGACTTTGCTGACCTTTTCAATAATATAGACATTAAGGATCTATATAGCATCCTAATAGAATCATACCATAGATGTGATTTGCAGCTATATATAGCAATTGGAAAGTACAAGGCTTTGGTGGAGTTGGTTTTATTCGAGACAGTTTTATACAATGGAGAAAACTTTTATAAACAAATTAAGGGTATCCCAATGGGGGGTAACTGTTCGTCAATTATGGCAGATATTTACCTAGATAGATATGAAAGGGGAACACATCTTTTAAATGAGATGTTATTCCTACGTTACGTGGATGATATCCTATGCGGATTCGAGGATAGTGGTTATACAATGAAGTTTGACTTTTATCCTCCATGTTTAACTTTAATAGAAACACCATGCAATGAGGATGAAAGTCTGGATTTTTTAGATCTCACTATAATGAAGCCTGCCACTATACAATGTTATCGTATTTACGATAAACGTAACACCTTTAATTTTGATATCAAATATTTGACGTCATGGACAACTAGTCTACACCGTAACATATTCAGAAATCTGATAGTAAATCAAATGAAACGACATAAGTTGTTGAATTTTACTAACAACGATAGATACAAGTGTGATTGCCGTTTTCTGGAGGAGGCTATCAAGGAGGGTTATCCTCCCGCTTTTCTGATAAGATTGGTTTCCAATTATAATGGTTTAACTGCAGCCGTAACCAGGAAGAGATATTTTGGAATGATAACAACATACGACTTTTCGGATATAGCCTAATGGCGGGAATTGTAATACGCAGAGGGTGACGTGTTTTTATGCCAAATTGAGGATCATAAATCAGATAGCTCAATATGGCTATACACCGGAATTTTATAGCTAGGGCTATTTTTATGTGGAAACATTATAAGCGTTATCCAGATTGTAAGTTCGTGATTATAAGGGTTTTCTGAAATATCGGACGAACTTTTAATAATTACTTTAGTCATATGTGAAAGTGGTATAAAATCAAAAAGTTATGTGTTGTTCCATGGGAAGGTGTATTGCGTAGAGTTTGGACTATGGCGTATTTATGTGTCTATATATATGTATATATATTTATAAGGTGATAATATTGTTTAAATGTCTTGTATCCAATATTTAAAAATAACTCTCTGTCTGGAATGTCTTTGGAATTGAATATATCGATTTATGAGCATTAAACTATCACAAGTGAAGTAAATTCAAACATTAGGATTTTTATGGTGATAAAGAAGCCAATAGGTTTTGGTATCCAGAAAGGATTTTAATAATAATAACATGGATTTCAATAGTCTTGAATATATAGTTTTTAAAGTAATAATTAACCATAAGTGAAATGATTTCAAACATTAGTATATATATGGCGATGGAGTTGCCAATAGGTCTTGAGTCCATATTTAAAAATACAGACACTCTGACTAGTATTTCAAACATTAGTTTTGAATAGAAAGGGTTTAAAAGGATTAAATGACTAATTGTGAGGTAATTTTACACACAGGTTTTTATATGGAAATAATGCGGTTTATGGGTCTTATATCCATTTTTTAAAAAATATCCTCTCAGACTGGGATTTCATTAGTCTTAAGAATTTTGTATTTTAAATTATTTGTTATATTTTTACAGAATGCTTCTTGGATAGTTTTAGCGTAGAAAAGTAAACTTTTAGATTTTACATGTTATTGAAATTGTATATGTATGTATTTTTGCGGATTTATAAAAGGTCATGAAGGAAATCGTGTAGGGAGTATCGGTTACCGGGAGCGTTTGCCATGGCGGAAAAAGCTTTAACCGGAGTGCTGGGGGTCGCAACTCCCCCCGGCCGGTACTTCTGTCACACATCTAGAATCTGTACGAGTACATTGCTACTTGTCCTTTTTGGGAATTTATATATATATATATATATATATATATATATATATATATATATATATATATATATATATATATATATATATATATATGATGCATTACATTTTTGTATTATGTTAAAGATGGTTCAATATTTTTATTCCTCTTAATAATATTCCTCTGAATAACATTTTTTCTTTTTTGGAGATATAGGGAAAATAATAATAGGTTGAAAAATATACTTTTATGCCATGTAGATTCAAAACTTACTCAGCTATGGGGTTTAATATATTCAATTTTCTCAGATTTATCAATCGATCTCTACACACACAATTGACTTCTAAATTACTAATATTATCAACTCGAAAGATTAATGCTACCCTAGTTTTTGTCTTATTTTCTTTAAAATTAAGTATTCATTAAAAATCCATAATGAAGAATAATTAACGGATCAAAGTGAATCTTCTCGAATTTCATAAGAGAGTCAAAAATGTTTTCAAGATACTAAATTATCACTTTTTAACAACTTTGCAGAATTTTATATTATCAACTCTTATTTCAAAGTGAAAATTATATTTCCTCTTTTTATTAGTTACTTTTCATTGCAATCGGAATTATTATCCTCGATTTCATAAAAAATGGTTCTTGTCAACCAATTTATGATGATCTGTGTCCATCCATAACATTTATAAATTCTGTTTTGTGATAAATGTCATTGGAATGAAATATTTTTGTAATGCAAATCGAAATGTGTAAAATATTAGATGGAACCGATTTCTGCAATATGTTATCCAAACTACATAATATAATCAGCAACAAATAAATAATTTGGCATCACGTCTGATGTTAAAATAGCATAATTAAGCACACATCCACAACACAGAAGGTCTTTATTTCACTTACTATAAGACGTACGAAAGTTTTAAAAAAAAAGGCCATAGCGCTTTGGAGCATAAGTACGCTCTTCATCAGTGGCTACACGGAAATAAAGTTTGAATCGTTCATATATAGACCAGATATAGCGACAAAATTTGCATAAACACAATTTACAAAAGAATCTCCGTTTAGACAAGGATGAACCGCAAACAATTTTTTTAGAGTTTCAAAAATTTCAACAACAAAATAACAGCATATTAAATTACAATTTAATTACAGAAATCGAAAAAAAAAGGGGGGGGGGTGACAATCAAGCATAATCCCAAAGAGGAAGACGTCAAAGATAACTTTACAGAGACTTGAATTGCATGGAGTCGAGAATGAATCGCCAAGCGTAACTCAAATTCATAACAGGGTCAAAATTACAAACGGACTCACGGTAAATATAAATAAAAAGGGATTCAAAAAGGAGAATATCACGAGGGTTATTACAACGCATCAAAAGGAAAGTCTTTTCAAAAAGAGGCTGAAAATTATCTTTAACAACAAATTGAGCAAGAGCCGTAGAAAATTTACTATCCCTGACATCCCGATCATGTCCTGCTAAACGGATTG
Source organism: Amaurobius ferox (assembly GCA_951213105.1). Classification (NCBI taxonomy): domain Eukaryota; kingdom Metazoa; phylum Arthropoda; class Arachnida; order Araneae; family Amaurobiidae; genus Amaurobius; species Amaurobius ferox. The sequence continues at coordinate 123,432,758 of OX578142.1, read as the reverse complement.
CCAACGGTGCGAAAAAATATAAAATTGATAATGTAAATTCAATGGGGAAGTGTATTGATGAGATGGAATGCATTCAGGTAAAAAAATTCCCGATCAATAAGATTAATTAATAATCGCAAAACTTAAAAAATGTAACGATCTTCCCCCCAATGTTAAATCTGCTATTTTCCGTACTTCTCATCAACTCACTAAGATCTTTGGTCAAATTAAACATCATAAACCTAATCATCCTATGCGTCCCATTGTTTCCAAATGTTGTGGACCTACTTATTTTTTAGAAAAATCCCTTGCCTTCTTCTTAAAACTTTTTTTAGCAACCATAAATTTTCTATCAATTCAACTGAAAATTTCATTAATATTTTATACAAAACTAAATTTAAATCTAATAGTACCTTGCATAGTTTTGATGTTGTTTCTTTATTTCATAGTATACCCGTTGACATTGCCATTGAAATTATTATCAAAAAACTACAGAATCATAATTTTAAAACTCCTACCATCGACGCAATCACTTCTGCTTTGAATATTGTTGCGGAGACACATTATTTTGGTTTCCATGATGCTATTTTTCAACAAACCTGTGGTGTCCCTATGGGTAGACCTTTATCTGGTATTTTGGCCGAGGCGGTTTTGCAGGAACTCGAGACTGAGATTTTGCCTTTTTTATACAACCCCCCTCCCCTCTCTTTGGTGCCGTTTTGTGGATGATGTGTTTATTGTTTGGGATAGTGATTTAGAAGATCTTTCTTTTCTTTTGTCTAAAGTTAATGATTTTTACCCTTCTATCAATTTTACTGTCGAACATGAAACTGATGGTTCTTTGCCTTTTCTTGATGTACTGGTCACCCGTTCTGCTACTGGTTTTCAAACCTCGGTTTTCCGTAAACCTTCTTTTACTAATTCTTCTATTCCTGCTAATTCTTACCATCCTCTTTCTTCTAAAAAAGCTTCTTTTTATGCTTATTTTAATCGCGCTTTTAATGTTTGTTCATCTATCTCTGCTTTAAGTGATAAAATTGAATTTATTTCTGGCCTTGGCCGTGAGGCTGCCTACTCCTTTGAGTTTATTTATAAGGTTTTCTACCAAGTTCGCCGTAAATATACCCTTTTTGATACTAAACTTATTACCTTAAAAGATCGTTTGACTTATAGGTCCAGTTTTCCATATAATCCTCGGATTTTCCGCCCCTTTATCCATTTTTGTTCTGAGTTTGGTTTCAGACCTGCACATTCTAATATTTCTTCTTTATTTAACCGTATTCGGTCTGATAAACTGGGTAATAAGGATGACTTTAAAAGCTTTGCTGGGGTGTATGCTGTGTCCCCTGTTATCCACCGATGGTAATTTTAATTTTCATATTGGAAGTACTAAACGCACCGTTGGCATCCATGTAGCAGAACATGCTCGGGATGTCAGGGATAGTAAACTTTCTACGACTCTCGCTCAATTTGTTGTTAAAGATAATTTTCAGCCTCTTTTTGAATAGACTTTCCTTTTGATGCGTTGTAATAACCCTCGTGATATTCTCCTTTTTGAATCCCTTTTTATTTATATTTACCGTGAGTCCGTTTGTTATTTTGAACCTGTTATGAATTTGAGTTACGCTTGGCGACTCATTCTCGACTCCATACAATTCAAGTCTCTGCAAAGTTATCTTTGACGTCTTCCTCTTTGGGATTATGCTTGATTGCCACCCCCCCCCTTTTTTTCGATTTCTGTAATGAAATTATAATTTAATATGCTGTTCTTTTGTTGTTGAAATTTTTGAAACTCCAAAAAAATTGTTTGCGGTTCATTCTTGTCTAAACGTAGATTCTTGTGTAAATTGTGTTTATGCAAATTTTGTCGCTATATCTGGTCTATATATGAGCGATTCAAACTTTATTTCCGTGTAGCCACTGATGAAGAGCGTACTTATGCTCGAAAGTGCTATGGCCTTTTTTTTTTAAACTTTTGTACGTCTTATAGGAAGGGAAATAAAGACCTTCTGTTGTGGATGTGTGCTTAATTTTGCTATAATGAGCAACGTTAAATGAAGGCTTTTCATTTGTCTCTCAATGCGATTCTTTGAAAATGAGTAAATATATTTTGCGTTATCTTAATATACTTTATACGATCGACAGTCATATTTCGATAAATTAAAGATTTTTCCAGGTTCAAATTATGTGTTCACGTGGCACAAAGTACTGCAAAGTTTAAAATACTTCATAATTTGGGAATGAATAACAATATTAAATAATTTTATTTCCAAATTGAATATGTCTAAATTAATTGGAGATTATGTCGCTTTTAATAATAAATATAAAATAGCTTATAAAATATTCTTGTCAGTTATGTCATGACCATGTTCTCCTGACCATGTTGGCATTTGTCTATCTTTCCTGCACGTTTTTTGAACTTAACGTTAACTGTCTTTGTCCTTTTCGATCAACATCCTTGACGGCCTTGTTCTCTGTTTCCAGGGCAGGTAGAGTACTGAAACTAGGCACACTGCTTTATCTCGCGCAACATTTTTATCTATTAAATTTTAAGTTACTTCGTTAGGTCATTTACACACGTCAAACTTATCTTTCCCGACCGTCCAAACAGTTGCTCAAGTCTTCGGACGAGTCGGACGGTCTGGGTTTTCAACACATCAAGCTTATATTTTTACTCTTTTCAAGCATTGGTTTTTTTGCAAATTATGATTCAGTGTTCGTAAAAATATTATCCTAATCTTAACGAGTCAATCTATGTATAATTATATATAAGCATGAACGTGCATTATCTAGAACAATAAAAACTGAAAAGTAAAAAATAATTCAGGTAAAAAACAGGTTTTTCAATGCTTTTTCACAAGAGTGGCGTATTGAAAAGTGGGGAATAAATTTTAATCAGGCATGGAATTGAGACAAATTGAGGGTGTAGGTAGATTTAATTAAAATAATACTATATAAACCTTTTTATTATACAAAATTAATATTATGAACAATTGTCGAAGGAAAATTAGAATTTTAATAGTAAGAATTTTAATATTTTATTTTTATTTGTGACAAAGGAATTTACTGCTTGTTGCAATTGTTACATCCAATGTAAAAATACTTATACACGAAGCTAAATGTTAAGGTCATAAAAACGTGCATAAAAATTCAAGACAAACGTCTAATAATTAACAAAATTGTTCTTTCGAAATCCGTCTGAACCTCTTGCAAGCTACTCAGAAAATGAACATATGTCGAAGTTTAAATATGTAGTATCATTAACAAAGAATATTGTAGAGTTACGTTATCTTACCTACAACGCCAGTCCCAGAAGTACCCTAGTATATATCGAAGTTTTACAACTTTTTGCACATAAATATGTAGAGACGAGTAAATCATAATTAAAGACAAAAATTAAGTAACATTTCATCCAGAGACAGAGCAAGCTTAAGCGAGTAACCCAACGACAGAAAAGCTTAATCTGCTCAACAATAATGAAAATTTTAAAAAATTGTATTTTTTGTAATGATTTATAATTCAGCATCGAAAAATATAAACACAATATAGCACACTCTTTTATTACATCAATTTTTTGTTTCGTGTTAAGGATGACACTATAATTCAAGAAAGTTTGGATTGTAGGATGAATCTTTTAATACATTTTCATTTGTAAGTGTATTTTATGTTCTTAAATTCCATATACTTCATGAAGCAATTATTTGTGCTTTGCATACCAGTTTGGATTGAGTAATAATAACAAATTGAGTTATCTAGACAAAAATTTTTACATACCTTTTTTCACTTTCAGTGACGAACCCAACGCCTCGCTGCTGCGTAGAAAGAACAATTTGGATATCTATATTACTGACACTTCTAACAACTTGGTATCCTAGTGATCTATGCTCCGGACTCTTGATGACGTCTGCCTACTGACAATCAATGACACTAGCAGGAATGACCTTGTGGAGAGCCTTCATTTGCAGGTAGCTTCCGTGGGGAAGAACTGAAAATCAACGTCAAAATTCTATTGTGTTCCTTAAAATAATATCAGGAAATTGATGATACATTGACTGCCTTTGGATAACAGAAATATACAAGACAGTTTCGTCCTGTTAGTGTCGGATACTGGAAACAAGCTGGACTATTTAAAAATGCATATGTGTTCAAGTAACTGGTATGGACAGTGCAATTGAGCAACCTTTACCTCATATGTATTAGAACAACTGCCAATAACAAAACTATAAATATTTTATTATGATAGCAACTGAATGGGAGGCAAAACTTTGCTAATAATATCGGAAAACCACTATTGAAGTACTTTCTGGTTTTCTTGAGTATTTCACCAAATAACAGAAAGTGTGAACAAAGGATATTCCTTCCTTGATAGCAAAGTAGAAATTTGATTGAAATAGGTGAGTTCATTGAAGTTATATTTTTCACTCGTTTCGGGACTGTTCTCATCCGAAACATCTAGTTGTCGAATATCAGTTGGTTTTCTCAAACAGACATAAAAGCGTGTTAATTGAAAATAGAAATATTTTTTCACACTGAAAATTTAAAGATATGTTTTAAAAGCATATATCGTACCTCATTCTTATAAAAATATATGTAAAATTTATTATGCGACTTAATAACGGAATTACATTGTTAATAAATAACAATTTCATATTTATTGGAAAAAGCTTCCTTTGTTTGAAACACCTGAAATCATCATATTCCATCAAATAAAAGGATTTATTTTCGATTAACATAAGTCTTCAATACGAAACACTACAGCAAAGAATTGAACACTCAGTGATTCTTTTAAATATTTTCTCAAAAAGCAAAATATGTTTGAACAAAGGATAATTGTTAAATTTCCAGTATTTCACTATAATTCTGTTATTTCAAATGAACTTTTATATATATAGCCTATAAAATAATAAAGCTTAAATAAAAAATCTTGAATTTCTTAAATATAAGTTATTTTTAGGTTCGCCCATGTTTGTGAAAAAAATAATTTGTGCCGATTTAATTTTAAATACATGTGTCGTAAATATTTTGTAAACTAACTTATACTGTACTTTAAAACAGTTTTAAATTTATAAGAACATATCGACATCAGGAGCTGTTTAATTTTTTACATTTAACTTCCTGCTCTTTTATTTGAAATCTGAATCTTTTGTAATAATAAAAAATGTCCGTTCATCTATTAGTGGCGTAGCAAAAAATCTAAGCTATGGACAGACATGAATTTCGACATAGGGTTACCTCAGTGTCTCCGACGTTGGACTCAGTAGCGATTTTTTTAATTCGAAATTGTTGAATTATTTTTTAGGTGAAGCTGAATTTTGTGCGATTTTCACAAAAATCGGTTCATAAGTTATCGAAAATATGACCACATTTTAACACTATCAGAAAGATCAAAGAACCTTCTTTGCAACAACTCTTTAACGAAATTCATAATATAACAGCTTCATATTTAAAATAATTTTTAATAAACATCAAAAAACATATTTTTCACGCATTTACAGCTAAATTTAAAAACAAATTTATTTTTAAACTCGTCTATCTACGAATTGAAAATTAGTACTATTCTAATCTTTTACGTGAATACGAAGTGATATCTTCCCATTCGCATTATTTTTCTAATTGAACTATTTCTCATTTTCAATGCATTATTAAGTAGAACTATGAAAGTTGACTCCCGCTTCATCTTACGGTCAATAAATTAGCGTGACGTCACAAATAGGGAGCGTGTCAGTGCAATCACTGTCAAAACTGCTCATACGTGCTGGAATGAATCTGCAAAAAATCTAACTCATATAAATGTGTTGGGTTCCGTGTTGCCACTTCTTGAAAGTTAGTTTATCTTAGAACACATTGATTCAAAAGAATTGAAATAGATTTTTTTCATAACCCAACAATAACAATACGAATTTATCATCTAGCCCACTGAGCTCAATAAGTTAAGCTGTTAGCCCCCTGCCCTAAAAACTGCGTTTTCATAGATCTCAGTCCCTATTAATCCGATTAACATGCAATTTTTACTTGAATACTCAACTTCACGTATTTCATATTTTTAAATGACTTTGCTCAGGCATTAATCACTCATGTTTCTTTATCCGTCATTTCAGCTTTATTTCGTTCCTTTCTGAACCTCTGCGCAGCTGGGGAAGTCTTGTTTATACGTATTTACTTAGGGAGTATTGCGCCAGTGCCGTGGGCGTTGCATAATCGATGAAGGCAAGTTAAGGCACTTATTTCAGGCGTATTACACCCGCGCAGTGATCGGATAGGTATTTAACAGATATTGCTAAAAAGCTCTTAACAGTCGAAGGCGGCTTCTTAAAAAGCTCGTTACCGTCGAAGGCGGCTGTTTAAAAAGCTCGTTATCGTCGAAGGCGTCTAGTACCACAGTAAGAAACTCTTCACAGCGGATGTTAATGATATAATGCGTATAAAGTTAGAAATTATTTGAATCATATATATATTACTTGAATATACCCATATATATAACATTTCAAAGCGAAAAAGATGAAACGGAACTTTTGCAAATCATAAAGTTTTGTTTTTAGGAAGACTATCCCATTTCCGATATACACTTTGGATTAAATCACAAAAATAAATGTCATTTTAAAATGCAGTTTCTGTCCAAAATAACTTTTCATTGCTGTTGAAAGCAAAAATATAAACATATAAAGCAAATTAATATTTAGTTTGAAAGAAATAAATTAGAAAAATTTATAAATTGTTCAAAAACCATTTACATTTCAATGCCAGACGGAAAATTACCGTTCCTGTAAATAAGAAAATAGCCATTCATATTAAACCCGATCTATCTTTAGTCAGATATTTCTGAGTAATTCGTGAATATGATATTCGACAACTGATAAATAAGGCAATTAAAAGACAGCGAAGCTATTATTAATATAGTCGGCTTTCATGAATATTGTCGACATTGATATAACATAATCATGACAAATGTATATATGTATAACTACTGTATACCTATTTAAAGTTTGGAAAAGCTGTTCATTCATAGGGAATAAATGCTGTGAACTAGATTTCTATTGTTCTGTCTAAAAATGTGATTTGTGCACATATATGTAAATACGCACTCATTATATATACATACTAAGTGACTGCTGAAAGACTGAAAAGATTTTTTAATGAAAAATATAAATGAAAAACATATCGTTATTTCAGTTTAAAATTTAGAATAAAGATTCTTATTATGTAATGTCTAGTGAGTTGTTTTATTAAAGAAAACAGAGCTTCAGAAAGACACATCGGTGGAAAACAACAAATTATCACTTTCTATAATATTTATTGCACAATGTAAACAATATACGCATGTTGGGTACAACTCATAAAAACTTCAACTAAATTATTAAAATATAATTTTATGGAAAAACAGTAACACAAATTTGGAGTCGATTTATGAATTCATCTCTCTGAACATATATATCCTGCTTGTGAAAGTAATTTCAGTTAATCACACCCAATTTCATTCATATACTGCCTGTCGAAAGAAAAAGTCGCGCTGTGAGTTAAAACATGCAAATACTGAGGAGTGACGAAGTGGTGATGCATTTCAAAATTTTACATGATTCTGCGGGCAATACAACCCTTAAATGTAACGGTATCAGTGTGCAGCTGATCATTTCACAGCGATCATGGCTGAATATGCTATACACGGTCGCGGAAAAGATGTTACAGAGTTCTAAAAGGGGCAAATTCTCACCCTGTGTCAATTCCAGAAGACGTACAAGGAGATTACTTAAATCACTGGCATAGGATTACGAACTATCCAGGGCATTATTAAATCTTTGAAAGTTGGTGGTAGACTGTCAACTTTGCAGAAAATATGTGGTCGAAAAAAAAGTCTTGAATAATCGTGACAGAAAATCATTAAAACGTTTACTGAAATCGAATCGTAAAAAATCTACCCCGTAACTCACAGCCATGCTCAATAGTAGAAGCAAGACCAATTTCACTCGCGCTATGAGACGAAAGCTCAAAAGACTGGGATTAAACTAGTGTTCCAAAAAGGAAACCACTGGTTACTGAGAGTAATCGGGAAAAAAGACTCCAATTCGCCAAGGAACACAAAGAATGAACTACTGAGCAATGGGGAAAAATCATGTAGTCCGATGAGTCCTGGTTTACTCTCTTCCAACATGATGGGCACATCAGGATTAGAAAAGAACCCCAGGAAGCTTTGGACCCCTCCTGTACTGTTCCCACTGTACAGGCCTCAGGAGGTAGTGCTATGATCTATGGTTGCTTCTTTCAGTTGGTCTAGGTATAGCAACAATATAGAGCAATAAAATGAAGTCAGCTGAATATCTTAACATACCGAATGACCATCCTATGCCATCAATGACATTTTCTCTTCTCTGAGGGAAATGGCATATTTCAGGATGACAAACGCCATAATTCATCGAGTTAAAAATGTAAAATAATGATTCGAGGAATATGCGACCTCATTCGCGCACTTGAATTGGCCACCACAATGTTCTGACCTTAACCTCATTGTAGATATGTGGGCTATACTGGAGAAGCAGCTATGGAGTAATTTCACTCTTCCTTCATCAACCAAGGAACTTGGCAATATGTCACGAAAATCTGGTCACAGATAAGCGTTGAGACATTACATGAACTCATAGACACAATGCCACGACAAATGCAAACCGTAATTTGACTAAAAGTGGTCCAACAAAATATTAACTATGACGACTTTTTTTTTTTTGTCAGGCAGTGTATTACGCAATTCTTTTCAGATATGTGCTGGTAGTAAGAGTTGTAATTTTTTAAAAACAGCTTGTGATAAAGGAGAAACAATGGTACTAGTCAATTTCGGATAAAAATTACGAATTAAACATATGCTTACTCAATACTAATAAGAAGATTTAATTTTATTTCGATCTTTAAGCTCAAGAATGTAAAATTATTTAAGAAAGCTACACTTTAGCGCCTTTTCAAGGACAATATTCTCTTTTAAACAGGATATCACATATAATGGATTGATTCATTAAAATATATTATTTTTTAGTATTTTCTATGCCAAATTAAAGATAAATTTAATATTTGTATGCACACTAAAAAATTAAATTCAACTTAGCTAAATTTAGTTTACTCAAATTAAATAGCTAACTTTACTATATTCATATATTCTGACCATTTCGTACCTAATTTCAGTGAAATCAGCCAATGGAGAGCCAGCCATACAAGAGAGCCAATATACATTTTAATATTTCGAAAATGGCTCATAGTATCTTGTAAGCGAGATATCCATCAATTTGATGTAAGTACGAATAAAATGACTAAATGTAAAATCTCTCGAACAGCGCCATTTTTATGTCTTATAAATCCATGCCATTCCCTTTCAATAAAATAAAATTTACATATAAAAATGACTATTCATTTAACATTATTTGTTATAATTATTTTATTACGAGTTTTTTAACTTTCAGAAACAAAGGTATGAATTAATGAAGGCTTCTAACACGATCACACTCAAATCCAAAAATACTTAAGTTTACAAATTTACATTAACGAGCCGAAATTGATTCTCCCGTCATTTAAAAATATTTCTCTAACAGCTCATCTACAGTACACAATTCTTCCGTCATTTAATATACCTTAATTTAATAATGCTTATCTAATAGCTCATCTAACAGCACAACCACAGTACACAATATTCCCATCATTTGACATCTCGTAATTTAATAATGCTCATCTAACAGCTCGATTATAGTACATAATTGTGCCGTCATTTGACATCCCATCATTTAATAATACTTCTCTGATAGCTCACCTACAGAACACAATTTTTCCGTCATTTTATATACATTAATTTAATGATACTTATCTAACAGCTCGACTATAGTATACAATATTCCCATCATTTGACATCCCGTAATGTAATAATGCTCAACTATAGTACATAATTCTCCCATCATTTGAAATTCCGTCATTTAATAATGTTCCTCTAATAGTCCATCTACAGTACAGAATTCTTCAGTCATTTTATATTGTTACAAACATGTAAAATGCCTTCAATGGATGTTCTGTTGAAAACCAAAAGGGAAAAACACCTTTACAGTCAGCTATTCCTATTACGTCAAATATAGGGTGGTCATACCTGGACTATCAAAGCAGGGTCACCAGATTTGGCGATGTTTGACGATTTCTCGAATGTATTTGAACCTTCTTGAAATAACGAATATTCTTCGGGATACGAGCTCCTTCTGGAAGTTTCTACGGAGAGTATATAAAAGAAGATATTGCTCAGTTAGAGAGCAGTTGACATGAAGTGAGATATATTGAATTGTGAAGTACGTCATTGCTGTTTTGTAAAATTAATGGAGCATTTATTTGCTCTTCTACTGTACCTGGCATTTATTTTGTATCTAGATATGTGCTGTATATTGTTCCTGTTTGCGCTGAGATTGTAAATAAACGTATTAGTTATTCAGATATTTTGACTCATTCTTTTATCCTGTGATTACACCCCTCGATTCCAGTCGATATGTTGTAACAACAAACATAAATTTAATAATGCTCATCTAACAGCTCATCGAGAGTACACTATATTTCCATCACTTGACATCCCGTAATTTAATAATGCTCATCAAACAGTTCATCTATAGTACATATTTCTCTCGCCATTTGACATCCCATCATTTAATAATGTTCCTTCAACAATCTAACAGCTCATCTACAGTACACAATTAATTCTTCCATCATGTACCTTCATTTAATAATGCTCATCTAACTTCTCATCTACAGTACACAATATTCCCATCATTTGACATCCGTAGTTTAACAATGGTCCTCTAATGCTTATTTATAGTACATAATTCTACCCTCATTTGACACACCGTCATTCAATAATGTTCCTCTATCGGCTTATCTACAGTACATAATTCTCCCTCCATTTAATAATGTTCATTTTATAGCTCATTACTTTATCTGCAATTCAGTATATGTAAAAAGAATATTGTGATGGTTTCAAGAATTACATTCTCAGAGTTTTATGTGTGTACAAGATTAGATCATCCGATAATATGATTCAGCCGTTAATATAATTATGATAGTATGTCTCCACATCAGGAAATAATTGAGCTATTTCTAAAACATTCAGCGCGATTATTTAATACAAGAAGCGCATTAATTTTAGACGCATTTACATCAAGGGAAGACCTATTTTTTTACCAACACTGTTTTTTGAAAATGAAAAAAATGTTAAGATATTTTGACAAGCAATATTAATTAAATATGCTTTTGTATGGAATTTAATGGTTCAAATGAAACCATTTAAATATTTACTGCTCACGTGATATTGTTTGTTTTGTGCTAAATCGATAATAAATAAATGATGAATAATCTTACTATTATCAAATGAATTCAAAGCTTTATACATAATTTCTAGAAGATTCCTTTGCAATCGAATGCCATCAACGTTTTAGACTTAACAACAGTCGCTCTTCTGCTATTTTAGTATTTATTTTATATACAGTTAGCATACTATCTCTCGAAAATATTCAGCTGAGACAAAATTTGTGTATTTATTTGATAAATTAGACATCTATTAAGGTTTATCTGGATTAATCTTATGAAGCCTTCAAACTTTGGTAGTGTTGACCTAAAAAATTAAAAATTCGTTAGTTTGTAGAAAACATCAAGCAAGCATCTTATTTTTTACCGAAATACTTTTTATAAATGCTCCCCCAAATACCATTTATAATTTTTTCCAAATGTCCTCTAAAGCTTTCATCCAAATAAAATTATATTTTAGATACAAATACGTAGGAATTCTAAATGATTGATATTTTATAATACCTAGGGGAAGGGTGGTTAAAGTGGGCCTGTGTCTTGAACTCTATGGACTTTTACTCAGAGGGAAAATTAACTTATAGTGCAATTCATCAATACTAGAATCTGGCAATGCCCGATTATGCCACAAGACCTCAAATTGCGCAAGCACGTGGCTTTTAAAGAAACTGAATATTGAATTTTGTTAGTATTGGAACTCAACGTGAAATGTAGTGGTGATTTATTTGATGCAGTATTAAAATTGTTTTTGCTTTCAAAGAATGAATCATGTTGTGTGTAACTAATTTGTAATTATTCGACAAAGAGGGATATTCACCCCCAAGGTTTCTTGATATAAGATTGGGCACTCATTCCGGCAACCAATCAAAAAGTTGTCAGCTTGACGTAATGAGAATTAAGTTTCGTCATTCGTGATGTCACGGTCAGAGAAAATTTTGAGAGGAGTTGCCAAAATACAAAAAGATTTTTCATTATTACAGTTAAAAATTATTTTTTAATTTTGGAATGGAAACATCATGGCGTAAACAACTTATGCAAAGATTTTAAATTGTGCTGTCCACACAGAATCTTATGACGTCCAAGGAAATTTAGTGATGTCGGTGGAGTAAGATGACAGTCTCAGTTAACAAGGTCGCAACAATAACAGAAGGAAGAGTCTCTAGTAAAAATAGGTAAATTTTAAACTATTATAATATCATTTTCTGCTGTGCGACATGGATCCCGAACAGGGTCGTCTGAGATTTGAGTAGAAGTAGTTATAAAATGGAGGTTGAGGGCCACTTTGCGGAAGCGGAGCAGTGCGGAGCATCATCCGGGAGGAAGGTTCCTCTTTAAGGAGGGAGTTTCCCTCACTTGGGAGGAGGATTCCTCTTTTGGGAGGAAGTTTCCTCTCGGAATGTCTTTAGACCAACGTATATATACTGTTAGATTTATTTTTAAACATATCTACACTTAAAATCACATTGCTATATATCATACACACACATACACTTAGAATGGTCAAATCATATTCACTTAACACAATTTTAGCTAAGTATAATGCAGTATGGCATTCTTGTTTTTAAGTACACAACACATAAAAGGGTTGAATCCTATTCACTATATGAAACCCCCTTAACACAATTTTTGAAAATGCCTATCCCTAATTGTGTATTAAATTCGTTTTAAAAACATATGCTAAAAATCGTAGTGTTAGAATTCGCAATATAAAATCCGCTTAACACCGCTTAACATCCGCTTTTGTGTTCACTGGAATTAACATTACATTCTGTTTTGAAACACACCGAAAAAACAATTGGTAACACGCCGAAAAATGAATAAGAATCCCTTTATAAAATACATTCCATGTTACAAAATATAGCTCAAAACACTATTCAATCTGTTCATAACGCGCCGAGCGATTCGAACGAACCTCGAAAATATTACATCTCCCGTTTACTTTGACAAGCATCTCTTCGACGATAAGAATCTACGGGACAAGTATGCCGTGGCGTAGTGGCTAAGGCGTCATCCTTGTAATCGGACAGCTTCGAGTTCGAGTCCCGGTCCTAACAAGTGAGAAATTAAATTCTTTTGGGAATTTAAAAAAATGCCGATAGATGGCAGCACTTCATCAACTTTCGCCAGAGGGCGCTTTAACTACGTCACCGCTGATAAGGGACTTGTTCCTAGCCAGCAGAGAGGAAGGACGTGTGCTAAGAGCTCTTGTCAAAAGTCATCTCCAAGGTTATCAATCGCTGATTGCAACATCCTCTTTACAAGTCCCTCCGCTCAAAGGTCATCCTTCGGAGGTCCTCCCCTCTCAACACGATTGCGACACCTCTTTGTGCAATGCACTCCGAGGCCTCTTTCGCAATACGTTTGTCTAAAGATCCTCCGACAGGCATCCTCCCAAAACAGAAACCTTCCACCTGGAGGGAGAGGGGGGATACGTTGATCTAAAGACCCTCCGAGAGGAAACTTCCAAAAGAGGAACCCTCCTCCCAAGTGAGGGAAACTCCCTCCCCAAAGAGGAACCTTCCTCCCGGAGGATGCTCCGCACTGCTCTGCCTCCGTAAAGTGGCCCTCAACCCCCATTTTATAACTACTAATAGAAGATTCCACATAAGAAGTATTGAAGAACTTCTGAAAACGTACTTTCAGTTTAGATAATTCCATGTATTTATATCTTGTATAATATCACTGTTGTAGCCAATAGATACTCGGTCTGAAGAGTAATATATTTGTTGGATCTGTATTAAATTGAAGTTCACTCTACAAAAAATAGTTATAAAATACAGATAAATTTAAGTATAGTGCAGGCATTTAAATATTATGACTACACATCAGGGAATTACGTATGTTCTGATACATATGATAGACACATATTTAGCGTTTGTGAAATATAAGTCGAAGTTTCGTTTAGATAACGGTCATATATGATTAATTACTATAAGCAAGAATAAAAATTAAGAGGCTCAACGAAATTTACCGAGCAATTACATGATGAGAAAAGCAAACCCATTGAAGTATCAGAACAGAATGCAATTTGGCTCACTCAGCTGCAGCGAACATATGAGTGCATCAAAGAATTAGATCATGAAATTCTGGATCAACTTCAAATAGAGGAAGCATGCGACCAGCAAAGCTTGTATAAAGAAGTAGATACGATTAGCAAAGATTAATTACATAAGTTTCTAATCAACAAACGTTTGAAAACGAAGTAGAAACGTTTCACTATACGAACAGTATTGTGAAACGATTATTAGGTTCAAGGTAAAACTAGAAAAATTTGATAGTAAAAATAATAATTCGAATCTATCATGCATAGAAACCGGAGGTAGCATATCGAAACGAAAAATAGATTTGCTTAAGATAGAGTTATAGCAATTTGATGGTCAATTGAAGAAGTGGCTTTTATTTCGGGGGCAGTTTAAGAAAATTCATGAAGATCCAGAGATCGATACCGAAAACAAGTTTTGTTGCAATCCACCCAGAATGGATCGTGAGCTAGGGAAATTCTTGAATCATTTCCCCAACCGCAGAAATTTATTCTTAAGCTGTAGAATGTTTACACGCTCGTTTTAGAAGAGAGGATTTGCTAGTCGAAGTGTATGTGAGAGAGCTATTAGGTTTAATTTTAAACAATGTTTAGGCCAAGATCAGAAATCATTTTCAGATAAACTATATAATCGCACATTTAAAAGCATTACAAATGCTAGGTGTAATAAATGTGCATCTATGCTTTATCTTTTGGTCGAGTCCTGTTTATCTACAGACCTTTTGCGAATATGGGAAAGGAATTTGAGTACTATTTCCTTGAAAATTGAAATATAATTAAACGGAGAATGTGCATTGAAATCTGAATGTTTCAATAAGCTTGGATGCTTAATGAAGTTTCTGCGAAGTGAAATTGAAGGTGTATAAATCCCTTTAGCAGGAAGTGCTTTTGGATTTGAGATTCAAAGTAAAACATATCCGCCCCTAAAATCTCTTAAGGTTCAAATTAAGAATATTCTTACGGGATTAAAACTTTTACGGTTGATCAGCGAAAGCCTAAAGTAAATAAATCGCGTGTGTATTTTGCGCAAAATCTTCACATTCTAGCGCTAACTGCAAACACTTTTAAAATTTATCTTATGATGATCAGAGACAAGCAGTCACAAAAGGAGGTGTTGTTTTCGATGTTTAAAGCCAATCATATTTCAGTTGAGTGTAGATCGATAATATATTGTCGTAACAGTGGAAAACCGCACAATGTGATACTTTGTAAAAGCAGGGAAATGTTTTCTTCTGAAACGGGAAGTAAAACTGATCAATGTTCTGGACAATATGAAACTCTTGCTAACCTTTCGACAACATCTCATGTATTGTAGCAAATTTTAGTTGTAACTTTAAGAGGTAATCAAAAAAGAATGAAATTTCGCGCAATTATAGATTCGGCCACTCAGCGATCATACATTCTCGAAAGTACGGTTGATAAGTTAGTATATAGTTCTACTAGAACAGAGAATTTAAGACATTCATTATTCGGTGGTAGCACAATTGATGTTGGTAGTCAAAGTTTATCGCGTTTACTCATCAAACGTAACTGGGACATACAATTGTAACTTCCAAGTACTGGGACAGAAACTGATTTGTGAAACTATGCCACCCGTTGCAAAAGGGTCTTGGTTAAAGAACTATCTGAAATGAAAATTGATATAAATGACAAATCAGAACCGATTGAAATCCTCATAGGCGCTGGTGTATCAGTGAAACTATTGACAGAACGTTATACGAATTTATGGGAATAGCATAACAGACTCCCACTGAAAATCAAACTAAAGAGGAAATAGACGAAGTCGTATGGAGCATTTCTTAAAATCGTTGAAAAGGGATTCGGATAGACGTTATGAAGTATCCCTCACATGGTAAGAAGGTCATCAACTCCTTCCAGATAACAGATTGATGGCAGGAAGAAGACTAAAGTCTACAGTGAAAACTTTGATATCGAAATGCTTATTAGAAACTTACGAAGGTGTTTTTAAAGAATGTGAAGAAGAAAACGTTACTGAACATGTAAACAACACTGAAATAGATAAGGCAAATTGTCACTACCTTCCCCATCGACCGGTAGTACGGAAGTGTGCTACTACTAAAATGAGTCCAGTGCTTAATGCTTCGAGTAAAGAAAAAAACGGTGTTTCTCTCAACTGTCTCGAAAAAGGCCTTAATTGTATCGAGCAAATACCAAAGCTTTTAATTCAATTTAGATTAGGGAAATATGGAGTTACGTCTGACATTCGAAAGGTATTTTTACAAATAAGTATCAATGAAGATGGCCAGAACTTCCTAAGATTTCTTTGATGGGGAAATGGAAATCCAAGTAAAGTAAAAATTTGTAGACCTCGATATGTAGTTTTTGGCGTAAAATCTATCCTATTTCTCTGTTACATTATTATAAAGTCTATTTATAATAATACATCATAATTCCATAGACTGAGGGTATCGAAAATGATACACTTTTGCATTGTTTTATGCTGTACGTGGTTATTTATATAAAATATTTTTTTATTACAATTTGAGTTTTGACCTTGAATCGAACTGTTTCGACTTCGTAAAATTTGTATTGTTTCAAGCATTCACAGCTTATGTTATCAATGGAAGCATCCGCGAGCTAAAAATAGACCTCCCTCACCAATTCAGGCGGTTAGTGATTGACAGCGAACAAAGGGAGAACCCTATATTATTAAATAAATTATTTAAATATGTAATGCAATTTAAAAATTATATTTAATAGATATTCTTTCTGCAACTGTTAAAATTTAAAATCTTATTTGCACTTTAAACTAGTATGCAATAGTGAAATATTAGTGTGCTCTGTGTGCGTGCAATACTAGCTACTGACCAATATTAGACAAATTATTGTGAATTTTTCTAGTCGTCCTGGCTTTATATAAATTTTAGCTATACAACATTCACAATGAATATAACTGCCACATGTGAAAATAAAAATTTTGCTTCTTACTTGAAGCAAACATGGAAAAATTAGGAAATTACAATTGTATCAAGAGCATTATGAATTATATTATAAATAATTGAATTCGAGTGAATATCGACTCACGCTAAAATATTTATAGTCGAGGTATCGATTTAAATTATGTCTGATAGCACCTGGCAGTAAATTTCCTGTTTTAGTGTTCAAACTCGATTCGTTTGTTTATTTTCCTGTTACTTCGCAGTCGCATTTGTTCATTCGATCAGAACACATTGTTCCGGACTCCATGAACAGGACATATAACGCTTTTGAAACAAGTCTCTGCTTCAAAGATGTACAAAATTTTGTATTCTCACATGCTAGTCATACTCATTGTACATTTTCCCTGTTACTAGGATAAAGTCCATCAACGGGCTGGTCATTTTCTTTCATAATAACGCCCTGAGCTGAAATGTCTCTAACTTTTTTATTTCAATTTTTGATATCACCCAGCTGTGAATTTTCCTCTTTGGGTGTTCTAACTCGGATCATTTATTTTTTTACCTGCTACTTTGCAATTATAATTGGTCCTTTAATCAGAAAACGTTGTTCTTGACCTCATGCAAAGGGGCTTCTAACGCCCTTAAAATAATTGTATATTCACCTAATTTTTGCCATGTCTGCTTCAAGAAAGTATAACAATTTGTATTATAGCAGCATTATCTGATAAAACAAATACATGTAACAGATGCCCAACCTTAATTTCCAACAAATTTCGAAGATATGCCCAAGTTTAACTCTCATTCCATCCAGTCATGCAGGGTGTCCTAAAAAAATTGAAACGCACTTTAATTCTTTACCTGTTGGAGATAAGTGAGCAATGTAAATTGCAAAAATATTGAAAGTGAGGTAGGAAATAAGACAGCGTTAATAAAATAGTCCTCGTATTAATTTTCAAAAAGTTACACTTTTTAAAATTTTTATACGACCCACTTAGACAAATTTGGTCAATAAGAAAATTTTTATTTTTAATGCAACAAGATCATTAAAAAAACCGCATATCTGTATCTTTAAAATTGAGCGAGTTATATTTAATTGAAAATTAAACATTGTGAATGGGGACCATATATCAAATTAGAAATCTAAATTTGTGACATATCACAAAAAAGATAAAACTGCATGATAATACATAGGATACCCAACCGCGTAGTGAGTACCATTGTTTTATATGATCTCTGTCTGTTGTTGTTGAGACCCAGAACGTCCGACCTACCAGAAAGGTGTAAGCTAACTGTTTGGACGGCCGGGAAGTGCCACCCAATTTGGACCGGAACCCAGTGGGGGAGGCATCCACAGGGATCGTACCCTCCTTCCCCTACCACCAACTTCTCGGAAGATGATTGATCTCTGTCTGTGTAATACTTCATTTAGATGCATTCGTGATAAAAAATTTTGACACATATTAACGTATTTTTGATCTAAAAAATGTCCATCGTCAATTTGTTTATGATCCTTTTCACTGATGAAACAGCCTTTCACATGGTACGGAAAAGTGGCATAAGTTAGATTTTTTCCTTTATTTATTCAGATGATTTTAAAGATACAGATATGTGGTTTTTTTAATGATCTTGTTGCATTAAAAATAAAAAATTTCTGATTGACCGAATTTGTCTAAGGGGGTCGTATACAAAATTTAAAAAGTGTAACTTTTTAAAAATTAATGGATGGACTTTTTCATTAACGTAGTCTTATTTTCTACCTTACTTTCAACATCTTTATAATTTACATTGCCCACTTATCTCAAACAGGTAAAGAATTAAAGCGCGTTTCAATATTTTTGGGACACCCTGTATAGCTGGAATAAAAGAAAAATTTGATTGGATATTTGTTTCCTGTATGTATATCTGTCAATAATGCACTGTAGGTCTTTTATGTTACTTGATGAGGTTAGTTTATATGCTTAATTTTAGTGGAAATTTGCACTAGTTTCTGGTGCTACATTTGTGCAACATTGCACTAAAAAGTAACTACATGTGTATTGCCCACTAATTTTCTTGCAACATTGTATCATTTTAAGTAAATTTTAAGTACTTATTATAAGTGAGACACTGCAATTATTTTTGGTGTAACTTTACCTTGATGTTGCTCCCAAAACTAAAGCAATATTTTTCTTAAAAATGAAGGACCCAATAATCTTATTTCAAGTAGTATATTGCACAACCGATTGCCTCATTTATGAGTAAAATTTTCACTATATAATAGCGTACAATTTACATTCAAATGCCCTAAAAAGGTGTGTGATATACCCGCTAAAATAAGAGTCTTATCTTTACAATATTTAAGTTTTGTATATAAGCCTTATCGTGCTCTAGTTTTGTATATAACTTTGCACCAAAAATCCGTGCAATGCATGATTTAAATTAAATTTATTCGCTTTCCCAAATCAGTTCATAAACAGTATAAAATATCATTCAATAAATGAATGTTAAAATATTATGTTTGATAGTCAACTTCTAAGAAGCCGGTTCATTTTAAAGAGAGAGGGGAATTTTATTAAGCGTAGACCAAATACTTAAAACCTGACAAACTTGATTCCTTTAATTGGAGGTATTTAAAAAAACTGCGTCGTATTTGTTACACTTATGAAAAAAACTTAGCGCATAGAGCCGACCAGTACTGCTGAGCTTATGCTCGAACATAATTTTATTGAACTCTCAGTGTTTCAATGAACAGCTTCATAACCAATATAACATGTTTTTTTTTTTCAGAAACATGCAATTTTGTATTGAAGCAAATTTTTGTAGAATTACTTTGAGCATAAAAGTGCATGTTTTTTTCTCAAAAGATCTCCGTATTTAATAAAATAAATATCGTGCTAACTATATTAGTTAGCTCACATTTTTCGTGCATTGTAGTTCTTCTTTGTCTCGTTTTATATTCTAAGCTTATTGTAATTGGTTATTATTTATGTTTGCTTAATTCTAAGTATTTCCTTCATTATTTTTCTTATTTTTTTTCTATCAACATCAGTTTTGTTCATTTGGACGCGACAGGATTAAAACTTTGAGTTATTAACAATGGATATAAATTAAGATACAAAAGCAAATATATTTGAAAAATGTGTTCATCTCTGTAATCTAAAAAGTTTGTCTTTTCAGACCCTACATAAGCCTCCCGGTGACCGAGAAAACTAAATATTTTCGCACCTCAAATATTGGCCATCGTATAGAACCTAGCGGAACCAGGTTTCCAATACCTCCCCATCCTCAAGGAGTGGGTAAAATTAGAGAATCTTTCAACACTGAACCGTTGCACACTTATAGAATAATTACGGGATAGAACCTAAAGAAGCTGGATTTTGGATTACCCCACCCCCCTCGGTAGTAGATCAAATGTTTTTTTAAAGCCTTTGCAGACCCTCTTTAATCCCCTCGGTCACCTTAGAAGGCTAAATCTTTGCACACTCATAATATCGATTATATGGCAAAATCTAATGGAACCGGATATTATATTTATCACTCATTTTCGAGAAAACAGGAGATCTTAAAGTATTTTCAAAGTAGCGTCTTGTAGAATGAAGATAGTTTTACTGCAAATAAAAGAATGTGTATTGTTCGGTGACTTGGAGCTTGCGAATTGGATTGGTTCATTTTGATTTTCCAGAGTCGTTCCATAAACACCATAACTGCTTTCACCAGAACTTACAGTTCAATCATTGTAACATACATTCTGAAACGCTGCGATCAAGCATGCATCTTCTAAAGATATCAACCGTGAATCAGAAAGTCCAAAAGTTGGCCCACAGTTAGTGAGATGACCCACCACTATTATTGTCTAACGTTGTGCTTTTGTCTTTTTGAACACCCCAAAAGCCTTCCGGTGAGTTTGGAGGCTGAAACTTACAGTGTTTATAACATCGACTGCAATCGAGCCAATTTTCTATTAAAACATTTATTTTTGACGCTAAGTGTTATACATTGTTGAACAAAATAAAGCCGCCCAGGCGGTGAAGTAGAGAACGTCTTCTGCTGCTGTCTAGTGGGCTCCGGTTCGAATCCCGTGTAAGGCATAGATGTTTATTGAGGATAAAGTCAGTCTTCCGCCTTCTGGGTCCTCGTCTAAATGAGAAGTTGCATCACCTCCGACCTTCGTCAGTGATGCTTGTTTGTAATAAACTTTGTTCTCTTGTCTTGTGTCTTTCTTCGTTCTGTCCTGCTTACTGCGTCACTGGTCCTGTATTGACTCCGTCGAAAACAGGAGGTCATAAGAAACAACAAAATAAAACTTATGAAACAAATTTAAAACTTTATTAAAAAAAGTTATGATAAGAATGATTTAAGATAGTTTCAATGTTTTTGATAAGCTTGAATACCAGTAGAAAAATATCTGCATTAACAACATCCATTTTTGATAGGCGTGGTTATTTTTCTCAATATTTACAAACAATTCCCTAAATGCTCTAAAGTGATTTTAACTTAACTTCCAATTTTTAAATCAATCTTTTAATTACAGATGATTTCGAATTATATTTGCTACATTCTTTGTCTTCACTATTGTTTTAGTATACTATTTCGTTTCCATTGTATGGCTTGCGGATTATGTCATCACTACTTAAAGCAATATTGTTTTAATCAGAAATTTGTCTTGCCAAACGTGTTGTATAAAAAAATATATTAGAAGCAGCTTAATACTTAAAGAAAAATGCTGATAATATTTATGAGTCAAAAGATTGCCGGATTTAACACTTTAATGCGAGAATTGTTAATAAAAATATCAAAAGGGATTTAAATCAAACATATTTTTGCCAATTGATGCTCCGATAAATGAATTCAACCTCTAAATGAAAAAGTTTTATTTTGACCTAAAACGTAAATTCAATTTATTGAAAAATTCAAGTTATCGTTTTTGAATTAAAGAAATTCAATTGCATATACATACACTTACAGATATATGCATAATGAAAAATTCAATAAAGGAATAAACATTTACAACACCATTAAAGTGAATACCAACGCTGAATTTCCTCCACAGAATAAGATTATTAAAGTATAATCAAGAAGTCAGTACGTATCACACGATTTCTTAAAGTTTCTTAATATGCCTACGTTGCGCTGCTTTATCTAAATCCTGTGTCTAAATTATAAATCACGTTTTGGCATAAAGTATTATCATCACGCAAAGCGAATATTTATTTAAATACGTATACCCTATGTTCATAGATTTCCTGACAGCTGCAATAACTTTTTGAAACGACTGTCAAATGATTATAGGAATAGATAAGAATAATTGCCCATAAAATTTATGTGTGACCATGTATTGAAATTCATCGGATGTCATAATATCCGAGTATTAAATTCCAAATAGAGTTTAAACGTCAGAATTGTTTGATGTCAAGAAAAGTGCGTGTAGTTTTTAGCACTCAATGATCAGCAAAATTAAATGTGGGTGCATATTTATTTAATTTCATTTCTTTAAATATATGGGAAAGTATGTAAACGTGAATAATATTATGATCTAATTTAATGCCCAAGCATATGGGATGTCAAGGAAAATCATCGACAAGCCGCATAACTCGTGAAGTATTACAGTTGTATATTTTTATGCTGGAGTTTAGGAAACCTCAATAGCTCTACAGGAAGAAACAACTTTAGGAGGGTGAACCCCTTTTTAGAGGGGCTACGGAGGGAAGGCGGCTATCTAGCTTCATGTTAGAGATAGGGAAAAATCAATTACAAAGTTTTAGAGAGTTGTAAAATAAGTACAAAGCATTTTCGTCCCCAAAAAAGATTTGAAAAAACCCCGAAAACAAGTGTATGCAATATGCCCCAACCCCTCAAATCGAACATTTAGATAGTGCGGCAAGATGAAATTGACTTACTTCATTATACACAAAAATGTTCACCTTAGGTAAAGATGCATGCTTACACATGTGTAATAAAATCGCGTATTTTTAGTGTCTCTGTTACATGCCGATTAATAAAATAAAATGTTTAGTATCAATTTTGCACTACTCTACAACTTTATAATTCACTGTTTTCCTCCATATGTAATAGGAAGCGAGATAGCCCTCCGTATTACCCTAAAAAAGGGAGGTAATCTCCCTAAAGTTGAGTCATCGTGTAGCACCATAGAGGTTTACTATAAAAATATACGATAACCCAAATACTTTCGAGTTAATTGCCTGGAGGCGACATAACTAGATAGTCTAGGCACGGGGATTGCACCGGAGTTCGATTCTTGGATCTGCCCAAACTATCCCGTATTTACGCGGAGTACGGGCACGTTACAACTGTGAATTCGAAAGTCTTTCAGAGAGGTTGGTGGCAGGGAAATGTGAATACGGTACCTGTGGATGTCTCCCCGTTAGGTTCCGGTGTAAATTAGGTGGCATTGTCCCGGTCATTCAAACAAATACCTTACACCTTTGGGTAGGCCAGATGGTCTGAATCGAAAGAAAAGAAATATTTCTTCGCCTAGTCCATGACTTTTCTTAAGATACTGTATATGGTGTTATCTAGCTTTGCGCGTATTATATGGTACATCATTGTGTAGGGAAAGTTACTAAATTTTCGTCCACATCAGATGTTTTACATTATATATGTAAACATTACATTTCATAGCGATGCTTGCACCTGTTATAGAGTTACCGTGTTCATACATCACTGTTATACATACATACGCACAGACATCTTACCGTAAGTGCTCGAAATGTGTTTAGCATTTCTTAGAACGTGCTTTTCCGTAAAAATAACTCGCATCCAAGATTTTTAGGAAATTAATCATTTTATTATGCAATAGTGTGAAAAAAATATAAGCAACGTCGGTAGCCGCATTGTATAATGTATAGGGAAAATATTGTGATGGGGTCGAAAATTCAAATGTGAACATTCAACGGAAGAACACGTTTTACAGAACTAGAATCAAGCGTTTTTGAGGTGACGTCTGTATGTGTGTATGTATGTTAGTATTTATGTATGTTAGTGTGTATGATAATGCATGTGTCTGTGGATGCGATGTATCAGGAACGAATGGAGCGTTTCGAACGAAATGTGGTACAAATAGTGCAATCTGTACATACTGGAATCCTTTGATAAACGCGATCGAATGTTCGGAAGATCCTCAAATTTTCAAACGAAATTTTTAATAAATCATTAGAAATTCAGACCCTTCAATAATGTTATAAAAAATCATTTCTTATGTAATTTTCCATTAGAAAACTAATGATATAAACTTTAGAACGCTAGGATAAACGATAAACTATTCTTGAGACATTTGAATGTTTTTCAAATAAATATATAAAAAAATTACATAAAATTAAAAAGTAATAACAATCGGGAAATATGTTCACTTTTCATATGTAATAAAAAGCGAAAAGTTTGTAAGAATGATTTTCGTAGATCTAGTTCATTCCGCTCGCGAGGTAAAAAACTTTGTGCAATAGTTTTCTAATTTGACGCTCAACAATTCACCAAGAGTTATTTATTTATATATAAGAAAAGCCAGTCTCTCTGTCTATCCTATTTTTCGCGATAAATTTAACGAATTTGTCGATAAATCGGCAACAAACATAGGCAACTTGACGACTTTCGTAATAGTGCCAAATTGACAAAGATGCTGTCAAAATAACTCAAAATTTAAAGATTTTTGTAGAAGATGTCGAATAATACACTGGTGTCCAAAATAATCTTTAACTGCACAAAACGCTGATTTCTCATCAATCGATCTAAATAAATATAGGAGTAGCCGCACTTATAATTTAGCCATGTTTCGAGTTTCTGGGATCATGAGTTGTCGAGTTATAATGAAATATGAATCTTTCATGGGAGTTCTCTCCAACTCCATGGTTCTTTCAGTCAAAAAAGGTTGGAAATCGCTAGTTTAAAACGTGAAAGTAAATAAAAACTGTTGCTACAAGTTTTGTGCGAGTTTATTGCGCTTACTAGTCGCGCTTGGAAATCGCTGGTTTAAAACATGAACTTAAATGGAAACTCTATCTCCATGGTTTATTTTTCACGGGGTTATTTTTCACCCAACAATAATAAGTGGGAAGAATTCACAATAGTTATTTAATTATCAACATTTTTTGAGGAAGATTGATTCTTTTTTATATCATGTTGCTCAGCAACGCAATTAATCAAATGTGTTTCTTTATGCGGCAGACGATTTTTATTATTCTTTTTTTCGATTTGATTAATGAAATGGATAAATATATCTCATAACCGAACAATATTGTATTTTTTGAATTATTAATTACAAACTACGTGTTTGACGATTACTGGGATTGTTGATATTTTCAATTTCTTAAATCATTTGTTTTATTTTGGTAAAGAGTTTTCAAACTCATATATTGTGTTTAGCCGATTGTTGAAACAGAATAAGAGTAGAACGGTAGTAACTTCTAATACAATTTTAGCGTTTTCATTTAGCATATACAAACGGGATCAAAGTGTTTCATTCTTCAGATCTGAGAATTCAGATCTACGAATTTGGCGGAATACTGCCAACTTGACGACTTTTCTTAAATGTTGCTACATTGACGAAACTGTCGCCAAATTAATTAAAATGTCGCTAAATTGATAAAAATGACGCTAAATTAACAACATTGTGTTTTATTATGAGAGAGTACTATAATGATGTTACGCTAGCATTTGTCTGTCAGTCCAACCGTCTCACATACTGACAAATTCAGCGCATTTTTAAAAAGTCGTCAAATTTATAAAAATATCGCTAAATCGATAAAAATGTCTTGAAACTGATAAAATTACGATAAATCAATGAAATTTGTGTTTTGTTAGAGGATAATGTTGTAATAATGTTTCGTCAATTTGTCGCCAAGTGGGACTCTCAGCCCGACAGGTACACTTTGAGATAAATTTGGCAGCTTTTTAAAATGTCGCCAAATTTATCAAAATGACGCCCAATTGATTAAAATGTAATTTTTGCAAAATTTTGCAAATTTTTGAACAAATTGCAAGTACAATTTTCTAGAGAAGCTCTATCGTTTTGTAAACATTAAAAAATATTTTTTGTAAATTTGTTTGCAAACGGGACCAATATGTTTTGTTATTCAGATCTACCTGTGAAGATAATTTTGTGTAGCGAGAACAGAGATTCTTATACCTTGTTTAGGAGAATTAAATAAAATATTTAGCAGAATGTGTTGAATAACAAAGTCATTAAGAATACTATAGGAATTTACACATAATTGTGAATTTTAAGTTTCTTTATATTATATTTTTCCGTTCAAAGAACGCGTATACTGTAAGTTGTTCAGTATAATTGAATGGAATTTTTTGGTGTGATACATAGCATCATAACACATAAATACAAAATTTAATTATTCAAAATTTAAATATTGTATGATAAATAGGTTCAAAATTTGAATAACTTGGAAACAAATTCTTATAGAGAGCATTCCATACTTTCTAAGGTGGTTAATAAGATATTGGGGGCAGTACGTCCACTCCTCCAGAAATGCTGTGTTCAAGACATTGCGATCTGTAGGAGAAGGATTTTACCCTGCAGCAGCTCTTTCAAAGACGTTCGATAAGTTCTCTATCGGGTTCAAATCAGGAGATGTGCCGGGCTAGTTCTTTCGCTCAATCCCTTCCTTTTCAGGAAATTCATCAACCAGGTATGCTCGATGTGGACGTGTATTATCATCCATAAAATGAAAGTCAGATCCATACACCTCTCACATGCACCTCTAAAATGTCTTAAGTAAGGTTTTAAGACTTCATCTCGATATCTCTGGCCAGACACAGATCCTCAAACGAACACGTGTAGGGGAGTACGTCCATTGATCATTATGCCTCCCCATACCATCAGATCTGAACCACCGTAATGGTCATATTCCCTAATGTTGGTGGAACAACTTCTAGTTTCTGGCTCATTCCAGATGTAAACGCGTATAGAATCCGAGGTTAAACTGAACCTCGAGTCATTACTCAAAATAACACAAGCTCATTGTTGTTGACTCCAGTTCTGATGTTCGATGCATCAATTTAGGCGGCCTCTTCTGTATACAGTTTGTCGCAATACTAAAGTTCCAGTGGCAGCTGCAAACCGTATACTCAGCTGTCTAGCAGTCGACGACGGGCAGTTATGGACATATACCGATCTTGAGACATAGTCGTTATTTCTCTACAGTCTTATCCAGCCTTACATGGAGCAGCTTCAGAGTTTTGAAATTGTTTCCAATAGGGGGAGGCTATGTCGTGAAACATTCAGCCATCTTGTCACTTCTATCAGTGTCTGCCCAGTATATAAACAGCCGACAGTTCGCCGCCTCAAAGTTTCTTCCAAATGATACTTTGAAGCCATGAAAAAACTATTTTGAGTCGATAAACACCGAAATCAAATCATGAATTGTGGAAGTTTACAGGAAATAAACTTCTTGTGCCACCTTTGATTGACGTAACTCCATTATTTGCATATCAGAAACAGTTTTATCCAAAAATTGTAGTTCGCATGAATAGAACAGGTTTAGTTACATTTTTTATTGCATTATTTCCTATCGAAAACAATTATAACTTCCTGGACAATGACAGTATTTTCAATACATAAAACTAATAGTTTGAAATTCGTTCCACTTGTAAAATACATTTAAATTTTTGTATCAGCGTTAAATGCATCTAATTCATCGGTTAATAAAATCGATTACTGCAAACCACCTTTTACAAACATAGATAGTTCTTAAAGAATTAATAGTGTTTTTAAAAGAAAATTTTACAAATGAGCACATATAAAAATGCATATTTTTTCCGCTATAATATATATTGTAATACAAATAAATATTTTTAAAATACCGGGTATGAATGTGTGAGAAAGTCAAATTGAGATTCACACCACAAAATTGCTTATTATTGCAATTACTTCAAAAGACATTGAAATTTACTGTGGTTCTAGTAAAAGAGACTTATGTTTCATGTCGTCGGGTGCTTTTTTCATAACATTGTTCGTTAATTGTAAATAAGCTCATTGTGGTATACAATGTGTTTCAGCATAATTGACCTATGTTGACCTTATTTGCGGATTATGCGGCGCTGCTGATTATACAAAGTATTTCTTTCATCTCTCTTTGATAGGCATGCGGATTATGCGCCGCCACGAATTTTAATTAGGAAATTCAAGAACTTCCAATTAAAAAATGTGTTAATATTAATTGTAAAATTCTTTCATGTATTTTTTTTTGGTAAGGGGTATTTTCATAAAAAATAGGGGGGTCTAAATTCTTATAGGATATCTTGAGCGAAAAAAGTTCAATTAAAAAAAGTAGCATTATACAGTAACTAGTCTGAAGAAGAAAATTCGGTGAATTTATTTGCAGCAGAAATGAAGCCATAGAATAGAAAAACTACCAAAATAATCTGAAATTGGAATTTAGGTTTCTTTCAACTTTCACTCGTGTGGACTGCAAATTGGAACCAGATTTTGCCTAAATTGTTTTTGCGCAATTTTATTTGAAACTGACTCTACACTGTGGAACTTGTAAGGCAGCCGATATGACTTCAAGCTCACTCTACCTAATATATACTCTATAGGAATACGCATTTAAAATTACACTACATTGAATATTTTCTATAAACACAATCCACACTCAAAACGATGATCTCTTGACCAAAGTTTATCGGAGTAAAGTATGTACACTGTAAAACACTTGCCAACATGTTACTAAAAGTTTCAGGGAAATCAGCTATCCCTAATGGGGAGTGATGTTCTTGATAACTTTAGATAATTAAATATATATATATACTATATATATATATATATATATATATATATATATACATACTATATATATATATATATATATATATATACTATATATATATATATATATATATATATACTATATATATATATATATATATATATATAATACAAAAATAACGCTTCAGTAGACGATAATTAACTAAATATTTCAGAAATAAAGCTGGAATTTTCTTTAATGTCTGTAATTGTGTCTTTTCTTATCAGTTTGCCGAAATTATCAAGAAAGTACCTGAAAAAAATGAGCAAAGGTTGCTGAATGTTTTACAGTGTATGGATGTTATTTATTAGATATACTTGATCTATCTACTTTATTTGAAGACGTTTGAATTTTAAAGGTCATTTTGATGAAAACACAATACACTTATTCATCTAATTTGTACCAAACTGTAAAAGGCAACAGGAAACGTATAAACCAAATTTCTTACAAATCGGATCAATAGCTCTTTATACAGAAGATGTACATAAATTTATTTGATATGCAGAAAATAGCACTAAAATAATCGATAAGGAAACTAGGAAACTCAAAATAGAGAACTTCATTTTGTCTTTTAGATTCTGTCACTTTACTTCCACATCAATGTAAAATGAATAAAAAAATTTTGTTGACCCTTTGTTCAAAATTTCTCTGCAATCTTCCTCCCAAATGTCTGTGCAGTCATTGAAATTTTAGTGTTATCCTGACTCGCAGTTTGAACATTATAGAACTTTAAAACTATTTTATAGATCGTAACATAATTTATATTATCTCGATAATAATTTTGAACAATGTTTATGTGTTCAATCATTTTGCCGCTCTCGAATTTGGTTTAACGAGTAATAAGCTTGAATCTTAATTATGAAAGGGTCCAGTCACGAGAAATTGTAGATGTTTCAGGTTGTTTGGAATCCTCATTAAACTCCGAGTCTCAATTAAATTTGAAAAAAAAAGTCCAAAGGTGCTATACCAAACTTATACAACCCAGTTGTACATGCATATCCCGCACTTACAACATACTAAATTCCAGATTAAGCTACACCGATTATCGAGTATTAACAGTAAAGTAATGCATTTTAATACGATTGCACTCTATTTAGGATACACGCGTGCACTCTATTTAGGATAGCAGCAGCGTCTCCAGCATGTCCAAATCCGTAGCTGGCAAGTCTATATTATATGTAACATGACAAACTCCGATTTTTAGAAGTCTGAAACTCATACCCCAAGATAGTTAAAAACTTGATATTTTTTCTGTAATATTATCACAGAGCTGAGAAAAAAAAATTTAAATGACACTTTTTATCATTTTCTGCCCAGACATTTTTTTCAGGTTGTTTGGAATCCTCATTAAACTCCGAGTCTCAATTAAATTTGAAAAAAAAGTCCAAAGGTGCTATACCAAACTTATACAACCCAGTTGTACATGCATATCCCGCACTTACAACATGCTAAATTCCAGATTAAGTTACACCGATTATCGAGTATTAACAGTAAAGTAATGCATTTTAATACGATTGCACTCTATTTAGGATACACGCGTGCACTCTATTTAGGATAGCAGCAGCGTCTCCAGCATGTCCAAATCCGTAGCTGGCAAGTCTATATTATATGTAACATGACAAACTCCGATTTTTAGAAGTCTGAAACTCATACCCCAAGATAGTTAAAAACTTGATATTTTTTCTGTAATATTATCACAGAGCTGAGAAAAAAAAATTTAAATGACACTTTTTATCATTTTCTGCCCAGACATTTTTTTCAGGTTGTTTGGAATCCTCATTAAACTCCGAGTCTCAATTAAATTTGAAAAAAAAGTCCAAAGGTGCTATACCAAACTTATACAACCCAGTTGTACATGCATATCCCGCACTTACAACATGCTAAATTCCAGATTAAGTTACACCGATTATCGAGTATTAACAGTAAAGTAATGCATTTTATTACGATTGCACTCTATTTAGGATACACGCGTGCACTCTATTTAGGATAGCAGCAGCGTCTCCAGCATGTCCAAATCCGTAGCTGGCAAGTGTATATTATACGTAACATGACAAACTCCGATTTTTAGAAGTCTGAAACTCATACCCCAAGATAGTTAAAAACTTGATATTTTTTCTGTAATATGATCACAGAGCTGAGAAAAAAAAATTAAATGACACTTTTTATCATTTTCTGCCCAGACATTTTTTTCTTCAATATTGACGTATCTATAGACGTAACTACTGAGCATATGTTATAAATGAATGCTCATTTTGTGTGTTCTAATTGGAGGGAAACACAATGTTTTTTTTTTAAAAACTTGAAGCTAAATTCGATTCAGAATTTCAAAGCTGATAAAACATGTTCCTCGGCAGTTAATTGAAATGCCTATTATATCATCATTGCGTAATCATGTTGATAAATATTTCTAAACAAAGTATAGAAATTTCACCAAAAATATCATTTCATGGTAATAAAACATCCTTGCCAATTAGCAAAAATAAAGATACCCATCCAATCTGGTGGAGGTAGCTGAAGGATCCTAACCCTCCTTCAAGTCTCATGTATCCTTTTTTGTGGTAGTCAATTAAAAACAATGACTACGACTGAATAGGGATACGTTGGATTGCGTGGAGGGTTAGGATCCTTCAGCAGGGTACGCTAGTACAACTACTCAAGTACATCTCTGGTCCTGCAGGAACTTGGCATGAAGCATACTCAGATTCCCTAACTCTTTTGGAAGGAGGTTTTTATTTTTTCTTGGCGGGGAGTTCATTGTCATGAAGTGGTGTTTTTGAAAGTTGCCATTATTAAACAATTATGACTAACGTAAGCATTTAAAACTAAATCAGATTTTACTAGAGCTCTCAGATGCAAAATGGAGAATTTATTGGTGGAAATATTAAAGGGAGGGAATATTTACATCAAATATTGAATCATTATCTAAAGCTATGTTTATTGGCTGGAGATTGAGTTAGGCTTATTGAATTTGTAGATGTGGGCTTTGGGTTGACATTCTTGGTCAAACAGGGCTTGTGCTTGATAGTCGAGGAGACTTCTCATGGGTGCTAGTTGTATTCGGAACTGCTTGTCGGAAGTACTTTGCATAGTATACTGTCTGTCAAAAGTAGTTTACACGGTATACTAGCCAGTCTAAAGTAGTTTGCATAGTATACTAGCCAATCTAAAGTGGTTTGCATGGTATACTGGCCTGTATAAAGTAATGTGCATGGTATACTAGCCACTCTAAAGTAGTTTGAGTGGTATTCTGGCCTGTCTAAAGTAGTTTGCATGTATTTTTCCCCTGTAGATTTTTGCGTAAGAGGGATAATTACGTACTAAGCTAGAATTCCTATTTGAACTTAGTTCTAAGTCTCTTTTAAGCTTTTCCAAACAGAACCATTACAATAAGTAAAAACACTTGGTGAAAAGGATAAAGAAAACTTGAGCAACGTATTTAAGCAGGAATAAAGTAATAATGCAGCATTCAGATGTTTCAAGGATACGTTGAATACCCTTCATCAGGGCAAAAGAATCAACAAACCCGAATTCTGAAGAACGAAATTGTTCAAACAGTTACAGTTTCAAAACTCTTATCACAGAATTGTGGTAGTTAGTCCCTGTTTGTAAGCAAATTTACTGCAACTTTGCCAAGTGGAGGAGTGATACAAGCAGTAGCATCATATCGCTAAGGTGTCGTAAATTCGAAGCAAGTGTCTCATATCGGGGTATGATGTCAATTGAAATGCGTTTTAAATGCAAAGCGTCGCACAGTTCCAAACATTGCAACTCGGAGTATGCCTGTAAATAGTAATTATACTTTGCAATTAAAATAAAACTTGACCAAAGCCTTTGAAATACAAAATCTAGCAATATTCATTTTAAAGTAATATTTCAAAGGAAATTTGAAAATGGGACAGGCCAGCTTCTCTTAATAAGTTAGAACACTTAACCCGTATGAAACGAAACTTCTTTCCGGCTATTTTCCATGCAGAAAAAGGGGAGCCATTTTCTCCGTGAGAGCTGTTAATTATGTCATTTTAAAAGTGACGCCGCATCTATTGTGAAGATTTAAAATGTCTCCCCTGTTTTATGAGCCCCTGAACTGCGCCCTAGCGGAGACAACTTTACCTGAAGTTCAATTAAACCTTGGAGAGTTTATTGGCTGCCTAATCTGACGATTTATCTCCCCCAAAATGGTGGAAGGATCATTAAAGTGTTCATTAACGATTCTTGTACGTTGAGGAAGGACCGCAAACATTATGTAAGAATCTGTCAGAAGAGACAAACGGGCTCTATAAAAATGCAAGAAAAATTTTAAACAGCAATTTTCATATTCACTGTGTTCGATTTAAATATATATATATATATATAATTTATTTCAAACATCCACAAAAACGTTTATTCCTTATTGATGTTTTTTTGTGAGAATCAGAGCATTCGTGTAATGTGCCGAGCCAGCTGTCTGGCCTTGATTCTAGTATTGGACACCCATTTGCTACAAATTATTTGACATCTCTAGCGTTTAAAATTTTCAGTTTAATCTTGCATCGTAGTTGAAATTATGAGAGGGATGTTATATAAATAAGATATTATAATATAATGTCACAGAGCTTTAAAATTTTTCCTTCTGTCACTAAGCGACAATATATTTTTTACACTATTTATACCATATTTGTACTGTATGTATTTTATTTTATAAATATTTGTATTTTACTGCAATAAAATTGTATTTTATTGTATTTTTATCGCAATAAAATAAAAATTGTATTTTATTTGCAATGAAATTATTTGTTAGAGGGAAAGGTGGTAATATGGACCTTGCAGGTATTATGGATCCCCTGCGTTCCTCGGCTAGAACGAGGCTCACTCTAGTGGCGGAGGAGTAAATCAACTCTAATCACTCCCACTGAGATAGGAGATTATTGAACATTATTGAAGGAGCATTTGTGTTGTGAACATTGGTAATTTCATCCTATTCGCGATTGTTTAGCAAGGTAGGTGATATATAAGTTTTATGGGTATTTATGTTGCACAATGCGCGGATTTCGATGCCATATCTTGAACTACACCAGTTAGACGATAACATGTCGAAACCAGACTTCAACTTTTTGGTTATGTTTGGGAGTAGTGATGTGATATAATATGGATCCCCAGAGTGTGTGCAAGAATCTAACAGCAATTCTGACCAATTATTCCATTCTGACCACTCTGGCGACTCACCGCTCGATCTCCAAGTGGGAGGACCAACCTGGAGGACCAACCTGGAGTGCAAACAATTGTGGAGGACCAACCTGGTGTGCAAAATGCCAACTGTCTCTTCTGTGATTCAGATTTTACTGATGATTGCCATGGAGAACTATGGATCATGTGTGTGATGTGTGAATTATGAGCAGTGAATGTGCTGGAGTCGAGAAAGAAATTTATATTTGCGACTTTTGTAAATAATTTCTGTTTTTCAACAATAACATTCATTTTTGACGAATAAATTGTGACTCTTTCATGGGATCCATAATACCCGCACTTTAAAAAAACAGGTGATTTCACTTTTTTAGTAATCGCATTATGGAGGTTACTGTAAATATTCTAAAAATTATTTCTCCTGTTGTGGCCATAGATGATTAGCATATGTGATCCACCATTCCAAAACGAGTGAAATTAGCTTAAAATGTTGTCGCACTTGCAAAAAGCAAAATGGGGGGGGGGTCCATATTATCACCTTTTCTTCTACTATTTGGCAGTATACCGACCTCTCTTGGCGCTCTTTAAGTGCACCAAAGGAGGATAATTGTATCTAATTTGGAAGTATCTCTCCAACAGGAAAATACATGGTTTGCCATAAAAGGTGACGAAATGCAATATAAACAATAACAAAATACAAACTGGTGGAAATACAGTTTTTAATACGATAAATACATAACAAAATCGGATCATTTCAAGAATATTGTGTAATAAAACCTGATATGTAAAAAATCTTTACTCTTTATAAATTTGAATGTGAAAAAATGTTGTTGAATTTTCATTTAAAATTTAAAAAATCTTTTATTCACGCAAATTGATTGTTCCAAGTTTTCACATTTTAAACTTTGGAAACACTTTGCCTAAGTTTTGGTAAAATATATTTAAACATTTTTTTAATTCTTTCTAATAATTTAAAAATTAAAAACTATTGCCTACGACAGGATAAATTAAATATTTGAAACCTCAGTTTATGTATAAGTTTTTGTTTGTTACTGAAAATCACTCTTACATTAACAAATCACTTCCGCATTATCACAAACACTTGCACATTGTCACAATCACTTGCACGTGATTTGAACACAGCACAGATTATGACGTCACATACTGAAAGTGTCATTCATCACAAATTGGCTAATTATAGTTTTAGGCTATAAATATATGGAAGTAGATATACTAAATATGCACCACTTATGTCAACAATTTTAACAAACATATGCTAAATTTAGAATGGGGTGACTACTACTGGAGCACAATTATATTGAAAATTTAAGTAGGGGACGTAGAGGAAACAGTCATTTATGTAATTATTACTGTGTTACCTAGCAGAAGAACTTTTGATTTTTTCATTCTTTGAACCCCATTTTGTTATATCAGGTACCTAGTTTTGTATTCTAAGTTTAAAATTATGTGTACTTTTGCATATGATATTTTTAAATCTAAAAGTATTTAGCAATTTGGGTTTTTTGTAAAACTCGTTGCTCCCTTTGGAAAAATATACTTTTATTAAAAGTAATTTCGAGAGGTATATATATTTCTCTATGCATAGCATTATGACTGCCCTAACAATGGTCTTTTGTGCAGGATTTCTAATAATGGATATGTAGGGTTTATAATCACTACAAAATTTTGAGCGTGTCATTGTTTAACACTCTGATAAGTAATTTTTCGAAAAACTCTGTGTTTCGATGTAATATCGAACGATTGACCCAAGTGGAAAATTCCAATTCAATTCAATCATCAAGTGCCAATATCTATCTAACAAGTGAGTGTATTTAAAATTGAAACACAAGCCTATGTTTCTATTCTAACAAACTGGAAATATTTCCCCGTATTTTACCATGGGTGCCTGAAGAATTTTTGGATAAGGTCGCCAAATTGTTGAATAAAAATCTTACATAATAAAGAAATATGTATGTGTGCCTCGCCCTCTCTCTCTCTCTCTCTCTCTCTGTGTGTGTGTGTGTGTGTGTGTGTATTCAGTCTGTAGCAGGGACTGCAAGCGTCGTACGGTCATGAAGTTTGGTACACAGGTACTTCTTCAGGACCTGAATGGATGCACCTCCTTGTTATTTTCTTTTTAATTTCGAATTAATTTTACAGTTACTTTTTGTTTCAGCCAGAATTACAAAGATTTTGCGCGATATTCACACAAATAGATTTCTTAGCGACCTAAAATTTTATCACAGAGTTTCAATCTTGATACCACCGAAAAAATAAAAATATTATCTTTCAAACAAACTTTCAACAGAATCCATACGATAGACATATTTCATGGAAATTTAAAATATATATATATACTTTTCGTGCGTTTTAAACCTTACCAATATTTATATTATAATATAAAATATGATGTACCACCTAACGTTTATAATTTAACATCAGCGTTTAAATATATCACAAACTACTCAAAAAATAATTTGATCTGTTGATTAATCATTATTGTTTATCAACTCAACACGCTTTCCCTATGGGGAAAAAGCTTTTCTATCTACTCAACTCTCTCTCATGTGTCCGTTATTATCTCTTACTTTAAATACGGAGCACAGCGGATTTTCAACAAGCAGTGAAGTATTTATATAGCCATTATTAAATTGCGCTATACAGCTGGCTTGATTGCTAATAGGAAAAATTGAGTGCTGAACGATTTTTGTTCAAAACAGGCATTTCGGAAATTGATTTGCATTATTTACGTATTCATTTGTATTATATACACAGTGGACTTAACCACAGAGTCGTCGGGTAAATTCTAGTTTATAATATTTTAAGTGGACAGTGGATGTTGAAATGAGCAAAAACCGACTAAAAAAGTTTTTAACATTTAACATTATTTCACGCATTTAACATTTGCTTACAGGTGGGACAGCGTCCATCCCAAACGAAGAATCTCCCAAAAAGACATACCCTAAAATTTGACATACCCTATCCCAAAAAGTTCGATCTCCCTTTGCAGGCATTGGCGTCCATGGAAATCGCCGACAGAAACATTTCACCTGCTGCAGCAGGTGCAATGTTTTATATATCTGCAAAGGGATATATACCTGCAAAGGGAGATTGAACTGTTTGGGATAGGGTATGTTAAATACCTGTCTTTTTGGAAGGTTCTTTGTTTGGGATGGACGCTGTCCCACCCGTGAGCAAAAGGTTGAATGCATTTTTTTCGAAACGGAATTTTCAAAGGTTTTATATTTTTAAAATGCTCCATGCATCTTAATTTTTGTCTGAGATACATGAAATTTGGCAAGAAGACACCTTTCATAGCTTTTAATGAAACTGGGTATGCATTTTATAATTGGACTTTATTAAGATAATTAAAAGTGAACAAGTACCTAATTAAATGATGAAAACTAAGTTTTAATGCAGAAAAATATTTAAAAAAAAATTAACTTTCTAAGGGATTTAAAAATGAATACCCAAATTTGTTCACAAGGTGTTTTTGAGTGATCATAATGTAAAATTGATCAAAAATGTGAACAAATGGCACGCAAGGAGCATTTTCTAATTTTCGTTAAAAAAAATTAAATTAAAAAAAATACAACATTATAACAAAATTGAAAAAAATTTAATGGCATTTTATATAGTAGTGTTAAGAGGAATATTTATACAATTTTTCATGTTTCTAAGTCAATAAATAAATAAAAAACATTTCAACGTCCACCGTCCCCTTAAATGTTAAAATAATTCCTTGAAGAAAAAAGAAATTTTTGGGACTGTCTCCGATAAATATTTATGGCCATAGAGTGAATTACGGAGAAGAATAAGAAAAAGAAGAAGTATAATTACATGATTTTTTTAATTACCATTTAGGGTTCTTACAACCCTATATCTCATTTCCGATTTTGCTCATACTGGCAAAACTTGTTGTTTTGTGTCAATTTCCGGTATTGATTACAAATATTCTTATCTCTTTGTAATATTTTTGTAATATTTAATATACTATTTCGATAAGTCCAATACTTTAAATAATGATAGAGTCGAAAACTGGATATCTTTGTTCTTAAAATATAGCAACGTCTGTGACATTGTGTAAATATGTTTGGTTGACGTTAATGTAATTGATGGCGAGTAATTACGTGACGCTTGATTTCCCAACTTTACCTAAAATAGATGCAATTAATGGGAGAATTTCGTGTTACGTATATAGAAGGTCACTTAGAGACGCTCACGTAAAGCGTAAATAGGGAAAGAGGATCTAGAAAATTTCTTTATAACACATTATATTCCTAAGGTCCCCCTTTACTGAAATAATACTGATTATAGATATAATCATACAAATAATTCCACGGAAACAAACACTTTTTAACACTTTACAACATAATTGGAAAGTGGAACTTTATTCATTCTGCCTGTCTGCCAGTTCGAAAGATAACTACCGTTAAGATGACTTCATCAAAATGAAATTTTAGTATGTTGTTGAGACCGTCTGTGGGATATATGGGAATGTAAATGAATAATATCATCGAATTAGTTTTGGATTGAACGCGGGTTAAAAAAATAAAATACATTGAACCCTATGGGACTTAATTTTTCAAACATTTTTTAAGCGAAGTTAAAATTCACAAATTGCTTCAAAAAATTTAGAAAACATTCAAATTATCTCATAAAATTAGTAAAACACTTTCAGCAAAATATGTTTGGTAGTTTTTTAAATAAAATTTAAAATAATCATTACACCCATATAATAGGAAGAGATCAGGTGATCCACTTCAAAATAAAATATGGCACCCATGTTTATTTCCTATAGGAAAAAGTTCTTTTAAATTTATATTTTGAGTTGCATCCGTCCTAAAACCGTTTTATTTTCGCGATCATCAAACTTTGATTATTTCTACAATAAAGCTTAATTTAATGGATGCAGAATGTAAACAAGTGATTATAAGTTGAGTTGTATAAGAATTGCTGAATTTTTTCACGCAAAACCATTTAACTCTGGAGTCTGGAATAAAAGTGTATGACTTCCTTTATACAGAGAGCCAGACGATTTATATTTCGATGATATCATTTGAATAAAGTTCATTTTTTCCGATGAAGTTCTAATCTTTCAAATATAAATCATTGTAGTACTGTGATAATTTAAAATATATCAACGCTGAATGTATCGCATTTTAGAGATGTTTAAATAAAATTGCATTTCAGTTGGAAAGTGTTTCATAATCAATGATTTATGCATGACTGATCTTTATTGTCTCTTATTATTTGACTTTTTTAACATGTTACTAGCTTTGCTCAAGAACATAAATTATGGGGCTTTTGAAATTCGTAGATTGCAATTTCTATCCATAGAAATAACTTCAAATATTTTTCTTTAATAATTACCACAAGAACAACCTTCGTGACTCTACCTCAAATATATGAAGTATATATTCATGAATATATTCATGTGGTGGAAGGTGATGTGTACACTTTGTTTTCGACGGAAATATTATACATTTTTATGCTTTTTTGCACACTTAATTTGTACAGTCATGCGAATTTCCTAAAAAATCGGAAGTAACACCTGTAGAAAAGGAAAAGAAAATCCTTATTAAACTCCTCAACCTCTTCCAAATTCGATGCTTAATCCATATTTATCATCATCCATATTTGTCATCATGTCAGTTCTTTCTGTGGCCAATCCGAAAAATCTGATGTGGGCAGCACATGACTTTCCCTGCAGACTCAAATTCATATTTTTTTTTCTTTAATAATTCATCAAATTGGGTTTAATTGCACAAAATAACACTGAATTTGCATTTTTAATTTAATTTCTGTTTTTATTTGGTAATTAGACATTTTTCTAAATGTGGCATAACTAAATTCAAAAAATCTGAAATAATTCGAGAATGGTTAGTCCTAGAGTAATAGAGTTGTACTTATTATTTTCCTCATCAAAAATTACGTATAAAACAAGAATTTAACTGATATATTTGAACATATGTAGCTTTTCTTAGATTATGCGATTTTTGAGGGCCATTTCGTAAAAAAAGGCAGGTTGTTCTTTTCCGAATAGTACCAATATCTAATCAGCACCAGAGTATTCCCCAAGTAACTTATCTATCAAATTTTGTGAAATTTGGCCAATTAATAGTTTAGTTAGAGTGGATACATGACATTATTGCGGGCCATTTCGTAAAAAAGGGCAGGTTGTTCTTTTCCGATAAATACCAAAATCTAATCAGCACCAGAGTATCGTACAAGTAACTTATCCACCAAATTTTGTGAAATTTGGTCAATTAATATTTTAGCTAGAGTGGATACATGGAATTTTTACTGGCCATTTCGCAAAAAAAGGCGGGTTCTGTTTTTACTAATCGTACCAAAAACTAATCAGCACCAGGGTCATACCCAAGTGACTCACCTACCAAATTTTATGAAATTCGGTCCATTAGTTTTTGAATTAGAGTGGATACATACATTGCACAGACAGACACACAGACAGACAGACAGACAGACAGACGGACAGACAGACAGACAGACAGACAGACAGACAGACAGACAGACACACACACAGACGTCACGTTAAAAATGGTTTTTTCGTATTCTAGAGGTCTCGAAACGTGCAGATCCGTCGAAAACTCGAGTTGTGATTTTCGGCATGATTCCAATACTTTCCCTATACATTACCATGTATTGCAGGGAAAGTAAAAATAGATGTTTCACGAGAAAAAAAAATTATTTAGAAGAGAACATAAACCAGAACAGGATATTTATAATCAACCTCCTTACCCTATTTGGAATATGATGCTGAATCCATACCTAATTATCTATCAATCATTATCTATAGCCTATTCAGAAAAATAGATGTTGCAAGGTAAATGTGGATTTCTTAATTGAAAGTGACATTTCCAGAGCTGGAAGTAGAAATCCTTAGTAAACCCACTTACTACTTTCTTGTAAATTTTCGGCTAAATGCATGTCAGTCATTTTCTGAGCTCTATTTATATCCAATCTTGAGAAAAAATCTTTTTGAGTAAATTTTTAATCGGAGGTGAAAAGAAAACGGAAATGCTAATCTTTAGTAAATTACCCTACCTCCTTTAGGATTTGATGCTAAATCTATATGAGTTATCATTTAAATTCTATTCATAGTCAATATTGAGAAATAGATGCTTCAAGTAATATTATATTTTATGAACAGGAAATGGAAAAAGAAGTGAAAATCCTTAGTACACCCTTCTATTTGCGTCTGAATATGATGCCAATTTTATATCATTCATTAGCTAAGCTCTATTAATAGAGAATCCTGAGAAATAGATGCTTGAAAAAAGTTTTCAGTAAAAACAATAGTATGGAAAATTTTTGCCACTAATTATTGACAGAGAAGTTCGTGTTATGTTTATGGATGTGCACAAAGACTTTCGCAATAAAGCGTCAATAGGAAAGTAGAATTTTGAAATTTTCTACTTAGCACGTTGTTAGTATTATAGCAAAATAATTTATTTCAAAACTGAATTTTAATTTATTAAATAAAATGAATATTTCCTTCCTATAATTAAATATTAGAACACATTTATAATACTGTGTAAATATAAGAAACAATTAACATTATTCTGAGAGTTTCAAAGTGTTACCTGCTTACACTTTAACACATTGAAATGTCAGTAAAACTGTTTGGTATGTGCATAACTGAAAATATTTGAACGTACATGCTGCTCAAAAATAAAGCCAAAATACAAATTTAGAAAGCCATTAATAGAAAGTTTTAATGCTGCGCAAAGCTGAATCAGTATCTGCTGTCGTAGTTTAATACTCGGAACTAGAATATTGCGATTTTTAAAAGATTTACGAAAAATTGGAAGGATGTCACTGAGTGTGATATGTAGCATCCAACGCGCTCAATTCATTAAGAATGTCTATGGCGTTAGCGTTTGAAAGCTCTTTCATTTTTCCATTTAATAAAATAACCTAAATTGAAATATTTTATGTGAAAACCAATTCTTCAATACTTTTCAATTATGTTGTAAAGTGTATGATTTTGGTCATTCTATCTGTCTGTCCATTTGCACGATAACTGCTTTAAAAATGACTTTATCAAAATGAAATTTTAGTATTTCGTTCAGAGGGTCTGTGGGACCTATGGAAATATAAATAAATAATATCACCCAATTAGTTTTGGATTAAACCCGGGTTTAAAAAACGAAATACAATGAACCCTATGGGACCTAATTTTTCAAACATTTTTAAAAGGAAATGTGAATAAAATATGAAATGTACGAAATATAAAATATACGAAATTGAAATATTTTATGTAAAAACTAATTCTTCAATACTTTTCAATTATGTTGTAAAGTGTATGATTTTGGTCATTCTATCTGTCTGTCCATTTGCACGATAACTGCCTTAAAAATGACTTTATCAAGATGAAATTTTAGTATGTCGTTCAGACGGTCTGTGGGACCTATGGAAATATAAATAAATAATATCGCCCAATTAGTTTTGGATTAGACGAAATACAATGAACCCTATGGGACCTAATTTTTCAAACATTTTTTAAACGAAATATGAATAAAATATGAAATATACGAAATTGAATTAGGAATTAGGTATAATTTCTTTAAATTAGGTATAATTTCAACGTTCAATGAACGAAATACAATGAACCCTATGGGACCTAATTTTTCAAACATTTTTTAAACGAAATATGAATAAAATATGAAATATACGAAATTGAAATATTTTATGTAAAAACTAATTCTTCAATACTTTTCAATTATAGTGTAAAGTATATGATTTTGGTCATTCTATCTGTCTGTCCATTTGCACGATAACTGCCTTAAGAATGAATTTATCAAAATGAACTTTTAGTATGTCGGTCAGAGGGTCTGTGGGACCTATGGGAATATAAATAAATAATAT
Organism: Amaurobius ferox; assembly: GCA_951213105.1. NCBI lineage: Eukaryota > Metazoa > Arthropoda > Arachnida > Araneae > Amaurobiidae > Amaurobius > Amaurobius ferox. The sequence continues at coordinate 123,389,733 of OX578142.1, read as the reverse complement.
CACCCAATTAGTTTTGGATTAAACCCGGGTTTAAAAAACGAAATACAATGAACCCTATGGGACCTAATTTTTCAAACATTTTTTAAACGAAATATGAATAAAATATGAAATATACGAAATTGAAATATTTTATGCAAAAACTAATTCTTCAATACTTTTCAATTATGGTGTAAAGTGTATGAATTTGGTCATTCTATCTGTCTGTCCATTTGCACGATAACTGCCTTAAGAATGAATTTATCAAAATGAACTTTTAGTATGTCGTTCAGATATGTCATATAAATAAAATCACCCAATTAGTTTTGGATTAAACCCGGGTTTAAAAAACGAAATACAATGAACCCTATGGGACCTAATTTTTCAAACATTTTTTAAACGAAATATGAATAAAATATGAAATATACGAAATTGAAATATTTTATGTAAAAACTAATTCTTCAATACTTTTCAATTATAGTGTAAAGTATATGATTTTGGTCATTCTATCTGTCTGTCCATTTGCACGATAACTGCCTTAAGAATGAATTTATCAAAATGAACTTTTAGTATGTCGGTCAGAGGGTCTGTGGGACCTATGGGAATATAAATAAATAATATCACCCAATTAGTTTTGGATTAAACCCGGGTTTAAAAAACGAAATACAATGAACCCTATGGGACCTAATTTTTCAAACATTTTTTAAACGAAATATGAATAAAATATGAAATATACGAAATTGAAATATTTTATGTAAAAACTAATTCTTCAATACTTTTCAATTATAGTGTAAAGTATATGATTTTGGTCATTCTATCTGTCTGTCCATTTGCACGATAACTGCCTTAAGAATGAATTTATCAAAATGAACTTTTAGTATGTCGGTCAGAGGGTCTGTGGGACCTATGGGAATATAAATAAATAATATCACCCAATTAGTTTTGGATTAAACCCGGGTTTAAAAAACGAAATACAATGAACCCTATGGGACCTAATTTTTCAAACATTTTTTAAACGAAATATGAATAAAATATGAAATATACGAAATTGAAATATTTTATGCAAAAACTAATTCTTCAATACTTTTCAATTATGGTGTAAAGTGTATGAATTTGGTCATTCTATCTGTCTGTCCATTTGCACGATAACTGCCTTAAGACTGAATTTATCAAAATGAACTTTTAGTATGTCGTTCAGATATGTCATATAAATAAAATCACCCAATTAGTTTTGGATTAAACCCGGGTTTAAAAAACGAAATACAATGAACCCTATGGGACCTAATTTTTCAAACATTTTTCAAGCGAACTTAAAATTCCCAAATTGCTTCGAAAATTTTAGGAAATATTTAAATTATCCCATAAAATATATAAAAGCAATTTCAGAAAAATATGTTTGGTAATTTTTTAAATAAAAATTAAAATAATTATTACACCTATATAATATAAAGAGATCACGTGAACCACTTTAAAATAAAATATGGTATCCATCTTTATTTCCCAGAGTAAACATCGTGATTTTTAAAGTTCTTTTAAATTTATATATAGCGTTACATCCGTACTACAAAAGCTTTATTTTTGCGTATTTTCTGTGCCTCTATAATCTGCGCCAACACAATTACAATATTTTTTAATTTACATGATCATCAAACTTTGATTATTTCTGCAACGAAGCCTAATTTTAATGGATACAGAATGTAAACGAGTGATTGTAAGATGAGTTGTACAAAAATTGCCGAATTTTTTTCTCTCAAAATTATTTTACTCTGGAGTATGGAATAAAAGTGTATGAATGAAATATTCACTGCTTTCACATAGAGAGCCAGACGATTTATATTTCAATGACATCATTTGAATAAAGTTCATTTTTTTCGATGAAGTTTTAAGTTTTCAATTAAAATAAAGTATTGTAGTTGTGTGATAATTAAAAAGTATCACCGATAAATGTATACATTGCGATACATTTAGCGGATTGCATTTTAATTGAAAAGTGTTTCATAATCAATGCTTTATGCATGATGGATCTTTATTGATCATTTTATAAACACAATGTTCCAAGGAAACAAAGATCAAAGAAATTATAGTTGATGCCCTTAGGTCATCGACAAAACCTATTACCTGCATGCTTCTGTAGATTGGACACGAGAACGCTAAGAATACGTCTGAGAATATGTAATACTTTAATTTAATTATTTATTACTATTTATTTAAAATTTTGAAACTATTATCTAAAAAATAAAATAATCGAAATTGATATTAATGTAATAATATTTCTCACAAAATATTATTAATATTAATACATCTAATAATATTTTACGGGAAAAATATTTTTGATTTTACAAAGTGTTCCAGAAAACAAATATAAAGATAAAAACAATCACTGTAGATGCATGCTCCTAGTTTATCGACAAAACATATCACCTGCATGTTTCTGTAGATTGGGCACATTAAAGTTAAGAGAAAACACTGTTGATGATTTTTAACCTGTATAAAATTCATTTTAATACTGATAAAGGAGAGAGAAAGCGTCAGTGAATTTCCTCTTAATCCGATGTATTTTGTTTTATAATTGCAATTTTTATAAAATTAATTGCACTTCAAATAAGATATTAAAGTTACATAAGAAACTTTATAGTTATTGCAAGCCAACAAAAGTAAATCATCCAATGTACTATTTTGATTATATTTACTCTTATCAGCAAATAAAGTTATATTTTTATTGATATACTAATTTACATTTTAGTCTGATTACAATAATCAGTCGAAAATTTTGTACACCGTAATTAATCAGAAAGTTCATTTAAATATGAAAATTTAATTTGAAGAGTTATTGATAAAATATCCTAAGCATATATTACTTTATATTTTATAGTTCTTTTAAATGTCAGTTTCTTTTCTTTTAAATATCAGTTTCTTTGACTTAAACATATTTTTATTACAGGCATATAACATTAATTGCCATTCTACGAGAAGTAATAATAATATAACACATATTTATTTTTTTTTAATTCTGTTTTTGACAGCTACTGGGATTGACACTAAGATTTGACTCTAGGATTAATAAAATTTGCTTTAGCGCATGGTAAAACAATGCTAAAACCAAGTTAAATAATTATCCAAAAATCCCTTGCATTTTTTAGTATTTTAGTTCCTGGTTTCGTTCTATAAATTGAAAAATAAATTGAAGTTTACAGTCATGCAGTATGTTTAAAAATTCCAGTTGTATTACCTCTCATTACTTGAATTCAATCGATTTTCTAAGTTAAAGGTGCTATACATACAGCTACTACACATTTTGTGCATACCAACATTTCCTGATTAAGAATTCATTCCTTACATATTATTCAACAAACTAATGTCTATATTTTTAAAGATCCCATGGAATTTCAATAAAACAAAACAGTAATTTATACATGCAAAAACAAATATTTTATAGTATTTCATCATTATATTCTTCAAATTATAATATGATGCAGGAAGAGTGAATTAATTAACAACCATTTTCAAATTTTCCATTTCGAGCATTTTCACAGGCATTCGCTTGTTAATTAATTAACAAGAATTAATTAACAAGCGTCTTATCTGGTAATAAAATGAATTATTTTCTTTCTTATAGATGCTTTACTATATCGCTTCAATTTTTCTACTTTAATTCATATATTTAACTTATTGCTTTACTATATCTCTTCAATTTTTCTACTTTAATTCATATATTTAACTTTTTAATTTCATCTTATTTATATGCTGCAAATAGCGAAATAACTAGATGTAATTTTAAATGTACAGTTTTTTAATATACTTTTGTTTTGTTTCTTACATGATGCTTAGTATATTATATTTATAATCTTTGATCATTTTTTAAAAAGGTTAGTTTATATATATATATATATATATATTATGAATTACACTACTTATATGTTTTAGTGACTGGCAACCTATTTATACTTATTATTATATAATTTGATAGATATTGCCCGGCATTTTCAATTTATGTTGGGAATTGTTTAGACAGTTATCCAATTACCAACATTGTGCAATGGATAGCTTTGAATATAATAATTACCCCACTAAAAATTATAATTTCAATAAATGTAAGAATAAAAATTGCAAAACCTGCTTATTTGCTTCTAAAACTCAAATTACGAACCTTGATAGCCATCTGCCTTTCTGTAAAGTTTTTAATTGCATCTATCGATTATCTTGTAATATTTGTAATCTATCATATATCGAACAAACTAGTAATCCCATTCATCTACGTATGAATGTTCATAGAGATCACGTCAAAAAATATATCCTCAATAGTAATTTTCTTCCGACTTCCAATAAAATTGAATATAAACACTTTGCTAAACACGCTTTAGAAAATATCACAATACATATATTGGATATAAAAAAATACAGTAGATAGGATTTATTTTGAAAATTACTATATAAAATCAAATTGTACTCCTTTTCTATATGGATTAAATCAATTATATCTTAATGGTGATATTGTAAAAAATAATTTTGTAGATAATAAATACTCTAATTTCAATCACCATTTTTGAATCCCCTTTTAAATAACAGTAAATCAGTTAAATTTAAAAGATTTAAACGGGACAAGGGAAATTCCTTAATAAATGATCATAAAGCTGAAATAATTTGTTTACATAATAAATTTAATAGCACTTTTCAATGGAAATTAATTAAATTCTGGGTTTTTGCGGTAAAGAAAAAACATTTAAATAAAGTTTATGCAATTTTCTTAAAATTAAATCTTGCTAATGAACATTTTAATCATATTTTCTATAATTTGCTTATTTCAAGAATTTAAATTTAAAACTTAATCAATATCATCTTAATAATATGCCAACTAATTCATATTGTGTTATCTCTTTCAAGCATCCCATTTATAATTCTATAAATTTTGGTCATCTTTTTAACAAGTTCAAGGATTTAATGCCTATTGGAGATTTGAGTTTATCAAAGACGTTTATATACAACAAGTCTATTGGTAGATTAATATTTAATTATAATGAAATTTCACAGTCTCTCTCCATAGATCATCATTGTAAGTCAATTTTAGATAATGAATGTAATGGTAAAGAAAAGGATTATGCTAAATTTATAAATCCCGACCTGGGGCACATTGTTACAGGAGACTTGGGTATAGTTAAAGACAATTCGTTAAGAACCATAATCTCTTTTGGCACTAAATTCAGGTTACCCTCTTGTAATAATTCCTTTGAAGTTTTAAAATCAATTAATCTTGATCTTGATAAATATATATATTAATTAGCCTCTAAATATGCTATGCCTTTAGAGGCATTTAATATGTAGAAATTTACTATATTAGAATCTATTTAAAATGCTATTAGTAGTATTAAATTGTCTAGATCCATATATAACATTGATAATGTTAAACCCTCCATTATTGATTTACAAGGATCTTTTGTTAACGCCTATGTTGATAAAGCCTCTAATAATTATGCTATTATCTGTACAAAAATTTATATACAATTTCTGTTAGATTATTTAAAAAATAATAGTCTTTTTAAACTTGATGTACATTCCATTAATAGTATTAAATTGAAAATTATCAATATGTATAGTGATTTAAATATTAAATATAAATTTCTTAAATTTCCATGTATTGTGCTTATTCCAAAATTTCACAAAAATCAAATTAAATTTAGAACAGTAACTAGTGGGCATAATACTTACTCTACTACTGCGAAGAAATTACTTCTAAATTCTTTAAATCAAGTAAATGATAGTTTACGTCTGTCTAGCAATAATTACCTTATTCTAAATAATAGTAAAGAATTAAAGAATAGATTAACATCACTTAAAAAACTAATAGGATTTCAAACTTTTGATTTTAAAGATCTTTTTAATAATATCAAGATCTCAAACCTGTATGATGTAATTTTAGCTCTATACAATGCTTATATATTACTAATCTTTCAACTCAAACCAGTTTTATAAATTTTCCTAAACTTCTTCACTTTGTTATTTTCAATAATTATATTTTTCAAGGAAATAAATTATACCTACAAGTCTCAGAAGTTCCACAGGGTGGCTGCAGTAGCAGTATGTTAGCTAATTTATATCTTTATCATTATGAACAGTCTTTTATATCAATAGATTATACATTATACAGATATGTTGATGAACTGATTTACTTAGTATATACTGAAAATTGTGTCATAGATATGGATTTCTATCCTGACAATTTTGAATTAATTCCTAATGAAGCTACTCTTAGCACAAATATTAATTTTTTGGATTTAAATCTTATTATTGAACCTTCTAATAGAATTGTTACTAATTTATATGATAAAAAATATTTTTTTAATTTTAACATTAAAAAAATTTTACCATTTAATTCCTGAAGCTCGATTCTATTGTTTAGAAATATTATTCTTAATCAGCTTTTTAGAATTTATAGATTATCTGATAAAAAATTTCATGCTATACATATTGATAATCCAAAAATTACCAACAATTTATATAAATATCCCTCTTATTTTGTAAATGGCATAGTTAAAAAATTTAGATTATCTGGATTTTCATGAATTCTTTTCATGGTATATATTAGCCTGGCATCTCCATACTCTTGTTTTAATTAAATTTTATTTTTACATCCTCTTACACATTATGCTTTCGATTATTGCCCCTCTTGATTGTATATTATCTCTTATACTTGTCTTTTCGCATTACTGTTATTTATTTCTTACGAATAGCAACGGTAGATCATATCTTTTTCCTTTGTGAATGGCAACACTGGTCTCTTCATTCTGGGTTCCCGAGTTCGATAGGTTAGTGCATTTTTTGAGTTAGATTCCAGGTATCCTTTTTTCCTTTTATTTTTTCTTCTTTATGTATGTTGTCCAAGTAGAAATAGTTTATAGATATAATCTATCTATTTCTTCAGAAACATACATTTTTGTATTTGCTTCTACAAAACACTTGGACTTGAAAAAGAGTTTTGAAGAAGTGAACAAATCCTGATTTAGGCCTAGACCTTGCCCACGTGTATAGCGTTTGTGCTTGGATTTCGTCTGTTTTTCTTTTATCGATTCCATACCATTGTTTTTTGATACTTTTCTTTGATTTGATGATTCGAAATTTGTATCTTTTTCCATTTGCTTCAAGATTTGCTGTTTTATACTTTTATTTTGTAAGCTTGTTAGAATGGTAGGTTTTTCGAGTTACAGCTTCTCACTTTTCTTTCATTGGACCTTTTCAAACCTTTTTATTCTATATATAAATAAATATATATATATATATATATATATATATATATATATATATATATATATATATATATATATATATATATATATATATATATATGTATATATAAAAGATAAAATTAAAAATAGAAATAAAATAGAAATAATAAGACTAATTTAAAACATGATCAGTTTCATTCCCTGGTTCAAAAACAATACGGTGGAAAATTAAGTAAAGAGGATATGAAAGGAAATATCAGACTAAAGGAGAGCAATGCTACCATATAAGACAAAATGATCTTAATTTTAAATTTCAGTAATACACTTGAATGTATCAATATTCAAGAGTGATGCATAAAAATCAAGTTCAAACATCAAAGGATTATCAAAATCTGGAGGCTCACTATATTAAAATGACAAAAAATAAGAGAAAAGATACAATCCGAAAATATGAAATTGGATAGAATCTCTGTAGATCCAGCTTTTCAAGGATCTTTGCATCCACAGAGATTCCAAATGTGTTTCGCTCAACGACACAGCCACATGGCCGAAACATCGTCAATATTCTCTTACTAGTTAAATTATTCTCTTATATTTACCGGTCTAAGAGGAATACATTTTGTCCATCCATATGTTCTCGGAGTACCATTACGCCCTGAAGCCACCCAATTTAAACCAGAACCTAGTGGCGGTCGCAGGTTAGATGAGAACATCCCCAGGTAACCGTGGGGTTTACGTCGAGGGTTCAAATTATCTTTCCTGGCCAGGCCTCAGTCAGGAAAAGCTGTCAATAGAAATATTCACCGGTTAGGGTACAAAGATTACCTGTCAAGTGATGACTCTAGTCTTGGATGGTTTGGGACACTGATTACAAAATCTGGTGCACGCCGTCACATGGAAGAACTCAGTTTTGCAGCGAGGGGCAGAAACCTAAGCTAGAAACGCCTCACACCGGGAGTCTAGGTATTTGAGTTCCCCAACCTCATAACCACAGACTCTGAGTTCCTCTTAGGAGAGACGGACTACGGCTACAAAGGCAAAATCCATCCGCTCTATAAATGGCGGCCTTCTCCAATGGAGGACGGGGTGGCAGCCACAGGGACTGTACCATTATTCTGACCCATTATTTCTCAGATTGACCTTCAAACCTATGAATTTTAATGTACTCATACTCCGTGTATACACGGGGATAGTAATAGGCATCTATGATTGAACACGAGACTTACTGTGTGCAATCACATTCCCTTAACCATTGAGCTATCCCTGCCCTGTGAATATAAAACACATATAAATATTTTCCTTTATTAAAAGATAAGGAATAATATACTGTGGTAAATAATTAAAATATTTTACATAGCATGAAATAGAATGTCTTTAAATAAACCGAAAACTAATTCTTCTACAATCGGAAACTTGAATTAAAATCGATATTCTTATGTTACATTTTTTTTTACTTTCCTCTTAAAAATTGTAAATATTTATAAATATACTTTCCAAAAACATCAATAACAGATAGAAGTCTGAACACAGAAACACTCTACAAGATATTCCAATAATATAATGATATCGAAATCTGGAGACTTAAAAATAATATATAAACCAGGCCGCGATTCCTCCGATTTAAAAAAAGGTTAGACTAATTAAATTGTACCCCTAGGAAATAAAATAAAAGTGTTATTTGTAGATAAGATATTAAGATAAGGAAACTCCAGGGAACAATTTATACTCAATGAGGGTAAATATGATGGTGGTAACAGAAAAAGGTTTTAATTAATATCTTGTTAGATTTAGAAAGATAATATTATTTTTTGGGTTAGAAATAAGCCACTTGCAGCAAAAGTTTTTCCACCACCTTTCTAAATAAATGGATTTTCCGGGTAATACCCAGTGTAATATTTCTCTATATAAATATTTTAAATTTGAGGACTTCCTCACATAAACAAATTAATTTATACTTAAACATCTCATGTGTCCAAGACATAACTTTCCCTACAGATTAACAAATTTCGAGATTATTGAAAGCAATGAAACGAACATTCTTTTTACTATATCTCTCGGCAAATTTATTGTATTTTTAGTTATTATCAATTAAAGTAAGCATACTCAATTCCATGTTATTTGATTCACTGTTTCGAGATATTGCACTTCTTGTGGCAAAATAAAATGTTTAATATTTCGACAATGGCTAGTGGATGAATACTAACCATTTATGGCCCTTTATTTCTGATTTAAAGTACCCATAGTAAGCATGCTTAATTCACTGCGTTATTTTATTTTAGATCATAAATAAACAAATATCGTGAAATGGAAAATGTTATCGTTATGCACATTATGCTAATACACATAAAATAGAAAAATTACATATAAAATGGCTACTTTCGCTACACATGTTAACACAATCAACGTTTTATAATTTCTTTTTGATTTTCAAAAATAATGTTCGAAACATTGAAGACGTTCTCGTGATCCCTTGGAATATTTTTAGACGTCTATATTGATTAAAATTATCCCACCAGATTTCATCAAATTTCCTCAATTTGTTTGAGAGATATAGCACTTCATGTGAATAAAAATAAAATCCCACTCTTACTTTGATCACTTTGAGGCAACTTAAGTCAGAATTTACATATTAAACAAGAGTTTTAGGAAGTGGTCTTCATATGGTGGCAACAAACTGTTTGTACGTTTCATTTCAGACGGAACTGTCAATGATTTTTATAGTCTTTTGCATACTTCTTCCCTAGTTAAGCAAATTTTCAGGAAAACATCAAATGATATCAGCAAAACTGAAAGTTTAAATACTTGGTAAACTTCCAACCTCCTTCAAGAATTTTATGCTATATCTATGTCAGTCACCACCTAAGCTATATTTAAAACCGATTTTGAGCAAAGATGTTTCAAGGAAATTGTTTGAACTGTAAGGAGAAAAAGAACCACATTTCGCCATCTTTAGTAAAGCACTTCACCCCTTCCGGAATTCGATTTTGAATCTATATCAGTCATTATCTAAGCTCTATCTATATCCAATCCTAAGAAATAGATGTTTCGTAGAAAATTGTGGACAAAAACGTAGATGTCAAATTTACTTTAAGCCAACAACAATTGAAGCAACAAAACCACAACACTCATACTGTGTGCTCCCAATTAATATGTAAGAATGAAACGAAAAGTTTGTGGTAGAAACAATAGGACTAAAGTACCATAATATGACTTTAAAACGTTTTACTTTTATGGAAAGTAAAGTAAAATTGACAATTTATATCTATTAATTATCTTAGCTGGTAAAACAAACTTGCAAACACTGTTTAGCAGACATTACTATTGCAGATAACATCATCCACCGACCGGTGGTTTCGCACTTAATATGCGCTTATCAGCACGGAATAGCCGTTATCAGCAATGACAGCAAGAAAACTTGCTATATGCCTTAATTTTGGAAGTTTCGATATGGGAACTGACAAGTTCAGCCATTCCACATGGTCGGCATCAAACTCATATATAATTTAGCTCGGGCTACACGGAGATTCAAAGGCAAAGTTCTAAATCACAGAATCCGTCAGTAAGGGGCGTTCTCCAAAAGACACCCCCATGGCAGATAATAGCATTCACAGGCCGGTTTCGGCCAAATAATCATCCAAATTTTCGAGAACGTCCCTTACTGGCGAACTCTGTGATTTTGTAAGCAAATTATTTACTATTTATCTTAAAAATAAAAACGTCTTACCCATTAAGCAACATTCTTGTTTTACCCCATCCATAGCATTGTCGTCGACTTTTAACAAATTTGAATCGTTTTTGAACGTTTTGAAAACTTCAGGCCCTTACGATTTTAGTGTCTCGCCAGTACAGAAATACAGAATTTTATTCTTCCACAAAAAAGCATTGTCGTGATTGTATTCAATTTCAATCTACTCGCAGGATGTAAAATCAATGTTTTTATTCCCACCAATTAAATGGACAGAATTAAATTCAGTATCCAGTGACTTTGGGGATAATTTTTTTTTCAGTTTTAACAAAACATATTGCATTTCTTAAATTGTGCAGCAACTTCATAATTTAATTTTTTAAATTTATTTTATCTTCAGCGCATGAGTGTATGTGGATAAGTTCCTATATTTGAGTAATATTTATCAATAAACATCAATTCAGCATTAAATGTCTGTAGTTTGTTTCATGTTAATCGCCCTTGGAAATGTAAATTCTACAAAATTAATACAGGCTCTTTTTTGACAAAAATTTTAAAAATAAAATAAGAACAGTATTAAATTTTAATAAATAACTGTTACAAAATCTAATAGGTTTAAAATCTATAATATTAGGTAAATCGATATAAACGTATGGTAAACGTAAACGTCTCCCCCCCCCACACACACACACTTGGAGATTATACTGTTTTTAATGCCTTTACAGACCCGTAATCGGCTCTCTATGAAGCCAGATTTTTTATTATATTTCTTACGGGGTGAGAAAATTGGGAAGGAGGATCTCTTTCCCCCCCCCCTCCCGATACTCTTAACGAGTACTAAAAAAGCTGAAACTCGACCAACTGGCAGAACTTAATTTAGTCAATAATCATTTGATTTAACAACTTTTGACGCTAAGTACCACACATTGTTAAGCAAAATAAAACTTATTAAAAAGTTGCAGCTCAATTTTTAAGCGTGTTAGCTTTCCTCTTTTGACAGGCTTGCACATCAGTTCTTAATATTTTTTGTAAATTAACTTTCGAAATTTTACAAATGTAGTCTTCAATATTTCTAAAACCTACCAATCGAATTCTCAAGAAACTAGCCATTTTTTTCAAAGACTGAAAATCTAGGCTGAGCTTAGATTCGAAACTGAAACTTTGGTTTTAATAGTGATGCCGTAAGTAACCTATATTCTGGACATAGGCAATACTTCTCTGAAATCTACATTAGCTTTCAGAGCTCAATAACAAAACTTTTAACTTGAGTTAGTCTCGTGTTCTATCCTTGATTTAAACATGTTTCATATTTTTTTTAAATAATCCAAAACATATTTGACCAAACGAAGAAATCGTAGAAGTAGTACTAAAAGTTTCAAACAGAGATAGATCAGACAGTGGATGTTATCCGCAAATACTCTAATACATCAAATGCTAGAATGTATTCGAGATTTGAGATCTCAAAGATTACGCCTCTAGAGTCTAGAAGAAATTCCAATAACTCAAATATCGAGCATGATTAACTACAAGTTCTGGAATAAAAGTTAGGGTACTCCATAAGAAGAAATTTGAAAGTTCATTGAAGAAAGTTTGATTCCACCCGCAGTCTGTATCCTCGCTTGAAGGATTATCTTTGTAGTATTTAATGATGTCAACGTCAACAGTTTTTTTAAGAGCGACTTTCAGCACCATTGGTTTAATTTGCAACAAAAACAGCAAACTAGAACATGTTTAAATGCTTGGTTTCTAAACGAAAAATCTGCAGTAGGTAAGAAACATTCAATTTTTGTATTTAAGAGAAAATAAAATAAAAAAACTACTGTAAAATAATTAAAATTAAAAAAGATTCATTTCTAAATTAATGTGATTTTATTATACGTGTCTTTCTTCCTTTTTGTTTATTTATTTACTAATAATAATTAAATGATATTTAATGAATGTAAATATACGGAAAACACACTCCGATATTGAAGATACCAGTATCCATGCACCTGTTTCGCGCATATTATGCGTTCGTCAAAAAGGAATAGCCGGTATCTGCAATGGCAGCAAGAAACTTGCTATAAGCCATAATTTTTTTGTGAACGATTTTTGCGAATTCGAAAGCATTCGCCCCTCTATAGTTTCAAATAAAACTTTTAATGCATTTCAAACTCAACAGAGCAATATTTCAAGACCTTTGCATAATTCATATACTTGAATATTTTATAATAGCTGGCCGCTGACATAAAATTTAATTACTCTAACCAGACGTGCACAAGCCCTTTGACAATATAAATTTGTACATAACGTTGCCGTTCATTATTCTCCTCATTGATTATCTTCTTAATAGCATAAAAAAGATTTGAAATTTCTTGCTTCAAGAGAGATGGTGAATAAGCGAAGCTATTAAAACACGTCCAGGAAAAACCATAAATATAGTCAACGGGCTGTCCATTGATCCGAGGATTATGTGAAGTGAAATTCTATGCGAGTAACTAATGATCTTGCCTCTTGTGAAAACAAGACCCTGTTTCAAAATTTTTCATTCTTTCAAAAATGGTACAAGATTATTCAAACAATAGTAATTATGTTGAAATTTTTACCTAGAAAACAATAGTAATTATACTAAAATTTTACATAGAAAATATATAATTATCCATTGAGAAAGTGGCATATTAAGATTGTGCGATCGGAGTTCAGGACTTACGGGTGTAAAGAACCTTCTTGTCCGAGCTGGGGCTCGAACCGCGGATCCTCATACTGGCCAGTCGACGATTTCCCAATTAAGCAACTGCCACGTAATTACAAGCTCTGATCGTTGAAGTGGACTTTGCTTTCTTCTTCCTCTAATATCAGATTGACGTTTATCTTAACAATGTGATTGACCACTTCCTGCTGTTTTTACCTCAGATCAGCCTCCTGGTGCTATTTTTATCCTCCAGGTGCATGATCTTTGAAATCGATGCTCCATATCCCAGAGACCATAGACAAGGCACTCTAGGGTCATTTTTAGACCCCAGATATTATTGCACTAACCTGCAGGCTTGATTAGTCCGGGCAGATTTGCAAAGAACATTTCTATTTCTGCCAGAGCTAGAACCATGCATCTTCGTATTTTTCAGTCAACAAATGTTCTTCCAATTAAGGTATTAGGACGTAATTGTAAGCTTTTATCTTCGAAGTAGATTCCGTATAGGTTGACTCACATTCATTTACTGGTCAGTACTACTTCATCAGGAGTGGGTAATTACATAATCTAAATTATATAAACAATGTTTCTACTAATAATCTATGTTTAGAGATGTATCAGATCTACTAATAATATATGTTTAGAGATGTATCAGATCTACTAATAATCTATGTTTAGAGATGTATCAGATCTACTGACAGGGGCGGCTCGTGTATAGGCACTGCGGGAGCGACAGTGCTAGCTCTCCCTCGCAGCCTCGCTTGCAGCTTCCTATTTGTGCATGCGCACAACAGTCAAACATCACGCCGCTGGAACTGTGAAGCTTGGTGTTTGACTGTTATGCGCATGCGCACATAGGAGCTGCACACGAGGCTGCGAGGGAGAGAGAGCACTGTCGCCCCCGCAGTGCAGCAGCGCCTATACACGAGCCGCCCTTTCTACTAATAATCTATGTTTAGAGATAAATCTATGTTTAGAGATGTATCAGATATTTAATTCGATTTTGTGTGTTGCAAAATAAATCTTATATAAACTTCGTATTTTTAACATCAATTACTTTATAGATGAATTTGAATACTCAATAAACAAAGGTGACCAAAAGATCCAAAGAAGATGCCTACATAAATACGTAATTTTCAGAAAAATACAGGAAACTTGGTTTAGGAATTTTGAGCTACCGCAATTTATCTAAAGTTGAATTAATACGCAAATTTGTATTAATGTTTAAAAACAATAAATAAACAAATATAATAGATAAGAATTTCCTTCTAATTGAGATCAATTAAATAAAATATTTTATACTGAAAAAACTTTAAATGTATAAAGGGGTTGAATTTTAAAAATTATTTCATAATTAAAAAGTTTACTCATTTAATACATAAAACTATGTTTGATTAATCTGATTATGTTACAATAATCTTATAATAATGCAAAACTCCCAGTTTATGTATTAGTAATTAACTATTTCAACGTATCTATATCACTGTGCTATTAATCAACGCTTTGTATAAATCATAAGACAACTCAATCCGATGCTTTAGTCTTTCCTAAACTCTAGACTGAATCAACTGTGAATTCATAATTAATTCAAAACCATCTTACCTATAACTTAACTCCGGCTCTAATATCTCAGGCAGAGGGCGACTCAGTGCCTGAGATATTAGTGCCTGAGATATTATTCGTGTCTGAGATACTCTTCGTGCCAGAGATATTCTTCGTGCCTGAGATATTTTTCGTGCCTGAGATATTCTATCTCAGTGCCTGAGATATTCTTCGTGTCTGAGATAGTCTATCTCAGTACATGAGATATTCTTCGTGCCTGAGATATTCTTCGTGCCTGAGATATTCTTCGTGCCTGAGATATTCTTCGTGCCAGAGATATTCTATCTCAGTGCCTGAGATATTCTTCGCATTGAATACCAAAATGTTGGGCCCCGTGTTGCTACATGAATTCTTTTAAACATCTATCAGCTTGGGGAAGTTTATATTATTGGAATAATATTGGCGAATGTAAAAACTTAATACGAGTATATGTATAACTGAAAATCAGAAATTATAATCAAAAGTAATTAGGCTTAACAGGCATTGAGAGAGCTCGTTATAGATCTAAACTTATGAGAATTTATGTACTAAAGCAACTATATATAGATAATTAATATAATAGTTTTTGCTTAAGATGTTATATTGATCCATTAATGTTTTAAAGAGCATTAGAGAATAAGTTTAAATAAATCTATATTTCTTCCAATTCATATTTTATAATCTACGTATTATAGTATTTACATATAGGGGCATAATTATTGTCTACTTTATCAATATAATAACATACTACCATTTTAAATTTTTAATGCAATAAATAATACCTTACATTTTGAATGAAGTGTCTTTAAAATATTTTTATTAATTTATTGTAGGGCTTGAGATGTCCTAAATTTAATATATTCTACTGGTAAGTTATGTTTGAAAGGAAATTGACAAATAAACTTGTCTAAATCTGATGATTATTCAAAAATATATTTATAAATAAATAACATAGTGTTTGGCAAAGAATGAACATTCTGATCTGCAGGACAATTTATAAAAGTTTTGTGCCAAGCAAACAATAACCAAACTTCGAGCTGAACAAAAGCTCAGACAAACTGTAGCCGAAATCCAAAATAACTGAAACATTTTCTAAAGAAAGAAAATCGAATGTATGATTTGGGAGGAAGCACGGTGTACATTGCATCACCCAAAATTCCCTTCAGGAAATGTCGCTGATAGATCAAAATGCCCACTAGATTTCAGTTCTTCATCAACTGGTCTAACTTACTCTCTCACATCTTACCCTCTCACTAGTTTCTGCCATTTGCATAACAGCAAGGTATATGCAGGGTGTCCCAAAAAGATTGAAACGCGCTTTTATTCTTTTCCTGTTGGAGATAAGTGGGCAATGTAAATTGCAAAAAATGTTGAAATAAGACTACGTTAATGAAATAGTCCTCCAATTAATTTCCAAAAAGTTACACTTTTTAAATTTTTATACGATCCTCTTAGACAAATTTGATCAAACAGAAAATTTTTGTTTTAATACAACAATATCATTAAAAAACCGCATATCTGTATCTTTAAAATTAACTGAATTATGATAAAGGAAAAATTCTGACTTACACCACATTTCCAAACAAATTGACGATGGAAATTGTTTAGATCAAAAATACGTTAATATGTGTCAACATTTTTTATCACAAATGCATCTAAATAAAGCATCACACAGACAGAGATCATATAAAGCAGTGGTACTCACTCCGCGGTTGGGGCACATAATTAAAATTATCATCCAGTTTTATCTTTTTTTGTTATATGTCACAAATTTTCATCTCTAATTTGACATATGGTTTCCACTCACAATGCTAAATTTTCAATTAAATATAACACGCTCAATTTTAAAGATATAGATATGCGGGTTTTTTTAATGATCTTGTTGCATTAAAAATAAAAGCTTTCTGATTGACCAAATTTGTCTAAGGGGGTCGTATAAAAATTTAAAAAGTGTAACTTTTTGAAAATTTATGGGAGGACTATTTCATTAACGTAGTCTTATTTACTACCTTACTTTCAACATTTTTGCAATTTACATTGCCCGCTTATCTCCAATAGGTAAAGAATTAAAGAGCATTTCAATCTTTTTAGGACATCCTGTATATAAGGATATCCAACAATAGCGGTAGAGATTATATATATATATATATATACATATATATATATATATATATATATATATATAAACGTTATCATCCAGAAAAGATTAGGAAACAACACTATTAAAAGGAATCTATTGTGGACAGCACTTGACTTTCCCTACATAATGCAAGTACTTTATTTCTATCAATGCTAAATTATGATGGACAGAATCCACGGTACTATGTTTTTATTGTTGAAAAGTTTATTCAGATTGGGCGCTTTTCTGAATGACAACATGAAAATATATTTTGAAGTACTAAATTAACATATATTTTGCCGAAATCCAACTTAACAGTTGGAAATATTTCTAACATCTGCTAGGCAATATACTCAATTACACAAAAATATATTAATTATAACTTTATTAACTTGGCGGCATTTTCGTCAAATTGACGGTATGTTCATCAATTTAGTCTCACATTAAAATGCTGTCAAGGTAGGATATTTCTCCAAATTAGTCGCCAATACCGCCACACGTTTTGCCAAATGTTACATATTTAATGAAATATACCACTGTTCATTTTTATGTATCTTTATAGATACATTTATTTGAAAAATCTGTAATATCTCGAGAACAGTTCAAGCTAACATCCTAAAGTGTGGGTCCTTTATTTTAGAATGAAAAGTACTTACAAACTGATTATTTATTTAACATTAATGAATGTCCTGATTTATTAAAGATTTTTTTCAAGAATTCATTCGAAAATTTGGGGTCCATCCGAAAGTTCGATCGTGTTCAAAACCAATAAGGTTTAGACCAGTTTTATCGGGTCGTAATAATCGTACCAAATTACATACGAAACGCTCCATTCGTTCGTGAGATATCGAGTTCATAAAGTCACAAAAGCACACACTAACACACACAAATATACCAACAGACATCCCTTAAAAATGTTCGCCTTAAAATCAAAGATGGTTGACACGAGTTCTTCCGTCGAAAACTTCAATTCGAATCTTCGATCCCGTCACAATACGTTTCTTATACATTATACTATATATGTAAGGAAAGCAATATATCTTATAACAGCATTAATATATTTGAAACTTTTGCCTAAGTAATTAATTCTAGCCTAAGTAATTATGTCTGTGGTATGTCCAGGGCCTTTGAAATGATATCCAGATATTAAAATGGATGAAAAAAAATACACTTTTTTGTTTGTAGTAATATTTTTTGCAAATAATACCATTTTTCCCTCGGAAAATTTTTATAACTGTGAATGAAAAATATTGGCTAGCGGCATTATGTAAAAAATGAATATCCTCTAGAGGCCATATATAGAGAAGATGTTTACAAAAATTTCGCAAACCACAAAACATTTCTTATTGGAATTATTACTCATATCTCCACAATGCATAATGTACGTAAGAGGAGCAAACTGATGGATTTTGGTGGATTTCCTCGTTGAGGGCATCATTAATTACCAATCAGAAGGTGCATGTCTGTAAGCTTGCGGGCAGGATATCTCTATAAAATAATGCGATTTAAATTGAATTTGGCAAGCTGGTTTCAATTTGTAGACGTAAGAAGTCTGCTGATTTTCATGGAGATTGGAACTGAAGGGTTTTTTAAATCCAAAAAGCATAAAATAAATACGTTGATTTTTATTTTAAATATTCATTTTATAAGTAATATTTTATCTAATAGCAAATAACTTAATTTGTACGTACGCTAACATGCGATGCACTCTAAACATAGCAAATATTTGCCCTAAAATCGAAACTATATAAATATGCTCACTTTTATCAAAGAACTCAATGCTTTATTAGTACTTTTAACCAAACTGAATGAGTGCCATTGTTTAGGCGTTATCTCGAGTTGTTCTCGAGATATTAGAAATTTCAGATTCCCAACATGAAGCGCTTTCAAGTTCTTTCTGTGAAGTTCTGATAAGATGATTTAATCAATAACAACAGGAAGAATACGGATTTTCAATGAAAATTGGATTTAAAAAATTAATCCAGCCTTGTATCCATACAATATCAAAATTCGTTAATCTCTAGGGTATTGAACGTATCAGATGTTTTGTTATGCCTAAACAGATATATTTTTTTGATTTAATGATCCTATTTCTGTGATAAAGTGTTTGGCGTGTGTTATATTTTCTGTGACTGCATCCAAGCGTCCAAAAATATCAAGTGTTTTCTGTGCTATTCTGATATGTTTATTTAATCAATAATAACAGGAAGAATACGGATTTTCAACGAAATTCGGTTTAAAAAATCAACACAGCCTTGTATCCGTACAATATCAAAATTCGTTAATCTGTAGGGTGTTGAACGTATCAGATTTTGTCATCTGCAAATAAATTTATTTTTTTGATGTAATGATCCTATTTTTGTTATAAAGTATCTCGTGTGGATTATATTTTCTGTGAATGCTTCCAAGCCATGTTTCTCCACTAAGTAATGTTTATTACAGAGTCCATATGTTATTTTTCTAAACCAAAAATATATGTTGCTGGAAATTTAATCCTGTTTTTAGATTTTTCTGGTTATTTTTTACTTTCCATATACACGTAGTATAATGTATAAAGTATTATGACGGGGTCGAAAATTCCAATTCGAGTTTTCGACGGAAGAGCACGTTTCAAGCATCTCTGAACTCGAATGGAACGGTTTTGTGGTAATGCCTATGTGTGTTTGTATGTGTGAGACCGTGGATGCCATATCTCACGAACAAGTGGAACGTTTCAAACGAAATTTGGTAAAAATAATACAATTGATAAATACTGGAACTCTATTGATATTAAACGCAATCAAATTTAGAACCTGTGATATTACATAAATAATCACTTTTCTATATAAAAATCGAATGGCACAAATTTTAGAACGTCTGCATGAACCGTTCTCAAGATTGCACGTTTTACAAATAAATTTATCAAAAATTTTATAAAATTAAAAAAATAATAACTATCATGAGATATGTTCACTCTCTATATGCAATATTATGCGACAAATGTGTTAACATCATTCTCGTAGATCTAGATCGTTCCAGTCGCTGGAGAAAATACTTTGGGTAATAGTTTTGTATTCTGGCGCTCAACAATTTGCCAGCAGTCATTTATTTATACAGGGTGAGTCGGAATTGTTTTTACAAAAGCAGAGGGGTGATAGTACCCCACCAGATGAGCAATAATTACCATGGGTCGCATTGCACTCAGAGAGGCAGAAAAGAGTAAAATTAGAATACGAACCTGCACGTACACCAGTGTTGGGAAAGTGAATGAACAATACCAAACGTTGCACAAACGGATTTATTGTGCAGCGACAAACTCACAGCAAGTGCTCAAAGTGGCGACCACGCGTGTCGCTGCACCGTTCACACCGGCGAAGGAATGACTGACACTTCTCTCGAAGATTCCGTGTGTTGTGTTAATGTAGATTAAAGGTAGAATGACTGGGAATACGACGCGTTGGAAACCGCTGCTCGTACAATCTTCGTGCTGCGCTTCCATTCCCTATGGCTTCACCGTATGAGAGGTGCATGACGGCCAATTCCTCGTAGGTGTACTCCGCCATAGCATTCACGCTACATGTCGAACGATGTTATCACGGGAATAACTTGCAGCGTTGAAGTTGTGTCGGTTTTTAAAGAGCAACGTGTGCTCTGATTGGCTATCGCCGGAATCTACTAGGAGCCAGTTATGCTGATTCTGCTCCCTGGACATTTGCATACGGTAACTGCGTTCGTGTCTGGCGTAGGAGATACTACGTAGGCAGGTACACTAAGGCTTCTCTATATACGAGCTGACTCATCAAGCATATTGAAGCCCACTGTAGCGGGAAACGCAATCCATTAGCATTAACTCTATTCGCATTTTCACTTTAGGAAGTATTATTGAAATAATTATGGGTGGTTGTTCTGCACCGAACTGCTCTAATCATTCTAGAAAAGGTTTTTGGCTATTTCGCTTTCATATAAACGAAGAAAGAAGAAAACAATGGCTAATAAATAGTCGGCGCGATAATTGGATACCCGGTACTGGAGCATACTTGTGCGAGGTAAGTTCTACAATATTCTAATTGAAACTTCTTTTTTATATAAAGTATTTATTTTATACACTTATTTTATAATTCCTGTAACTGTAATATGGATTATTAATAATTTTTAGTTGTTATAGTCTTATCGTAGGACACTTGGTTTGTAATGTAAACATCACCTTGAACGCATTATACTGTCTTCAAAACCTAGAAGTAAATAGCTTCAAATTATACATATATATTAAAGATTTATTACTGTTACACTAATATCTTTCAAGTTTCATGCACTTTGTTGTATTTTTAGATCATAATGAATCACAGAATTGGTGAATCCTACTATCAACAAACTGTCGGCAAGTGGAAAACTTGCCATGTTATAGTAAGTATGCAAACATAAGCTAAAATGGTAAATAAATCGAAATACGTTTATCATAATAGCTACTTAATGATCAACTATTGTTTGAAAATCCTTGATTTAAAAAAGCCGAGCTCAGTAGGGTTATTATTTGCATTTTCCTCTTTAAATACAAAGTAGTTAACAAACTTTCAAATATGTGAGGCAAACATTCATACATGTTATTAAAACAACCTTTTATGATAAACATATTTAGATTTTTTTACCATTTTAGCTATCTATGCTTGCATAATTACTATAACATGGCAAGTTTTCCACTTGGCGACAGTTTGTTGATAGTAGAATTCACCAATTCTGTGATTCATTATGATCTAAAAATACAACAAAGTGTATAAAACTTGAAAGATATTGGTGTAACAGAAATAAATCTTTAATATATATATATATATGTATAATTTGAAGTTATTTACTTCTAGGTTTTGAAGACAGTATAATGCGTTCAAGGTGATGTTTACATTACAAACCAAGTGTCCTAAGATAAGACTATAACAACTAAAAATTATTAATAATCCATATTACAGTTACAGGAATTATAAAATAAGTGTATAAAATAAATACTTTATATAAAAAAAGAAGTTTCAATTATAATATTGTAGAACTTACCTCGCACAAGAAATGTTCTAGTACCGGGAATCCAATTATCGCGCCGACTATTTATTAGCAATTGTTTTCTTCTTTCTTCGTTTATTTGAAAGCGAAATAGCCAAAAACCCTTTCTAGAATGACTAGAGCAGTTCGGTATAGAACAACCACCCATAATTATTTCAATAATACTTAATAAAGTGAAAATGCGAATAGAGCTAATGCTGATGGATTGCTCTTCCAGCTATGGTGGGCTTCAATATGCTTGATAAGTCAGCCTGTAGTAGAGGAGCTCTAAGGTACACAATGACGTCCGAGGCGCTGACTGCGTCATGCTCGACGCGATTCGACGTGCCTCTTTTCTGCCTCTCAGAGTGCAATGCGACCCTATGTTCCATGGTAATTATTGCTCGTCTGGTGGGGTACTATAACCCCTCTGCTTTTGTAAAAACAATTCCGACTCACCATGTATATATTAAACTGCCTTATTTCCGTCTGACTGTAATGCCTGGCAATTAATTCAAGAAATTTGGCGACTAATTTGGCGTAAAATTGCCAATTTGTTGATTTTTATAAAGGTGCAAAATTTATAAAACTATCTTCAAAATTTCAAAAAGGACGCGACATTGACAAAAATGACCCGATTGATGAATTATTATCAAAATATTTTAATATATGGATTATATTGCTTGTTTCGGATGCTCTCAATATTGAGAATTGTCGACTTAAGAGTTACGCGAAATATAAGTTAATTGGGTACTTTGAAACAGTTTTACATGTTGTCTTCCAGAAAGCGCCAAAAGAACAATTCGACGTTAAAAACATTGGATTTTATACATAATTTTTCACTGTGAAAAAAGTATATTCATTGTATTATGTAAGGAAAGTCATGTACTACTCGCATCAGATTTTACCCCTGACTCCATTTTCAATATATAGTATAAGCAAGAAAGATCAAACATGCATAAAGCATTGATTATGAAACACTTTCCAACTGAAATGCAATTTTATTTAAACATCTCTAAAATACGATGCATTCAACGGTTATATTTTTAAATTATCACAGTACTACAATAATTTATTTTACTTAAAAACTTAAAACCATGGAAGTAAAAGTACTTTCTAACTCCATGCTTAAAAGTTCATCGAAAAAACAATGCTATAAAATAGTCTGCTTCTATATGTAAAGTCAATGACTATTTCATTCATATCACCTATATTCCAGACTTCAGAGCTGAATAATTTTGTGTTAAAAATCATCAATGCTTATACAACTCATCTTACAGCTTGATTTGTTTACATTCTGCATACGTTAACATTAGGCTTCGTTGTAGAAATAGTCAAAGTATTATGATCGTTTAAACAAAAAAATATTGTAATTGCGTTGACGCATAATATAGATGCACAGAAAATACGCAAAAATAAAGCGGTTTTAGGACCGATGCCACACTAAATATAAATTTAAAAGGACTTTAAAAACCACGATTTTGACACTGGGAAAAAGGATGGATGCCATTTTTTATTTTACAGTGGGTCATGTGATCTCTTAGTATAATATGAGTGTAATTATTACTTTAATTTTTATTTAAAAACTACCGAACATATTTGCTCAATTGTTTTATGTATAATTTGAATATTTCCTAAAATTTTCAAAGCAATTTGCGAATTTTAACTTCGCTTAAAAACTATTTGAAAAATTAGGTCCCATAGGTTTCAATGTATTTCACTTTTTCAACCCGGGTTCAATTCATAATTGGGTGATATTATTCATTTACATTCCCATATGTCCCACAGACCATCTGAACAACATACTAACATTTCATTAGATAACGTCATTTTTACGGCAATCATCGTACGATCGGGCAGACAGACAAACAGACAGACTGACCAAACTCATAAACGCTTTTCAACTATGTTGGAATGTGTTAATAAAAGGAAAGTATTGTGCCGAGGTCAAAAATGAGCAGGTCGGATTTGGGTGAATCTGCCCGTTTTTAATTTCTTTAAATATGAGTCAATCATTTTTTAATGCTATCGGTTTGTATGTGAGATCGATATTTCTCGAACAAATGGATGAAATCAAATTCATATTATGATTATTTCAATCGGTGAATGTCAGAAGCCTATGGATTTTTAGTATAAGCGAACAAGAAAAGGTCCTCAATTTTTCGTAAAAACAATCTCGAAAATTGAAAAATGTTCTAAAGGAAACATAATTAGTTACGAAAATAAATATGTAGTCCGGAAATTTTATGGAATAATGGCTGCTATCTCTAAGAGACTAACATAAGCCATTCTTGAGATATTTCATTTTATCTAAAATGGAAACTATCAAAGATATAAAATTATTATTATGAAATGAGTGAATAGTCTTGCAAATACTATTAATTCAAAATAAATGGACGCCATCATTAAAAATTATCAAGAGCCGTTTTTGAAATATTTGATTTTTTCCCATTCTATATATCTCGAATAAATTAAACGAGACGAATAAAATTTATTACGTTTCTTCAATCAAGATACACTCACGGACATAAAAGTTTCGTACCAAGAGAAAATCATGGTACAGCCGTGAAATGATGTAAATAGCTAGAGGGCGAACTGGTATGCAAGTGATCCTAGTCGGGTGTGATTGCGCATGACCGTGCATCCGTGAGTGGCGCTGCAAGCATGAGCCAGGAGCCTTATAAACCTGCATGAAGTGGACGCTCCATTTATGCGAGAAGCTTTCGGTGACGTAAGCACGAGTACGGAGTGAAAAAAATTGTGGGCAGATGCCAGAAACGTCGATATACGCAACTGACGGACTTCGAAAGAAGCCTGATCATCGAACTGAAAACCGCAGGGCTGTCAGCGCGCCGGATAGCCCGTCACGTGGATCGTTCGGACTATACCATCCTACGGTGTTGGGAACACTGGTCACGGGATGCCATCCAGACACAGAAGACTGTCTCCGGTCGTATCAGGCATACCACGAGTAGAGAGGATCGAATGATCGTGCGGCAGGAACGTATAGAGCCTACGGCGACCAGATCTGCTATATAGGCACACTTAGCTGCTCCTGTGTGCCCACATATCTAGACGCCTGAAGGAAGTGAATCCGCGATCTTAGCGTTCCTTATGCGTGCTGCCGTCAACACGGGAACATCGGCGGCTCCGGTTGCAATGGTGCCGGGCCAGAGCAACCGGGGACCGATGATCAGCGTGTCCGGGTGTGGAAGTCCCCTGCACAACGCCACAATTCCAACCTCGTTATCGAGCGCCACACTAGCCCCACTACAGGCATCATGGGCTGGAGAGCCATAGCCTACGACAGCCTATCCGCTCTGGTTGTGGTACCTGGAACATTGACGGACCAACGGTACGTGGATGATATTCTACGACCCCATGTGCACCCATTCGTTGCTGGGATTCCAGGTGCGCAATTCCAGCAGGATAATGCTCGGCCACACACGGTTCGAGTCGCCTAGGCCTGCCAGAGCCATGTCCAGACACTTCCATGGCCTACCCGTTCCTCAGACCTGTCCCCTATCGAGCATGTGTGGGACCAGTTGAAACGCCAGCTGCCTCGTTGCCGTAATCTTCGGGATTTGGAACGTAACGTACAACAAGCGTGGACTCGTCTGCCACTGGACAACATCGGGTGTCTGTTCGGCACCATGCCGGACCGTATTGCTGCTTGTATAGCAGCACAAGGCGGTGCAGCACACTATTGTGGATGACCGATCTGTGTACCACAGCTCCCTCTGTACGTGTTCTGCTACGCTGTTTTTGTGTATATCATTCATCTGTATCCTTCCATCAATAAAATTATAGGTCCATCCTATGCTTCCTTCTTGGCGCTCAACTTTCATTGTCCCCGAGTGTATTTCAGAAGCCTATTTCTTCTCGGGGAGCTCTAATCAAGGAATCCTTCATATTTTCGAACCTTTTTTTTGAAAATCTAAAAAATATATTTATAAACACCATTATATTAATATTTGTAATTTACAAAACGATAAAGATTTCTTGAGATATCACACGCTTTGGATCAAAACTACAAAAAAGAAATCTTAAAAAATTCAAATACATATTTTTATTATCAAATGATTTCATGCGTTTTACGTACTTTTAATTAAACATAAATAGTTATCATGAGATGTTCTCGTGATATTAGAAATTTTACTTTTCACGTAGAGAGTAATACCTTACAAAATAATCAGACAAATTGCATGAAATATATATTCTTATTTTTTATCTGAAACAAAATTTAGGCTATTGATTTCTAATATTAAGAATGCCTAATTTTTTCCTTAAAGATTAACAGATTGTTTTCACACAAAATGGAAATACGTTAATCTGTTCAGATATTTATGTGTTGGACACATCAGATTTTTAATTATATTTTTTCCAGGTTTTCTATTTACTCTCAATATAGTTCTTTTGTAGAAGATAATTATCCCATTACTGATTCCGGCTGGAAACTTTCCTGACTTTTCTTTTCTAATTTTTTTTTCTAAATAATGATTTATTTTAATTCATTTTTTGTATTTTATGTTGTAATTACTTTTATATTTATGAACTTTTTCATATCCATTCTTTAAGCGGGATGATTTGACATTTTGTCATAGCAACTTTTGCTGAATATTTTCCAAAACAAAAGACCTCAAGGTTGAGAAAACGACCGAAGAGTTACTTTGATCATGGAACTCAACCGCCTTATGCCTTCTAATTTCCTTCTATGTGGGTTAAAAATATCCCGTCCTATGGGACTAAAGAAGGACATACCTGTAAAAAATCACATCTCTAGCTTGAACGCTTCAGGCAATATTGTAATCATAGTGCTGGGACATCACCTTGGGGTTGTATTACGGAAATGTAGCTCCTTTGTGTTTACCTGTGACCTTCGAGGAACATACATGTAAAGTTCAAACTAGATCAAGTAACTATAAAAACACAGGGATATTACTCCTCGATCATCCCACTTCTTCTTACCTATTTAGAGGCGAGTTATTGCAAAATCCCTTTACGAATTTTATCTATGACACACGAGAAACATCTTGAATTTCACCTGTTTTACTTTACCTGTAACTTTACTCTTGTAAAACTTTACATGTTTTTCAAGATCAATTGAGTGAATTTGGGAGAGGTCACATCATAGGCCGGAAAAGCCGGATGGTCATATAGGCGCTTAAGCTGCCATCTTGATCGAAACGATGTCACATCAAGACAAATTTGGCAGCAGTAGTTACCAGAGGACACATATAACCTCCATGAAGGATCTGAACTTCCCAGAGAAACAAGTGTTCAAGGGAATCTTGCGATCACGACGACATAACAACACTAATGGCGTTCCCTATCCCTATCCCCCTCAAAAATGCATATAGGTTCCAGTATTAGCTAATATCACCATTTTGCAATGACTGGCAGAGGTCGGTGTTCCTTCTGGGCGACTTTTAAGACATCTACCGCTGACTACCCACACATAAGCAATACCGTTTGAAGAGTTGCCAAGCCAGGAAATGCTGGACGATGTCCAATTTGAGTCATGTAGTGCATAGCGAAGTTCCTTGTTTCTACTTACAGCCGTATCCTTGTCTGGTCATAGCTCTATATAAATATGTCTTCTGTATTTGAGAAGCACACGGCTATCACACCAATGGTTATGCTCTGGGGAATCATCTCCTATAACAACTGATCTCTCTTAATTTTACTATAGAATATTTAGACAGCATACCTTGCGTTGACAACATTCTGCATATTGTCGCACCTTTCAGGGGCTGTTTATCAGCATGATAATGCCAGACCTTTCACGACGAGACTATCTCAACTATGATTCTATGAGGTTCATACCCTTCATTACCCATCCAGGTTCCTAAAGTCCTCGTCAATCGAGCATTTCTGGGATAGGTTGGAAAAGCAACTGAAGATATCGTGGAATGTGAGCGAATTAACTCAGCACTTGCAAAACATCTTACAGTACCTGCAACAAACAATAGACTATATCTGGATCCATGCCGCATCATATATCGGTTTGTATTGCAGCCATAAAAATTCATAAATATTTACACATGGCGTATATGTTGTCATTATTTGGTATAAAATTTATTTTGGAATGTAAGTGTAATCATTCCTTTATCTGTATATACTCATTACAAGTACGAAGTTTCATAGATATAGAACACTGTCTTCGAGTTAGATCTGTTTTCTTTGTTTGTTAATTTATTTACTTACATTTATTTATTTACTTTCATTTATTTATTTACATATTTATTTTTTGTAATAGAGCATATTTGATTTTCAATTAGTTTAAGCGAAATGCAAACATGTAGTAATGACTACCGGTCGATATTTACTATTTAGATCTCAAATAATCTAAACAAGTTGCTTTGTGCTTCACCAATTTCATCCGACGAAATGATTTGCTCTAGATAATAATTCCATTTTTTTTTCGGCACAGTGTCAATGCAGGTCCTTCTCTTGGAATCAATAAATTGCTAGAATTCGAACTTACTCCCGTTCTGCTTTACAATTTTATAATCATAATGCACTATGCTCAGATTCAACACAAATTAAAGAAAATCAAATGAGATCGTACTGTGATAGGGAGAATATACTATTTCGAAGGGAAACTAGGCCGTACTGAGATTGGTGTCTGAAAAATTAGGAAACATAGCTCGTGCATTTCGATCGTAGTCGAATTGTCAAAGGGTCGAGTCCCCAAATTACCAACCACTACGTTTAGACCTCTAATAAAGAATCCTATAGGGGTAAAGAAATTCTTTAAAATATGCAAAATCCACTTCGATGATTAGAGCTAAGCTGCAATTCTGTCCCAATATCTCACTTGGTGAGCTTCGGCTGACCAGTACGTATAGATCCGTCGTTCAAGCCCCAGCTGGCACAACAAGGTTATTTACAATTTTTTTGCTACTCAAAAGTTGCAGGGCAACAAAAATGTGTTTAGCGTGAGTAGGTCGAGTGGGTTCATTACAGGGTAAAAACTGAAAATTGTCTCAAAATCGGAGCAAGTGTCGCTAAGATAGATAAAAACAAAGGTTTGGAAAAGATCTTGCCTCTTTGTTCTCAATGCTTTTCGCGATTTTTAAAAATCCTTAAAACAAACTATCGACTTTATCAAAATTCTGGCTTTTAGAGGGTCTTTAAAATTCATCTGTCTCCCATTAAAACTAAAAAGCAAGTTCCTAATTGTTTTGGAAGAAATACGTTTTTCCCGGACCCCCTCTTTTTACCCTTATTTAGAGAGATGTTTATAAATATTTAAAAATCTATTAATTTTTTTTGTAATTTCAAATGTTTCGTCCCCCTCTATGGTTGGATAGATACATTTAAAAAACTCGCAAACTTTCAGACCAAGCAGGGGCTTCGGAATAGCGTTCACATACATACACGATTGGATTTTAATAGAATATATTAAATCTCGCATTTTACCATGAGTGCACTCTATAATTACTTTAATGCATTATACTTAATCTCTTTTGAAATATATTTAATTTATAATCATGGATATTTTTAAGTAATTCCATTCTTCATAGCTGTGTTGGTAAAATCGTACATACTAACCTCTTTCTCAGTTACACACTGATATAATGACCACCTGAATTATTATGACCACCTTTTTAATAATGCTTCTGTAGTCCATACTATGTTACGTGCGACAAACTGTACGCTGAGATAATCTGACTTGGTCACTGATTCAGATTATCTATAATGTTACAAATTGCTGTCCCCCAGTGCTGGACTGAACAAGTACATTCAAAGTTTCTGAGATCGCGTCTTACACGTATTAGTTTTTGATCGAGCAGTGCAATTCCTTCCTCTTTGCATTCCTTCCTCTTTGCATTTCTTCCTCTTTGCATTCCTTCCTCTTTGCATTCCTTCCTCTTTGCATTTCTTCCTCTTTGCATTCCTTCCTCTTTGCATTCCTTCCTCTTTGCATTCATTCTCTTTGCATTCAATCCTCTTTGCATCCCTTCCTCTTTGCATCCCTTCCTCTTTGCATTCCTTCTTCTTTACATTCCTTCCTCTTTCCCTTCTTAAATCGATTGATTGATCAAACTTCGACGATATGTGTGATATTGTTAGTTTGCATAAAATAACCCAGTGGTCATAATAATTTTACGACTCGGCATATTTTATGGTTTGTTATATTGATACCAATTATTAAAAGTAAATCCAAACATACATCTATGTGTGATTTCTTGATCCTATCATGACTAATCAAGAAACTAGCAGAATCTTTAAAAAAAAAGCTCATTTCAAATTCTTATCTACCAACTCATCTGTCCCGACGTCATCGAAATACAATTAGGACTTTCAACATTACTTTTCCTCCCTTTGAGATCTCGATTAAAGTGATTAGTTTAATATTATATATGCAGTTTGCATGAGTAATAATTTGCTTTGTGGACTCGAAAAATGAAAATCTTAAAGAATATGCTGATGTGTAATTTTACAAAATCACTAAACGTATTTAGAGTTGCTTTGTGCAAAATGTGTATGAGTATTTAACTTTAGAATTAGATAACAAAAATAATAAAAAAAATTCAAGAAGCCTTTATACGGTGTGCATACTTCATTTCTGATGGAACTATTAAGAAATTTTATTCACTTTTGCTCACATTTATACTAAATTTCGGAAAAACTGAAAATGACATAGCCAGAAACGGAAGTAGAAATCCTTAATGAATCCCCCTTTCTACTATGGAATTTGATATAGAAATCATATCAATCATTGTCTAAGCTCGATCTGTAACCAATCCTGAAAAATAGATGAGAAATATATTTTGTACATGTGTACATGGCAATTAATTGAAAAGAACATCTGAATGTTAAAATGTGTATGTGCATTCTGATAAGATTGTACATTTCGACTTTTCATATCCATTCATTCCATTTACTGCTCATTTCATTTACCCATGTTGAGTTAGCTCTTCTAACCCTTATCTTTTTTGTCCATATTTAGTACATTTTTGTCTAATCACAATTAGCTTTCCTGATTCTATTAATATTAACTTTCCTTTATTTGTTCTTTCTAAACCTTTTGGTTCTCCAAAATCCTCATTCTTTACAACATATGATGTTGTTGTTGATGTTGTGGATGTTGTTGAGACCCAGACCGTCCGACCTACCAGAAAGGACAACATATGATGTGTAAATCAAATTTTGTAGTGACTTTATCACTTTAGGTGCAATCCCATTAATCAACACTTGCAATAGGAAGCCGATAACTGAAATGGAAAGATTGCGTCAATTGACTTATTATAGAATTTAATTTGCAATAAATTTGTGCTTTGTAGTCGAACTAAAATGTATTTTCATTTAGAAATGCCATTTTTCAGATATTTCTTATGATTTGCCTTAATTGAAGCTGTTCATGGCCAGTTATGAATAAAAGCTTTTGCACACAAAACAAAGATTTTATATTTGCTTGTTAATTTCCCTACAATACATGGTAATGTATAGGGATAGTATTGAAATCATACCAAAAATCGCAACTCGAGTTTTCGACGGATCTACACGGTTTGAGATTTCTAG
The DNA here is from genome assembly GCA_951213105.1 of Amaurobius ferox. NCBI lineage: Eukaryota > Metazoa > Arthropoda > Arachnida > Araneae > Amaurobiidae > Amaurobius > Amaurobius ferox. The sequence continues at coordinate 123,357,946 of OX578142.1, read as the reverse complement.
AATACGAAAAACTATTTCTAGCTTGACATCTATGTGTTCAATGTATGCATCTACTCTAACTTAAAAACTAATTGTCCAAATTTTATAACATTTGGTAGGTAACTTACTTGTGGGAGATCCTAGTGCTGATTAACTTTTGTTACGTATCGGGATAAAATAACTCGTCTTTTTTGCGAAATAACCTTCAAAAATCGCATGTATCCACTTTAGCTAAAAAACTAATTTACCAAATTTCACAAAATTTGGTTACTTGTAGGTTAGCCTGGTGCTCATTAGATTTTGGTACGATTCGGGAAAACAACCTGCTTTCTTTGCGAAATGGCCCGTTATAATCATTAAAATCTTAAAGACTACGTATGCTCAAATTTATCGATTAAATGTTTGTTTTCTACATAATTTTGGACGATAAAAAGAATTTGACTAACCTCATTACTCTAACATTAGCTATTCTCGCGATATTTTAGTATTTTTGCATTTTTGTTATGCCGCCTTTGAATGTACTTGCAATTACAAGACAAAAACGAAAATTGAATTGAAAGTGCAAATTTAGTGTAATTTCAAATAAGTATGCGTGTTTTTTTGTGCAATTTAATGAATTATTAAAGAAATAAAGAGAAAATGAATTTAATCCTGTAGGGAAAGTCATATGCTGCCCACATCAGATTTTTTTTTACTTTCCCTGCAAGAGATTTTAATGTATAAGGAAAGTATTGGAATCATGCCGAAAATCGCAACTCGAGTTTTCGACGGATCTACACATTTTGGAACCTCTGGAACAAGAAAAACCTATTTTTAGCGTGACATCTGTGTGTATGTGTCTGTCTGTCTGTGCAATGTATGCATCCACTCTAACTCAAAAACTAATAAACCACATTTCATGAAATTTTATAGTATGACTCTGGTGCGATTTGGGATAAAAGAACAGCATTTTTTTGCTAAATAGCCCGTTAAAATATCATGTATCCGCTCCAGCTAAAAAACTAATTTACCAAATTTCACAAAATTTGGTAGATAAATCACCTGTGGGATACTCTGGTGCTGATAAGATTTTGGTATGATTCGGAAAAGAATAAACTGCCTTTTTAACACTTTATAGCATAGTTGAAAAGTGTTTATGACTTTGTTTATTCTGTCTGTCTGTCTGTCCGTTAGCACGATAACTGCCGTAAAAATGACTTTATCAAAATGAAATTTCAGTATATTTTTCAGACGGTCTGTGGAACCTATGGGAATATAAATAAATCATATCACCCAATTAGTTTTTTATTGAACCCGGGTTGAAAAAATGAAATACATTGAACCTTATGGGACCTAATTTTTCAAACGTTTCTTAAGTACATTTAAAATTCACAAATTGCTTCGAAATTTTTAGAAAATATTCATATTATCTCATAAAATATATCAAAAAATTTTCAGTAAAATATGTTAGGCAGTTTTTTAATTAAACACTATTTAATATAGGGAGAAAAACGAATTCAATTAAATTCTGACATTTGCGATATCCTCCAGAAAAAAAAATAGATATATTATATAATAAATATCTTTCCAAGATTTTAATTATTTTGTATATGAGAGAGGTTTCACTTTTTAAAATAAATTAGGTAGATAGCAATTTTTTTAATTTTTTTTTAATTTTATATAACTTTTCATGATATACTTATTTGATGGTGTTTTTAATGCACTTTCCTACGTCCTAGAGAATTAAAATTTGGTACACAGATTTAATTAGTAGAACATTTCATTCTACAACAATTTGGTGGATCTTTAAATATAGATCCTACATTTTTTTCGAAATGGCCTGCAAATTATCCCCGTTCACTTCTATAAATCATTGTTGTAATATTGTTATAAATTCTGATGTGGACAGCACATGTCTTTCGCTGCAGACTCATATTCACGTTCTCTTTATTTATTCAATAATAATTTGAGTTTATCTGCACAAAATAACATCCATAAGTATTTTAAATGACATTGAATTTGCACTTTAAACTTAAATTTGGTTCTCATTTGATAGATGGACTTATTGTCAAAAGTGGCGTAGCGAAAACGCAAAAAAAAACTCAAATATCTCAAGAACGGCTAGTTCTAGAGTAATGGGGTTAGACTTAATCTTTTTGTTGTCAAAAATCACGTATAAAATAAGAATTTAATTGATATAATTGAGCGCACGTAGTCTTTTACTTTTATATTTAACGATTTTTGCTGGCCATCTCGCAAAAACAGCCCGCTCCTTTTTCCCGAATCGTATTAGAATAACTTACAAGTGATTTATATAACAAATTTTGTTAAATTTGCTATATAAATCAATTGTAGGTTATTGAAATGTTATACACCAAATTGTGTTAAATTTGGTCCATTAGTTTTTAGCTGGAGTGGATAAAGGCAATTTCTCTGCCGGCCATTTCGCAAAGAAGGCAGATTCTTTTATTACGAATCGTACTATAATCAAATGAACATCAGGGTTTCCCACAAAAAACTTACCTACAAAATTTTATTAAATTCGGTCCATTAGTTTTTCAGTTAGAGTGGATGCAATATCCTCACAGACACACAGATACACCCTTACACACACATAGGTCTTCCTAAAAATAGTTTTTCAAGTTCTGGAAGTCCCAAACGTTTAGATCCTTCGAAAATTCGAGTTCCGACCTTCGGCACGATTCCAATACTTTGAATACATACATACGCACACGCATATATTACCTGTGTATCTAAATTCCGTGCCTACGCAATTACAATAGTTGTGATTTTAAATGATCCCTAGACTTTTATTATTTCTTCAACGAAGCCTAATTCTAACTTATTCAGAATGCAAATATCTCAAGCGATTGTAAAGTGAGTTACATAAGAATTGCTGAATTTTTTTCACACAAAATTATTTAGCTCTGGAGTCAGGAATGCAAGTTATATGAAGAAATATTCATTGATTTTGCATAAAGAATCAGGTGATTTATATTTCGATACAGTTTTAAATATTTAAGTATAATATATTAGTGTAGTACTGTGATAATGTAAAAGATATCACTACTAAATGTATCACATTTTAGAGATTTTTAAATGAAATTGCATTTCAGTTGGAAAGTGTTTTATAATCAATGCTTATGCATGATTGATCTTTCTTGTTTTACAATATGGCCCGAAAAAATCGCCAAAATCTTAAATAAAAGACTATGTATGCTCAAATGTATCAATTAAATGTTTGTTTTATACGTAATTTTTGACTTTCTCGAGATATTTTAGATTTTTCGCATTTTTGTTACTCCGCCTTTGAAAAAATGTCCACTTACCAAATAAAAACAAAAATTGAATTAAAAGTGCACATTCAGTGTTACTTTGTGCATTAAAACTCAATTTAATAAATTAGTAAAAAAATAATGAGAAAATGAGTCTGTATGGAAAGTCATGTACAGGCCACATCAGATTTTTTAACACTTTACAACAAAGTTGAAAAGTGTTTATGACTTTGTTCATTCTGTCTGTCTGTCTGTCTGTCTGTCTGTTTGTCTGTTAGCACGATAACTGCCGTAAAAATGACTTAATCAAAATGAAATTTTAGTATGTTGTTCAGACGATCTGTAGGATCTATAGGAATGTAAATGAATAATATCACCCAATTAGTTTTGGATTGAACCCGGCTTGAAAAAATGAAATACATTGATCCCTATGGGACCTAATTTTTCAGACATTTTTTAAGCGGATTTAAAATTCACAAATTGCTTCGAAAATTTTAGGTAATATTCAAATTGTTCCATAAAATATATAAAAAAAATTCAGCGAAATATATTCAGTAGTTTTTTAAATAAAAATTAAAATATTAATTACACTTCTTATATGAAGCGATCACGTGACCATGATATGAAAAGATCACATGACCCTCTTCAAAATGATATATGTCATCCATCTTGTCTCAAAATCGTGATTTTTTAAATTCTTTTTAATTCATATTGAGCGTTGTATCCGTCCTAAAACCACTTTATTTTTGCTTAAATTCTGCGCATTTACATACTGAAACAACGCAATTACAATATATTTGAGTTTAAATGATAATCCAAATTTGATTATTTCTACAACGAAGCTTATTTTTCACTTATGTAAAATGTAAACAGCAAAATATATAGAATGAGTTGTATTAGAATTGCTGTATTTCTTTAACACAAAATTATTTAGCACATGGAGTCTGCATAGCTGATATGGACGAAATATTCATTGATTTTACAAAGAGAAGGACGATTTTTTTCAATGAAGTTTTCAAATATAATAAATTATCGTAGTATTATGATAGTTTTAAAAATATTTCCGAGGAATGTATCGCATTTTAGAGATGTTTAAACCAGGCAATTTATATTTCAATGTCGTCATTTGAATGAAGTTCATTTTTTTCGATGAAGGTTTAAGTTTTCAAATATAATAAATTAATGTAGTATTGTGATAAGTTTTAAAATATTACTTACCGAGGAATGTACTGCATTTTACACTTGTTTAAATAAAATTGCATTGAAGTTGGAAAGTGTTATATATTCAATGCTTTAAGCATGATTGATCTTTCTTGTTTAAAATTTTCTCATAGCAAACAAAGACCCAATATTTTGCGCTTTTCGTAACGCGCAATAATTAACATATAAAACTAATCATGAAAGAAAATATATAAATACGGAAAGTGCAAGCCAGCACGGAATATTCCTGTTGTTTATAAAAAGAATGCATTTTATTACCAATAAAAATTATTAAGTTTTTAGCTAAACAAATTTTATAATATACCAGTGCAGCTTTCGGGGTTTCTTAAAAATTAAAGCCAAAAGCAAACATTTATAAGCAGACCTCCAAGTATTAATAACGTTTGGTCAACACAATTATGAGCATGACAGCTCATAATTTGTTTAATAGCACTTCTTGGTTTATGATGATTAATCGCATGACAGCAACTAGACACTTCCTGTGATGACGAAATAATGGCATTTTTGTGGATACTAAAAAATTCCGTTTGAAGCGTAAAACATCAGTTACCAGCAAATTTAATCAAGTAATGGAAAATAAGTTCTTGAGAAAGAAATAAGAATCAAACATAAAACGGGATACGAGACGAGTTTGTTCAATTCACACCCAAGTTCCAATTTTAAAATGTCAAAATTTCTCATATTAATTGCAACAGTAACTTAGCAATTTTAAATGGTAAAGAAAAATAGTTATGCCGGCAATAATTAAAAGGAGTTGATCATAACGATGTATATAGATTTTACGCATCTTAGTTATTCTAATTCACCTCTGTTACAGTAATTATGGTGGCATAATAAGAAAATGATTACATCGCAGTATTTGAAACAAGACATTTTAAAATATAAAAAAACTTTAAATGACTTATTTTTTTATAAGTCATTTAAAGTTTTACTTACTTACAAAAGAGAAATATTTTATATCATTTCCTCATATATAATAAAATTTTATGTATCCAGCAATTGGTTTTCGCAGCATATTAACACGTTTTGTTATTATAGAAAACAATTACACAAATTAGAGCATTCTCATATCTAACTCAAAATCAATTGATTTTTTTATTGTTACCAAATTGAATAAGTATATCCAATTCCATATAATACAACTACTAAAATATACCGTACATTTATTTCTGGTTAAAAGCATATGCAAAGCGTTTATTCATTTGATTATAGTGAACGTATTTAAATATTTTATAATTTTTTCGATATATCAAGTACTGTTGTCGGAAGTACTGTTGATCTGTAAAGAATCGTGTACTGTGAATGATGTCAATTCCAAACATACAAACTTTAAAGATACACTGATAAAATAACTAAGATAAAAATAACAAGAAAAAAATCTGATGTGGGCAGCACATGACATTCCCTACAGACTTAAATTCATTTTCTCTTTTTCTTTAATAATTCATTAAATTGAGTTTTATTGCACAAAATAAAATGCTTACTTATTTGAAATTACACTGAAATTGCACTTCTAATTCACTGTTTATTTTCTTTATTATCAAAGGTGGCGTAGCAAAAATCTGAAAAAACTAAAACATCTCTACAACGACTAGTCCTGAAGTAATGGGGCTGGTCTTATTCTTTTTCGTCAAAAGAGACCTATAAAACAAGCATTTTATTAATACATTTGAGCATACGTAGTTTTTTAGACTTTGAAGATTTTTGCGGGTCATTTTGCAAAACGCAGGTTCGTAGCACCAATGTAACCCACAAATGACTTATTTACCAAATTTTGTGAAATTTGGTTAATTAGTTTCAAACAACAGTGTATGTATACGATTTTTGAGAGCCATTTCGCAAAAAAAGGCAAGTGATTTTATCCCGAATTGCATCAATATCTAACAAGAAAGATCAATCATGCATAAAGCATTGATTATGAAACACTTTCCAACTTCAATGCAATTTCATTTAAACATCTCTAAAATGCGATACATTTCTCGGTAATATTTTAAAAATTATCACAATAATACATTAATTTATTATATTTGAAAACTTAAAAGTTCATCGAAAAATATGAACTTCATTCAAATGACGTCAATTCAATATAAATCGCCTGGCTCCTCGGTAATGTTTTTAACATCATTATAATACTACAATAATTTATTATATTTGAAAATATCATCAAAAACAACTGAAATTTATTCAAATGACACCAGCGAAATATAACACGCCTGACTCTCTATAAAAGCAGCATTTCATTCATAAACATTTTCCCATTCATTTCATTCATAACAATACTACAATAGTTTATTTTATTTAAAAACTTAAGACCATGGAGATACAAGTAATTAAACTCTATGCTTAAAACTTCATCGAAAAAAATCGTCGTTCTCTCTGTAAAATCAATGAATATTTCATTCATATCAGCTATGCAGACTCCATGAGCTAAATAATTTTGCGTTAAAGAAATGCAGCAATTCTTATAAAACTCATTCTACATATTTTGCTGCTTACATTTTACATAAGTGAAAAATAGTCTTCGTTATAGAAATAATCAAATTTGGATGATCATTTAAACTCAAATATATTGTAATTGCGTTGTTTCAGCATGTAGATGCACAGAATTTAAGCAAAAATAAAGCGGTTTTAGGACAGATACAACACTCAATATGAATTAAAAAGAACTTTTAAAATTACGATTTTGAGACACGATGGATGTCATATTTCATTTTGAAGTGGGTCACGTAATCTCTTCATATAATGGCCACGTGATCGCTTCATATAAGAGGTCTAATTATTACTTTAATTTTTATTTAAAAAACTACTGAATAAATTTTTTTTATACTTTTTATGAGATAATTTGAATATCACCTAAAATTTTCGAAGCAATTTGTGAATTTTAAATCCGCTTATAAAATGTTTGAAAAATTTGGTCCCATAGGGTTCAATGTATTTCATTTTTTCAACCCGGGCTCAATCCAAAGCTAATTGAGTGATAGTATTCATTTATATTCCTATAGGTCCCACAGACTGTCTGAACAACATACTAAAATTTCATTTTGATTAAGTCATTTTCACTGCAGTTATCGTGCTAACGGACAGACAGACAGAATGAACAAAGTCATAAACACTTTTCAACTTTGTTGTAAAGTGTTAATAAGCACCAGGCTAGCTCTCAAGTAACTCACCTAGCAAAATTCACCACTGTTTCTTTCAGGCATACCTCCGGGAGGGCTTTTACCCCCCCCCCCCCCCCGGAGATATTTTTTGTTGACCTAATTTCTATTTATGAGACAGCATTTAAGTACATTTTAGTTTTCTATTTAGGCAAATAGAAAACTTGCCCTCCCTAAAATTTCATTCGCCCCCGGCCAAAAAGTCCTGAAAGGAACACTGTTACCTACAACATTTTGCGAAATTTCTTCGAATAGCTTTGAGTGGATACATACATTGCATAGGTAAACACATAGACACACATACAGACAGACAGAAATGAAATTTTATGAAATTTAGTCAATTATTTTTTGAGTTAGAGTTGAAACATACATTGTACTGACAGCACACACGCACGCACACAAACAGAGAGAGATAGAAAGAAAGACAAAGAGAGACGTCACGCTAAAAATAAGTTTACGTATTCTAGAGTTTTCAAACCATGTAGATCCGTTACGATTTTCGAGTTACGATTTTCGACACGATTCCATCTACTAGCTTTTGTGATTTTTTATCTGACAAAAATTTTATCTTAAGCATATCTGATAAACTTGAAATATTTTTCATGCATTAAGAATCAATTCACGATCGCATCTTACCTTAACTTGATAAACACTTCCTCCCTACTTTCTCTGTTAGGAATGCGATTATACGTAACTTATATTTTAACATCATATCGGGCTCCCATTCAATAAAATTTTCTAAAATTACACAACAGTATAACTAAGAAAACCATTTAACCTCCGAAGCACGTAAATTTTAGCAACAGCGACCAAAATATCTTAAGTTATTTTATCATAATTTACCCATCTTCTCATTTATCGTGTTTGTTTCTCTAGTTAATTTATTATTCATATTAAGTATTCCATTTTGCATGTGCTAAAGTGAGGAGCTTGCAGAATGTGAAATATTGGAAAATTCAGTTTAGAGCTCATACCTGAAGAAAAGAGAGTACAAAATAAAAGAAGAACGTGTAGAAAAATTAAAAGTTCTGAGTACATTTAATAAAATTTTTCATAGATCTATTACTTCAATAATTCTTTATCTAAACCATTTTTATTATCAGTTATTATAAGTTTATGTTTCAGGAATTAAATTCTGTGAAAAGTGCAATTCAAAATTGAATTTTTCGATGCAGACAATCATATATTTTAACTCATTTTAAAATTTAAAACTTTCTTATTTTACGATAAGTAATCGCTCATAAGGAAAGGTATACACGATTAAACTATTCTTTTCATTTGAACTGTCCTTTATAAGTATCCTGTATTAAAATCTTCCAAGAAACAATTTAATTTATTCTCATGTTCTCTATAGGGATGCCTTTTATATCGCATTCATATTAGAGCCAGTCAGGGCAGGTCATCAAAGGCAGGCTCTGGTAGATACTATAATAATGTACAGAGAGTCAGACTCCTAGTTTACAGGGAGGTTTCTGCAGGATCAGAACAGACATAAACACTTTAGATAGTTATTATATAAATTTAATCCATTGTAATTCAGAATGAAAAAGATTTACATTCTATCAAATTTAATAACCAAAAGTATTCCTCTGGCCTCTAAAAGAAACATCTGAAATGTTTATATGTTTAAAATAAATATGTAAAATTCGTTATCACCGCTCATGCATCTTCAACACTTAATTGAGTTTAGAATTTATTTATTTGGTTCAACTTAAGAGTTCTTGTATGCAAAATATTAAATGCTGTTGCTATCGTAACCATTAACATCATTAACATTGTAATTCGTTAGTAAATCATATGCTCAAAGATCAAAAAGGACAAAGCTCAAGAAAAGAAAAAAATCTTCTCTTATCACGCGTTCTAATTATTCGATTTACTTAGCTTCAATTATTATAAGCGTGTGTTCTTATATTTGCAACTTGGAATATTTTAGTTATAAATATAACTTATTGAAAGTGTTATAACTTTATTTGGAATTGGAAGAATATTTTAATCAAAATCATTTAGTTGTCCGCTTCATTTTGATAATATTCCAAATTTTATAAATTTATTAGCATGTTAAAATTCGAGTTTATGATATTTTCTGTAAAGAAATATTTTAGTTTCCGAACATTCAGTCTTTTTATTCTCGAAACATTTTTTGACTATGCTCTTTTATGATATATCACCATTTACATTTTGAAATCCCAACGCAACCATTAGCATATTCTCATTTCAGAAATTAAATGACTTTGCTCATTCAAGTAATATTTAATATAGCTTATTATATTTGCTTTGAGTTCATTCTGTTGGGGATAACGTCTCAATAGCAGACGAAGTCATTTTCATTTAACTTATTTTGAAACATAAAATTAACTTTCCATTATTTTTTTCATAATTTAAATATTTTTTTTTACTTTTCTTGCAATATTGCGCATATTATAAAAAGAATATTCTGACTGAAAACACAAGTACAGTCCCTTAATATACTACTCCTCCTATATTTATTGTAAAAGGAAAGTTATTACGGGGTCGAAAATTGGAATTCAAGTTTTTGGAGGAAGATCACGTTTAAAACATCCCTGAACTCGAATTGAACATTTTTGAGGTGATGTCTTAAGGTGTGTGTGTGTGTGGATGCGATATCTCACAAACGAATGGAGCGTTTCGAACGAAATTTGGTACAAATATTACAATCAGTAAAAACTAAAACCTTAAACGCGTTCGGGACACTTTCTACTTTTCGAATGAAATTATAAAAAATCCGAAACGCCAATAATATTACATAAATTATCCTTTCTGATGTAGTCGAATGAAATACACTTTAGAACGGACAATAGCATGAACCGTTCTTGATATATTACACATGTTTCAAATATATTTATAAAAAATCCCAAAATTAAAAAAGTATTAACTATTGTGAAATAAGTTCATTATTCATGTGTAATATCGTACTATAAATTTGTTAACATCATTCTCGAGGATCTCTTTTGTCCTATTCACAAAAGGAGATACTTTGGGTTATAGTTTTGTGTTTTAACGGATGACAATTCTCCAATAATTATTTATTATATAGAAGAAAAGTTCTTCTCCCCATTTGTCTGTAACGCTTGACGATAAATTTTGGGAACTTAGGACTAATTTAGCGAAATATCGTCAAATCAAAATGGCGATATTTTGCCCTAAATTGACGAAAATATAGTTAAAATCGCAAAAATGACATTAAATGACATGGAATAACGGAAATGACGCCAAATTGATGATATAATTGTTAAAATATTTTATTATACGGACAATATAGCTTATCGCGAATGCTATCAATATTAATAACTATCAATTCAGAGTTGCGCGAAATATAAATTAATTTTTGTACTGTAAATAATTTGCATGCTGTCATCCAAAAAAGATCCAAATGCACAATTCACCTTCAAAATCGTTGTGATCTTATACACCATTTTTTCACCGTGAAAGAAGTGTATATATAGGGAATGGGTCACCCACATCAGATTTTTTTTCTAAACGAAGTTAAGGCATTCGCTCCCAGATAGGCATTTGAAATAGGCTACACTGTTGCGAAATATTGGGTTTATATAATGTTGTATACAGTTGAGTATCGTATACAGTTGAGTCACGGTCAGTGGTACGCATGTGATATTCCGTCCCGGGCCACATTAGCTTACTCAATCTGTACACCGCTGCGTTCGAAATCCAGAGCTCGGGGGCTCAAGCAAGACCATAGACCAATATAGTATATTTCTATGTCTATGAGCAAGACCCCATACTGGCGACCAAAAATGTTGTTAAAACAGATGTACAATCAAAGATAAGGTAAATAAAATAACAAGATGTATGTTGAATAAATATGAACACGGCAAGTTGAGACAGGTCCCGAAATTTCGATCTCAAGTTAGGAGAACATGAGGTCCCTTTCTATATAATCGTATATGAAGTCGGCGAGGGATGGTCTCAAAATTCATAAATCAGGGCATGAGTCCTACCCGTGGGTGGAATTTTACGTACGTAGAATGTTATATAATGTATCACGCTGTACACCGCTGCTCTCAAAATACAGAAGTCTGGGGCATAAGCAAGATCATAGACATATATAGTATATTTATACGTCTGCGAGCAAGACCCCGGGAGGGATCCCATACTGCCGACCAAAAATGTTCTACACAGTCAAATATAAAGTAAATAGAATAAGTAAGGAGATATTTGTGTAAAAAATATGGGCACGTTGAGGTAGATACCAAAGTTTCCATCTCAAGGAGAAGAACATGAAGTCCCTTTCTATAATCGTATATCAAGTCGGCGTGAAGTGGTTTCAAAATTCATTGATCGAAGTAGGAGTCCTACCTGGGGAGAATTTCATGTACTTAGAATGTTATATAATGTTAAAATTTATTTCTTGTGGAGGAGAGTAATTGGAGCTGTTGTTTGGAAAGTGGAATAGAGAGTTTTTTGTGGAGTGGAATGACTGACATGATTTGGAAAGCTGAAATCTATTGCTTTTCCATTTTTGCTTTCTTCTTTGAATTTATGCAATAAGAATTGGGTGATTTGAGCTATGTGAATGAGTTGCATTTTTCCGATGAAATATTTCATTTATCTAGAATCGGATTGCAAACAATTTGTCTCCTGTATGATGCGAAAAAAATTCTTTATTATAAAGAAAAGTTTGCGAGCATGCATAATATATCTGTTCGATAGTGAAAAATCTTTCGAGCAGAAGCAATGCATTCGTCTCAATTTCTCGCGCAGTCGAAAAGTTAATAATTCGCAGCATTCTATCCATTATCAGCTTATAGAGCAATTCTTTATTCAGTAAGAAAATTTTCTTCACCGTAGAAGACAATCATAATTTTTCCTCTTGGCAGAAACGTCTATTTTTTAGTTTATAAGATTATCGGCAAAGTACTCTCTGTTTTTATATCTATAATAAGCATGTGAGTCGAATTTTTTTATAAATATCTTGTTGAACAACTTTTTTAATTTGTGAAACCTAATATCCAATTTTTATGGGGGAACATGAAAAAGATACCCATACCTAAAGCAGCATAAAAATGTCAAAGTAATTAATTTCCTGACTTATATCCCTGATCTGCATAACATCTTCCGGAATGTATATGACCTTCCCACAATTTTGATTTATTATTGGACTCAGACAAGAGTTATTGATCATTCCCGCCGAGGGTACGGGAGTCCGTTTCTGCAAGATCCTGATCCATTTTTCTGGTTGTGCAAAAAGTAGGCAGGTCCATCCAGGAGCTGCGGTTCCGCGCCGGATCTCCCTGGGGTGTCATTAAGGCATAATTAGACGGCAGCATGGCGCTTATCTGTCTCACCTAGTATTTATTGTTCGACAATTTTTCACCCCGCCGATCGGTAAAAACTAGCTAATTACTCTGAATAAGCCGTTGTTTCAGTTCTTAGATGAATCTTAATTTGGAAGCAAAAGGATTAAAGGGTTCGTCGTTTACGGAAAGAAAGAAATGAAAAGCTCCGCCCCCCCCCTTTATTTTATCTCCCCCTCAGGAAAATCGTCTGCATTATTATCTGGATTTTCGCGAACAATGGGCGGGAAAGAAAGATGAAGGAGGAGAAAAGATAGAACGAAGAAAGCCCTGAGCAACAAAGATTCTCCTCTTGGCTATTCTGATCTGTGGTAGTTATTACTGATAGTGTTCATGATTAATTTGGATACGAAAATAGAACGAACGACATGGGCGCCCAGTTTTTCAGCATTTAGTATTGCTAATTGTTCTTTTACTTTGTCTTATTGTTTTTTCTCTTTTCAACTTATGAAGAAACTTCAAAATGAACATTAGAAACAAATAAATTGCACTGTTGAAGGCTTCTATAAATTAATGCAATGTCATTGAATAAATGACACCCTAGTCTTTAAAAGAGATACTTAAAGTATTCAAGGAGCTCCTTGAAGTGCATTTTGTCTCAAGTTGTACTTCATTTACCTTAATTACGTTTTAAATGAGTACATTTGGATGCATTCAAATTTTTATTTCTTAATGAGTTATTTAAACTTGATATAACTAGAAACTGCTGGGAGGAAATAAATAATGTTGAAATCATAAAAGCGTTCTCAAATTTGGACTTTTCCATCAATAAAACATACATTTTCTGTTATCATTTAAATGCATATACAGTAAGATTTAATTTGCTCAAAAGAAAAAAAAACTTTGAAGGAAATCAAAAGGCGCGTTGTCACAAAAGTAATCATTTAAAACATTTAAGAATTAATCATTGGGTAAACCACTCTTCAGGAACGGTCGAACTACAATAAAAATATTATAAAAATGTTTTATGAAATGATGAGCTGTTATTTTACAGAATTACTAATATCGTGAAAAATAAAGAAGTAGAATGTATAAGGTAAGTTCACAAATGGCTATCCAACTAGCAGACATCTGCTTGAACATTTCCAGGGCAACTTGGCCATATTCACTTTACGTTGCAAAGTAAATTAAATATATGGACAGGACTAATCTTAGTACGTATTCTTAAAGAACGAAAGCACAATATATAGGCTACAGTCTTTTGTGTTCAACATCCCTGACTACTTGAACATGGGTGGACTCTCGTGTTAAAGCATCTGATTAATTTTTTAAAATTTTAAACAGAATATTTGAAATCAAAAACGTTCAAAAAACTGCTGTATAATAATAACTTGATAGAATAAAAATTTTGTGAGTACAGCATAAACCACAAATATATACTGGTTGGACCAGTTTCAGAGACAGGAAACAGCCTTCTTCTTCAGGACCAACAAGAAGCCGATTTCACTTATTCAAGAAAATTCGGTAACTGAAATAGAATAGCACACATCTCTGAAGGTAAGGGAAAAATTGTTGTCATCGTCGCGGGGAGAAATGAAAGTAAAACTAATCAATGAGATAAGAAAACGAAAGGCATGATACTACGAATGAACGGTATAAATCACTGAGGAAAGAAAGAATAGGAAAAAAAAAAGAATTTCGTAAATTTTTCTGTGTCTACGGCTACTCATACTCATTCTAATTTCTGTTCTATTTCTCAGTCACATAATTTGGAAATTAACTATCTTAAATCATTGATCGGGGGGGGGGGGGTTCTAGAGACTATAATTTCCCAATTATTGATAAGGCCGTGCCCAAATTCAATAGGCCGATATTAAATTCTTCCCTATTACAGTATAAGCTGTGTGCTCGCAATTCTATCATTTTATCTTTTTACTAATCTGTTAGCTATTAGGTTGCTAATATTATTTCTGGTTTAATTTTAGGAATGCATTTAAACCTCTCAATAAAACTCAATACTCTTCAATTATAGACCTTAGCCCTATATTGAATCTTTGGGGTGTTTATCATATTCCATACGAATGTAATCTTGGTTATGTTGGTCAATCGAAGAGGGCTTTTAAATTTCTCAAATTTCAAAGAACACTTGAGTTATGTCCTTAAACAAGAAGTATCCAAGTCTTTGATTGCTAAACAGTCTTCGGATTCTAATTTTTTCGCATGCCGAGATCATTTTTAATACTTTACAACATAGTTGAAAAGTGCATATGACTTGTTCATTCTGTCTGTATGTATGTCTGTCTGTCCGTTCGCAAGATAACTGCCGTAAAAATGACTTCATAAGTTTTAGAAAATAAAGTTTTAGTATGTTGTTGAGACGGTCTGTGGGACATATGGGAATGTCAATGCATAATATCACACGATTAGTTTTGGATGGAACCCGGGTAGAGAAAATGAAATACATTGAACCCTATGGGACCTAATTTTTCAACATTTTTTACGCGAATTTGAAATTCACAAATTGCTTCGAAAGTTTTAGAAAATATTCAAATTATCAAATAAAATATATAAAAAAAATTTCAGCAAAATATGTTCGATAGTTTTTTAAATAAAAATTAAAATAATAATTACACCGGTATTATATGAAGATATCACGTGACCCACTTCAAAATAAAATATGGCATCCATCTGTTTTTTTTTCCAGATTAAAAAATCGTGATTTTTTAAATTCGCATTTAGTGTTGCATCTGTCCTAAAACCGCTTTATTTTTGTGTATCTATATTCTGCGCCAACGCAATTACAATATTTTTAAGTTTAAATGATCATCAAACTTTGATTAATTCTACAACGAAGCCTAATTTTAATGGATGCAGAAATGCAAGTGATTGTAAGATGAGTTGTATAAGAATGGTGATTTTTTTACGCAAAATTATTTAACTCTGGAGTCTAGAATAAATGTATATGAATGAAACATTCACTGTTTTTACATAGAGAGCCAGACGATTTATATTTCGATGGCGTCATTTGAATAAAGTTCATTTTTTTCGATGAAGTTTTAAATTTTCAAGTAAAATAAATTATCGTAGTTCTGTGATAATTAAAATAATATCACCGCTAAATGTATCGCATTTTATAGATGCTTAAATAAAATTACATTTCAGTTGGAAAGTGTTTCATAATCAATGCTTTATGCATGTTTGACATTTCTTGTTACCCCTAATTAGGTTATTGACTAAGATATTGCTGAAAGTTTCTCTATTGCTTCTCATTCAAACTCCATTGTTAGCGACTATTGCTCTTTCTTCTTTTCGTTTGGAAATCTCTGGTATGATTTTCCATCCCGGTATGCGTCCTTCTCTTTTCGTTTATATGTCTACTATTTTCTAGATTTTATTTCACGAAATTAGCTCAAATGGCCTTCGAAACCAATTGATTCCTTTATATTTGAATCGCATTTTCTTGCTTGCTTTAATTATTTTGCCGTCTTTTCTAACATTTTTCTACTTATTTTTATTGTTTGTATTATTTATAGTTGGCTTAAACGTATAATGTTTTTTCGCTACTGTTTTAGTAGGCTTTCACATTATTCAGTTGTGGCCATTCTCTCCATTCAGTTGGTTTCATTCTCTCCATTCAGTTGTTTCTATTCTCTCCATTCAGTTGCTTCCACTCTCTCTATTCAGTTGTTTCCATTTTCTCTATTCAGTTGCTTCCATTATCTCCATTCAGTTGTTTCCATTCTCTCCATTCAGTTGTTTCCATTCTCCCCATTCAGTTATTTCCATTCTCTCCATTCAGTTGTGACCATTCTCTCCATTCAATTGTTTCCATTCTCTTTGATATCTCTTCTCTTACCACCTTGCTTACTTTCCGGTTTAATATTTATTTTTTGTTCTTTCCTCCGTGGTTTTTATCGTTCATTCGTAGTATCCTGCCTTTCAATTCCTTACCCTTGTTTAGTCCATTTTTCATTTTTTCCCGTAGTGGTGGTGACAACTTTTCCCCTACCTTCAGACACATGTGCTATTTTACTTCAGTTACCGAACTTACTCGAATAAGTGAGTTCAAACATCTTTTTGGTCCTAAAGAAGAAGGCTGGTTTCTGCCATCGAAACCGGTTAAACAATATATATTTGTATTTATGCTGTAATTACGAAATTTTTATATTTTGAAGAATGTTTGAACATATTTTAAAAAATGAATTATTAACTTAAATATCAACTGCGGCTCGCTATGTTACCAAACCCAATAATTTTTTCTTTATATTTTTGTTGTACAAACCATATATACATCATTTCAAGACATCATATTTTAGATCCTTGCATAAAACAGAAATAAGTAATATAATTTTTAAAGAAATATATTTAAAAATTCGAAACTTTAAAAATAAAAGTAACAAAGTTCGTGTATAGAAGCATGAAGTTCCCAGAATTAAAACCCAGGAAGAGGGGGGGCGACTTATTGTACGCCACTGGGTATAGAATGATTATGAACGAACATTCATTTATTTAAATCGTCGTTCTGTTCAAAGATCCGTTATTTTATAAAATGTTTGGGCTGTTCAAAGAAGAAAGAAAAAAAATCGTGATATTAAGTAACTTTTCAAGGACATAACTGATCTGGGCAAAATATCTACCAAATCTTAAAGAAAAAATTATTAGTTTCATTAGCAGTTGTTTATAGGGATGAGCAGGTATGTAAAAAAGATATGATGTTGGTTGTACATGACATTTCATATATAATGCAATAACTTTACTTCTTTCACAGTGAAACAGTGTGTGACTCAAACCACTAGTCGTCTTGCATACAGTTTTGTCCATAAAAATGGCATCGGGACCCATGGCCGCAAGAAAGGGGTGAACATATTGAGCAAAGATGTTATCGTTATACCGCACAGCAGTCACAGTACCGCGAGGAAAGATGTGGAGATCAGTGCGGGCGTCGTCAACAATCCCTGCAGAAACCTTCAAATTACCGCCTCTAAATGCATTTCGCGAATGTTACTGGCTTGAGAGCAAGTTCCAGGCGTTCTCCAGACCAATAACAGCCGGAATTACTCTGTACTCCAAGCAGTGATTCATCCGTGAAGAACAGAGTACACTATTTCTGTGGAGTCCAGTTGAGGTGATTTCAAGTCCAGTGCGAACCCCTCTATGAAAGGGCGTCAGTGTGACTCAAACCACTAGTCGTCTTGCATACAGATGACCTACATATAATCGTCTGTAAACAGTTTGCCGCGATATCGTTCTTCCTACCAACGGTGCAAGGTAGGAAACACGCTGATGTTCAGTGACTGACCTGTGGCGTCAGGCTTACAGACACAAAAAACGATCATCATAAGCAGTTGTGATCCTTGCATGTCCACTTACTGATCTTCGTGACACTGTTCCTTCACTTTGATACCTGTTCTACAGCCAGCAAATGAAGGAACGATTGACATTTAGGACTCGGGCTACTTTCTTCTGTCGCTGGCCCCCTTCGCGATGCCCTATTACATCCCATTGCCTGGCCTCACTCAGATGATTTTTTCTGCTCATTTTTCAAAATATGGCTATTTCAATTTTCCTTCTGAAATCCGTAATGGGGAGATACAGGAGATAATAAAATTTTTTACAGGAAATAATAAAATCGTTTTAGAATATCATTATTGCTTGCACAGAGAAAAATACTGTTATAATCATTACCTTGGCGTTTAATTCATATATGAAGCACTATAAAGTAATAATATTTCATTTAATATTCCTAAATTTTGTACATTTTAGAATATGAGCCACTTATACTAAATAAAAAACTTATTAATTTGCATAAATAAGCTTGCTAGAACTTTGATATTTGCATGAAGGACATCAATCATATAAACACTAATAAGTTTGGAGGGGGGGTTAAATGCATATCACCTAGTTACCGACAATATAAAATTCTGTACAAGCAAGTATTACATTTTTTTTTTTTTCTTCCTAATTTTAGATGCACTCAGACAAAAGTTGGGTATTTTTATGTGTCTGCTGCTATATTTAGATTTCTGTGAGTGTTTTAGAGAAATGGAAAATTAAATATTTGGTTACGTCCGCCCACTCCCCTCCTAAAAAATCTGATGATGCTACTGGTGTGGAAGACCCAGACCACACGACCAACCCAAAGGCTTGTGGTAGCTTAATGTGTGGCCGGGATGCTACTGGTGTTGTTGTCGAGACCCAGACCGCCCGACCTACCAGAAAGGTGTAAGGTAACCGTTTGGACGGCCCGGAAGTGCCACCCAATTTAGACTGGAATCCAGTGGGGGAGGCATCCACAGGGACCGTACCCTCCTTCCCCTACCACCAACCTCTCGGAAGGACCCACATGTTTAACGTGATCGTACACGGCAGCAGTTGTGGCAGCACGCAAACCACCGGGCTACCGCGCCCGAAATGTGCCAACAGCACGCGGTGTTCCCAGGTGGATACTACTGGTGTAGAAAACCCAGACCACACGACCAACCCAAAGGCTAATGGTAGCTTTCTGTGTGGCCGGGGATACTACTACTGGTGTGTAATAACTCATGCTTTTTATTAAATACCCGATTCAAATTATCACATCTGTAAAAGCGTAGTGACAATATGTCAGAGTACCAAATGCACCATCAAGGGCTAAAGAAGCTCATGTATACTATATTCAGCTCGACCATGCTGAATCCAAATTTAAAATCCTCTTTCAAATTAAACCTTGGATCTGAAGGAATATTCTCTCAAAGTTTGACATTTTTTTCCCGCTATTCTTGTATTTATAATATCAACCCGAAGTGTTGCCGCAGCATGATGCAAAGGAAAACTGCATTCAGCTCATGAAGTTAAAGATGAGAAACCACCTTCATGATTCGGCTGAATAGGAAACTTATTATTGAGAGGTCATCCCAATTTAAAAATTCAGAATATGAATATTTAAATCATGGAGTTAGAGAGATTTGTTTCCTGCTCCATCTTCAAATTAACGATTTAAGCAATGCGATTAATGTAAACTTTGTTTATAGATAGATTGGTTAGAGCTGAATTGTATGGCTCATAAAGTTAAATAACGTTAGTCCCTTATCTTCCATGGTATGACAAGAAATTAAAAACTTGAGGTAAAATGTTTGAGGTATTAAACTTAATAATTAGGAGCGGGTCGGCGGGAGTCGATGTATGTTGAATCCTGTTTCCCATGCACGGCCCGGCCGTGGTATAGTGTCTTACTTTTAGGCACTGTAGAGCCCTGGTATAACTTGGACGGTCGCAGCGCACAAAGCGCCCGTGTTTTGCTGGTTTTACATGATGAACAGTAATCTATCCCAGATTGGTCTTCATATTAGAACTTATCAAAAAGAAGATAAAAGCCTGAGCCTATTCTATTTTAAGAATAGAATACTCAATATGACAGCGATTGAAAATGACTAGACTAGACTATTTCTAAAGGAACTTTAAAGCTCAAGCATCCACTGCCATCTATCGATAGTGATTGAAACCTTTTCTCTCCAAAGTTTCTTTTGAATTTTCGAAGCTTCACGGGAAAATACACAGTTGCACATTTGAAACATTCCATCATAAAATGTAGCTTTTATCTCTTTAGGTTTATAACTTATCAAAATATATTTATAACGTATCTCACTGATAGCCATTGGTAATTTTTGATCACTTCTTTCTAAAACTTTAGACGTTTTCTCAAAGTTTTACGGAAAAGAACAAATGCACGCAGAAACTTAGCTTGGTATCTAATCTGTCATCCGATATCGGGGTTGGGGATAATATTTCTACTAGGGAAATAAAATGCTGCAAGGGGGTCAAACGTAGAAGGATGTATGTGAATCCATTGTGATGTTTGATCCCCCGTTTACTCAATACGATACATATCTTTCACGAGTCTATCATCCTTGCTTATATTTTAACAAATTTAATTTGACAAAAAATAAACCAAAACATTTTGTTAGAAGAGTGAATTTGAAGACTATACAAAATTAATATAATGAACTCCAAACTCGCGTATCATAGTATTTAAGAGCGACACGGAGTTATTAAAATTTATTTCACTCTATTAAAGATGGCCTTAATTTTCTCATAGGAAAGAATGGAGCAAAAGTGGGAAATTGATTTTTTCTAACTTTCTAAATTTTAATTTACGTTTAAAAAATGTTACTTTGGCTTTAACAAAATATCCCTAGTTTGCATGCATTAAAGACACAGATGAATAAACCGATTGGTTGGTTTTTTCATATTTATAGCATACGAACTCACATAAAAAAGAAAAAAAGACATGTATTTAATTTCATAATACAATTGGTTTAGTTGTTCATATATTTTCTGATGCTGCTGTGATTATTAATAACATGAGAAAAGGTAAGAAAATGACGAAGAAAATATTTAGGAGAGATGTATAGTTGGTTTTGGTGTTGCCATCTATGTTTCATATTCTGACATAAAAACTGTCAGTGAAATACTTATTAAGAAATTAAAACATGTGCATCAGAAAATTACAAATATATGCAATAAATACATTTATATAAAGTATCTTAAGGTATTTTAGGATATTTGTGTATTTTTAAATCATACTTTGAAATGGAGATAATCTATATAATGCTCATACTGTACTTACAGGTTGAAATAAATCGTTGAAATATATCTTTATAGATATTGATAAAGGTATTAAAAATAATTCCTTTAGGTAAATTTATTAAGGTGTAATTTATACTGCTGTAATGTTTTATCTGTTATTCAAATAAATAAAATTAAAGCTGAAACCTTGAATTAATGTAAATGAATAATATAATTCTTTTAACTCATGAACTTCATAACTTCTTTTGCGATTCATTTAAGATCTTGTTTTTCTTCACCGAGTTTTATTTATTTATTTAATTATTTTATACAGTTTGTTGTCTTCGTTTAGTTATAATACCTGCGTATCTGAATTTTCGCAGTGAAGTTGTTTGTGCTTTCCATTCTAGACAACAGATGGCGCAGAGTTCGAAATAAAGAAACTTGGGTTTTGTTCTGATTTATAGACATGTTTTACCGAATAAGGAAAAGATAAGTACATGGTTATAATCATAATTATTGTAAACCTTTAAGTTCCATTCGCGATCCATCTGCTAGGAAGGATGCCTTGAAAGACTGAAAGACTTTCGAAAGAGAAAAAAAAAAGTAGCATTTGTTATATGCGAGGGAAAATAAAACAAAAAATAAGTATGTTAAACATGTTCGACAGATAGCTATGCCCTATATAATTTCTGATTTAAAAGAAAATGACATTATTTATATAGCATTAATATATTTACTGTTATAATTACTATTGTCTTAGATGCAATGGACTTAAGTCCGAGTCTCGGATTTTAATGATTTGTGCGTTTTGAGCAGCCCTGAATTTAAATCAATCTGTGGGCACGATATGTTTCGAACAAACGGATATAACAAAATTTGGTACGATTGTTTCAATTGGCGAATGTCAAAGGCCAATTGATGCTATCACTTATAAGACACGTTTGCGTTTAAATCAATAGGTTTTCAGTATTCACTGATTGTAATATCTGCACTAAATTTTATTCGAAATGCTCCATTCGCTCGTGATCGCATCCACAGTCTCACGGACACACACACACACGCACGCACATACATGCACACACACGCACGCACACACAAGCACGCACACACATGCACACGCACGCACACACAAGCGCACACACGCACGCACGCACACACAGGCACGCACACACACACACACACACACACACAAGCACACACACACACACACACACAACCTTTCCGGTCGTCCATTTTGCTACTCTAAGTCCTCTGGATGAGTCGATTCGAGTTCAGCGAGGATTGAAACGTGATCTTCGGTAGAAAATTTGGATTCGAATTTTCGACTCCGTCACAATACTTTCTCTATACATTATACTACATGAGTATATAGGGAAAGTTACATAAAGTCACTATTATGAAATGAGTGAATTCCTTGTAAATACTTTAATCCAAAATGAATAAACACAATTATTTGAAATTCGCACAAGCCATTATTTAGAAATACTTTTGAAGATATTCGAAATTTTATTTTTCCTCATAGAACGCCTCTCAAACAAATCGAGCAAGTTGAATTCAATTTGATACGATTCCTTTTCGCACTTTTTATCAAAAATCGAAACATAGAAACGTAATTACTTCAGTCACAAAATTTTTTCAAAGATGGTTTCAAAGAAAGTTTTTTGAAAGACCAGTTAGTTTTCCACATGACATCAAATTTTGTGTGTGCCACTATATTTAAAGTTTGAATTTTTAAATCTTCAAACTTTAAATATAGCGGCACACACAAAAATATTTTTAGATTTTTTTTTAATCTTTTCAGATAAGTTTCTGAAACAACAAAATGCATATTGTCGAACGTCTTAGTTTTACATATTTTTTTCCTCATCATCCAATTATTAGGAAGGAAGGAAAATACCTTTCAGACTTTTAACTAGGACGATACAACGAGAAAACATTTTTCACAGACTTATTAAAGACGTTAATTATACGGGAAATTCTTAAGTTAATTTGAAGTGTTTTCTTGGAATAATGAGTAGAAGCTAAATTTAAAAGCAGGGGTTTTTTTTTTTGCTCATTTAGATGGCAATCCCAGTAATGCTGGCGAAGGTTACACAAGAAGGGGAATTTCATATTAGGGGACTTAATCGAGTTATTTAACTTTATATACAAATGACTTACTATGTATTTAAAACTGAAAGTAATTTAATTAAATACAGATTAAATCCAAATAACTGTATATTTAATCATTTCAACTTTAAACTTTAAGGAAACTTCCATTGTACTGATCAATGACGTCGAGAATAATGACTTTCTTAATAATTTAAATTTTATAAATATTCTCCGTAAAACTGGTGTTCTTTCCTTGTTTTCTGTTTATTATTTTTGGTACAATTTGTTAAAAGTAATCTAATCTTTTCTCTTATAATCCTAATATTATTTTCATTGCATTAGGAGCAAATTTAGCTGTACGTATTTGAAATAATGACTGTATTTTCCCTTTTATGTTCTATTGTAAATTTTGGCATTCTCAAGAGGATTTACCGCAGCAAATTGTAATGAAGTTGATTGATTGATTGGAAAATTGTGCGAGGTACATAATTTAATTAATTAATTCCTATAGTACGAGAAATTCGGTTATAGGAGAAACTTGGATATTTTGAGTGACCTCATCATTAATATTTTATTATATTTTTCCTTCAAAATAACTCAATGGCTTAAGGGTGAGCGTCAGTAAATCTTTTGCCCTATCGGCGCTTTGTTAACTTTCGCGGCATACATTTTTCGCCGAAATTCTGCTCAAACAGTTGAGAAATATTTTCTGAAAGATAAAATGCAATGCTTAGATTAAAGCTAAATTTAATACCCAATAAAACATAGAATATATTTTTAATTTTAATCCAAAATATTTTTGGTGCTGCCATCTGTTGTCATAATTTAATTCATACCGATTGTTTTTATTTTTAATGAACATTTCTAAATATCTATTCCTTCTAATACAGTATTAAGTACAACAACAGATCATATATACTAATGCCACAATCACGGAAAGGTAATTTCTCATTCTATAAATGTGATAAGGGGATCTAAATGTACATCACTGAAGGCTGCAGTTTTGTCTTAAGTTCCTTTTTTGTCTTCAACTTCAAGTCCAAGTTCAATTACGTTTCCGTAATTGTGGCATTATTATATATGATCTGTTGTTGTATTTAATAGCGTATTAGAAGGAATATACATTTAAAAATGTTCATTAAAAATTAAAAATAGTCGGTATGAATAGTTACGACAACAGATGACAGCACCAAAAATATTTTGAATTAAAATAAAAAATATATTCTGTGTTTTATTGGGTAGTAAATTTAGTTTTAATATAATCTAAGCATTGCATTTCTATCAGAAAATATTTCGCAACTGTTTGAGCAGAATTTCGGCGAAAAATGTGCGCCGCGAAAATTAACAAAGCTCGGATAGGGCAAAACATTTACTGACGCTCACCCTTAACCTATAAAAGTTGTTCCAAGTCAAACTTCCCTATTTCAAGGTGCACCTTGTAATTATAAATAAATACACCTATCTCATAGGAAGTATGCTACTGCTACTCACTGTGCTATTTACTATTTAACATCCCATTTACTTATTAGGAAGTATGCTATTTAATAATTTTCTTACAAGTAACGAAAAGCCATAATTTACTTATATGTTTACTGTCTCTTAGAAACCCCAAAAACTGGACAACATTTGACATAATCAGGCATAAAAGGGCTGATTTGTGGCTCAATGATAGTTTCAATCATTGTTGTAAAAAATAGCTGCGAAACAATTTTCTTTGTTCCTGACATCATTAGCGCTCTCTCCCCCTTGGGGGGCTAGTTCGTCACCCCCGATAGAAGAGGCCGAACTACTGCCCCCCTCTGCACCTCGGACGTAGGAGCTGTAGGCCCAAGTCTGGCCTTCGAATTCCCCCGTCTCAACTTTTCTGGAAAGTTCTCCCCTAGTAGAGTAGTCTACACAAAGAAGTATCGTATGTGCAGTGCAGTACGTGGACTCGCGCTCGTGGATACATAACGGGTTTTTTTATCGTATTTTTGAATGTATAATATGTTAGTTCATGATTTAATAAACATTTTGACCTGCATACCTTCGACTACATACCTTATAACATTGGATTACTAATTACCTTATTACCCTAATGTTAGATACTGAAAACGCTATTTAGAAGTAAGTGCTTATCATATTTTGCTTATTATCATGTCATTTAAAATTACTTAGAATTTTAAATATATGGCAATCAAATTATTGCTATTCAATTAAAGCTAACTGGATTCTAAATTGTTTTGTTGCTAATTATAACGTCAACAAACCTTTTAGAGTTTTCTTAGTTTGTTTTAAAATTTTATTGTTGTCATATTAATTAAGAAAACTGCCTAGGCACTTGTAAAATTAAGCTTTGTTAAGTAATTGTGAAGTATTTAAAATCATTCAATGTTTAAAATGTATATTTTATCAAGTTAGCTTGTGTCATTCATTGCATTTACCTAGTGTACTTAATATGTTGTTATAAATTATTCAGTTTCCTGCAAATATTTTAAAATTACTTTAATAATGTTGTTAGTTGTGTGATATTTTATAATAGACTAGCAGTATGTCCGTTCTTCGTACTAATTATATAATACAAGAAACTTAAAATTCCGAATTTGATGTGAAGTTTCAATATTTGGAGTCTCTATTTTTGAAATTTTATAATAATTCTAATGAAAAGAAAATAGGTGAGCTCTACCGTGCTGAGATAATAAACAGACAGATAGATGTACAACACACAATTTTATGCATACTGTTAATAGCAGATATACCCGACTTTGCCCATGATTTAAAATGTGTGCAAATTCCTGCAGTATTCAAAATGACATTCTTACTCAAAACATTCTATTAAAATATTTCATTTAATTCTCCCTTCATTTAATTCTTCTAAATTTAATTCTCCTTTCCGTGTTTTCTATGCAAAATTATCTTCAAGCAGATCTGAAGAATAAAACATCCTCGTTTGAAAACAAATTATAAAATATATATGAAATTGGATCAATATAAACTGAAATGAAAGCGCTAAAATGGTACAAAAATGATTATAAAATTTTCTTTTATATCGATTTCTTTATTATTTAAATCTTAAAAAAATTAATAATCGTCTGCCTAATAAACACATTTGATTTAATTGCGTTGCTAAGCATCATGATATAATTTTCTTAGTAAATTTGCGGAAAATATATCATCTACATAATTCTATCTTTATGGAAGGTTTAATTGTGGGATTTTTATTAATATCTCGACAATCCCTGGTCCTAGAAACTCGAAACATGGAATAAATTTTAAGTAGGGCGATTTCAAGGCTAGCCATAGAATTTTCATGAAATTCGATGCAGCAGTTCTACCGTGATGATGAGATAGATATACACACAGACAGATAGATGTATTTTCAATTTTATTTATATAGATAAAAAAATGTCACTCTCTTTTTAAGATATTGTCAATAGTAAGAATTGTAGCAATAAAAATGCTACACTAAAGTTATGAAAGTAAAATAATGTAAAATGTAATATTTCACACATCAAATAACATATTTTTAACCGTTTGATAAGTAAGTAATTGCATATAAAAGATTTAGTATCTTAATATATTGCATGTATATTTTTTATTATTTGTTATGGCATGCTGAAATTTTAAAAGAATAGGTTAAGAAGTCATTTGTGTTTAGGTTGTGCATACTTTTTTTTGATGTAGCGAGTTATTATGTTATTGAAAATTGTTAAAATAACTTGGAAAAAAGCAAAGTAACTAACTTACAATTTCAAGTTACCATTGGATATTTCATTATATTATAGTTAATGTTATTTTAATAATACAAAGCTAATTTAATCTTTCTTACATTTTCACTTCAATGGAATTGTAAATGAAATATTAATACCAAAAAGCTCTATTATACAGCTTTATTAAATTTTCAAAGCCCCTGAGGTATTTCAAACTCTATAATTAAGCAAAATTGTTTACAATTTGTTAATGTGTGGTAGTAAAAAAAGGAATATAAGAAGTGCTATATTAGAAAACCAGAACTTTTACAAATTTTAGTGCATAGGTTAATGAATGACATTCAACTAGTATTTTATCTAAATTCTAAATAATTTTACAATTTATAACAACAACAAAAAATGAATAAAATAAAATGAAATAAAAATAAATAAACACGTAAGCATATTGAAAGTTAAATTCTGAGTTTCTTTTTAATGATTGTCTTATGATATTTAAAGATATAGTATTCAGTTTCTGCATACTTTATCTGTAAGTACGCATACGTTAGCTGAATGTACTGAAGAATTATTCAAATAAAATGCCTGATTAAGCAATAAATTCACAGGGTTCTTTTTCAAACTTTTATTAAAACACCAACTGAATGGAATCCTTTCATCTTTGCTTCCACAGTGAATTTGAGTCATATTAAATACTAGCAGCATGCCCGTTCTTCGTACGGAGTATAAAATATAAAGAAACTTATAATTCAGATTCATATGCAAATTATGCTAAAATATTAAATTTATTGCTCCTAAAGAGAAGTTTATGAATATGTGTTCTCATCATGCAAAATTATCGTCACGGGCAAATCTGCAGAATAAATCATCCTGGCCCCTTTCGAAAGCAAATTTACAACAAGAAAGATCAATCATGCATAAGCATTGATTATGAAACACTTTCCAACTGAAATGTAATTTCATTTAAAAATTTCTAAAATGTGATTCATTCAGTGGTAATATCTTTTACATTATCACAGTACTACAGTAATTTATTATACTTAAATATTTAAAACTGTATCGAAATATAAATCATCTGATTCTTTATGCAAAATCAATGAATATTTCATTCATATAACTTGTATTCCAGACTCCAGAGCTAAATAATTTTGTGTGAAAAAAATTCAGCAATTCTTATGTAATTCATCTTACAATCGCTTGAGATATTTGCATTCTGCATATGTTAAAATTAGGCTTCCTTGAAGAAATAATAAAAGTTTAGGGATCATTTAAAATCACAACTATTGTAATTGCATAGGCACGGAATTTAGATACACAGATAATACACAGATAATATATATGTGTATGTGTATGTACTCAAAGTATTGGATTCGTGCCGAAGATCGGAACTCGAATTTTCAAAGGATCTACACGTTTCGGGACTTCTAGAACACGAAAAAACTACTTTTAGGAAGACGTCTGTGTGTGTAAGGGTGTATCTGTGTATGTTTCTGTGTGTCTGTGTGGATATTACATCCACTCTAATTGAAAAACTAATGGACCGAATTTCATACAATTTGGTAGGTATGTTTTTTGTGGGAAATCCTGATGTTCATTAGATTATAGTACGATTCGTAATAAAAGAATCTGCCTTCTTTGCGAAATGGCCGCAGAAATTGCCTTTATCCACTCTAGCTAAAAACTAATGAACCAAATTTAACAAAATTTGGAGTATAATATTTCAATAACCTACAAGTGATTTATATACCAAATTTAACAAAATTTTGTATATAAATCATTTGTAGGTTATTCTACTACGATTCGGGAAAAAGGAACGGGTTATTTTTGCGAAATGGCCAGCAAAAATCGTTATATATAAAAATAAAAGACTACGTGTGCTCAATTATATCAATTAAATTCCTATTTTATATGTGATTTTTGACAACAAAAAGAATAAGACTAACCCCATTACTCTAGGACTAGCCGTTCTTGAGATATTCTAGTTTTTTCGCGTTTTCGCTACGCCACCTTTGACAATAAGTCCAGCTATCAAATGAGAACCAAATTTAAGTTTAACGTGCAAATTCAATGTCATTTAAAATACTTATGGCTGTTATTTTGTGCAGATAAACTCAAATTATTATTGAAGAAATAAAGATAACGTGAATATGAGTCTGCAGAGAAAGACATGTGCTGTCCACATCAGAATTTTTAACAATATTACACCAATGGTTTATAGAAGTGAACGGGGATTATTTTCAGGCCATTTCGAAAAAAATGTATGATCTATATTTAAAGATCCATCAAATTTTTGTCGAATAAAATGTTCAACAAATTTAAGCTGTGTACCAAATTTTAACTCTCTAGGACGTAGGAAAGTGCATTTAAAATGCCATCAATTAAATTTATCATGAAGAGTTATATAAAATTTAAAAAAAATGAAAAATTGTTATCTACCAAATTTATTTTAAAATATGAAGCCACTCCCATATGCAAAACGTTTAAACAAATGGAGAGATATTTATTATATAATATCTCTCTCTTTTCTTTCTGGAAGATATCCCAAAATCAGAATTTAATTGAATTTGTTTTTTTCCCTATATTAAATAATTTTTTTAATTAAAAAACTACTTAACATATTTTACTGAATTTTTTTTTATATATTCTATGGGATAATGTGAATATTTCCTAAAAATTTCGAAGCAATTCGTGAATTTTAAATTTACTTAAAATATGTTTGAAAAATTAGGTCCCATAGGGTTCAATGTATTTCATTTTTTTAACCCGGGTTCAATAAAAAACTAATTGGGTGATATTATTTATTTATATTCCCATAGGTCCTACAGACCGTCTGAACAACATACTAAAATTTCATTTTGATAAACTCATTTTTACGGCAGTTATCGTGCTAACGGAGACAGACAGACAGACAGACAGACAGACAGACAGACAGACAGACAGACAGAATGAACAAAGTCATAAACACTTTTCAACTTTGTTGTAAAGTGTTAAAAAAGAGGAATTGAATCAATATATGCAAAATGAAAGCATTAAAATTGTATAGGACCCATACTCCTTATATACGCGAATATTAGAAGATATAACCTGTATTAGTAGATTACATGTGTAAATTGAAAATATCAATAAACCCGTAATTGATTCCAATATATGCCAGAATGAAAGCACTAAAATTATATGGGAATATATATATATATATATATATATATATATATATATACCCATACTACCTACATTGTCGCATATTAGAAAATATGCCTGTATGTTAGTAGAAGATTACCCTTATTACAATATGAGTCTAAAAAATCTTTGCCGAAATAAAACAGATGACATTATAAATTGAAAATTTCAATTATCCCCGTAATCTTTATACCAGAAGGTCGTAATTGATTCCAATATATGCCAATATATATCAAAATATATGCCTATATACCTGTACTACTTATATTCTCGTAGATTAGAAGATAACACGTGCATGTATAGAAGATTACTCGCACAACGTACAATATGTGAGTTTCAACAATTTTTGTCATAATAAAACAATGGTATAATAATTTGAAAATATCAATAATCCCTGAATCAATAATCCCCGAAAATATCAATAATAATAATGTGTAACCTGAAGACCGTAATCGATATTTTCCAGTCAAAAATGCAATGCCAATGAAATTTATTTTATATACATATCTTTATTATTCAAATCGGAAAAGATTTAATTAAAATCGTATGCCACATAACACATTGGATTTACATCCATTGCTAAACGACATGATATCAGTTGCTTCAAATAAATTGATGGAAATCATATCGTCTGAATAATGCTATCTCCATGAAAGGTTTGGCGATATTTTCTTCAATTTAGCGATAACTTAAAAAATCGCCAAATTTATCACCAAGTGGGACTGTAAAACTGATAGTCCCATTTTGCGACAAATTGACGAAACATCATCATAATATTATCCCCTAACCAAACACAATTAATTTCATTTATTAAGCGCAATTTTATCAATTTCATGACATTTTTATAGATTCACAAACATTTTTATCAACTTGGTGATATTTTAAAAATTCGATAAATGTGTTACTAAGTAGGATGGATAGACTGACCCACAAATGCTACCGAAACATCATTTCAGTACTGTCTTCTAAAAAAACGAATTTAATTTCATTGATTTGCGTCGTTTTCAGCAATTTGGCGATATTTCCGTCAATTTGGCAAAGTTTAAGAAAAGTTGCCAAGTTAGCGATATTCCGCCAAATTCGTAGCTCTGAAATTGCAGATCTGAAGAATGAAAGATCCTGATCCCGTTTGTATATACTAAATGCAAACACTAAAATTGTATTAGAAGATATACCCTTTCTACTCTTTTTCTGTTTCAACAATCGGATAAATGAGTTTATTGGTAAACACAATATGAGTTTATTAGCTAAACACAATATAAAAGCTTAAAAACTCTTTGTCAAATGAAAGTGATGTACGCAGTCCGTTATTAATATAATTAAAAGGAAAATCAAACCGTTCATTTACAAAATATATTTATACATCTATTTATTTATTATTGAAATAGAAAAAATAATAACAAATATTAAGAAACACATTTAATTTAATTGCGTTGCTGAGCAACATAATATAATAAAGAATCTTCCTCATAAACTGCGAAATTAAATAACCATTTTGATCTCTTCCCCATAAAATGCAAAAATAATAACCATTTTGATTTCTTTATACTTTCCATTGTTTAGTAAATGCTTGACCATGGAGTTAGATTTTCCATTAAAATTCATGTTTCAAACAATTCATGCTTTCAGATAGTGACTAATTAATGCAAAAATCCTGCACTAAGCTCAGAAATGAAGTTTTAATTCACATTGACGTTTTAAACAAACGATTTTCATCCTTTCCGTTTGGATAAACCACGGAGTTAGAGAGTAGATCTCCTAGGATAAAGTTCCGTTTTTCATTAATATCTCGACAACCCCTGGTATTAGAAGCTCGAAACTTGGGCAAAATTTATGGGGGGCTATTTTAAGGCTACTCACAAAATTTCATTAAATTCGATTCAGCCGTTCTCTCGTGATGATGAGACAAACGAAATATTCGTTTTTCACTAATATCTCGAGAACCACTGGTTATGGAAACTCCAAACATGGACTAAATTTTAAGTGGGGCTAAATTTTAAGTGGGTTTTCTAGGCTACCCACAAAATTTCATCAAATTCGGTTCAGCCGTTCTCCCGTGATGATTGGACAAACAGACAGACAGACAGACAGATTTTCAATTTTATTTATATAGATTTTATTTAAGGAAATGTACAGCAATATTAATATTTTAAATGACCCATTTTAATGAACATTATAGAAAATACTTCCAAATTTCATGAATATTATTTGATTTACTGATAAATTATGATTCCTTTACATCGAACAGAGAATTAAGAGGGAAACAAATAGCAAAAGCTCCGATCGCGATCTGGAAGACCTACTCGCAGTGAGCCTACAAGCCAAGACGTCAAAAGTTAGTGCTCCGGCCTCTGCTTTCGGAGGTGACGGCTAGTTACCCTCCCCCCGGGGGGGGGGAGGTCTATTGTCAAATGTGTTCTCAATCGAAAGATTTTAAGCCCTTTAAAGTGAAGGGCAACAAACTATAGTTGTAATCATTTTGATCCACGATACCGAATTTTCAACTTTTTTCTTGTAAAATTTGGAAAAGAAAATGATTTCTGGCATGAGAAAATCGATTTGAACCACACAGTTAATTTTAATTACGTTTAAATATATATTTTGTAAATATTCAGTGAAAAAATATTCTGAAGGAATTAAAATTCTTGTAAAACTTTATCAAAATTATATTTCCTTTTCCATGTATAGAATTGCGAAGGTATGTTTCAGTTATTGTATGCATTCATTAGGAGATCGATCGGTACAGAAAATGCAGCCTTATTGACAATTAATAATAATGTATGCTTAGTATCACATGAAAAATATTCCCCTATTTATAGTACGGCTAAAGACTAGAAAATAAACAGATAATATTTTAAATACCAAACTTTTCCAGTTTTTACTCAAGAGTTAATTTTCTTTGAAATTTGAGATTTTTGGAAAAGTTATCCAAGTGTAACCTTTTATAATAATTAAATTTTAATAGAAAAAGGGAACAGAAAGGGAAGCTAATTCTAATTTTTTCTCCTTCATAATTGGTTAATAATTCTAACTAGTACTAATTAAAATAATTGGAGGATTTTTCCGCAACTCCTAAAGTAGTGATTTTCCGACTTATCTTTTGATGTAATTTATTAATTGATTTTCTTTTCAAAAGACACTGGAACTTAAACATGACACTTCTAAATATAGCATAAAACTAAAAAGCCTCAAATGAAATAAGACGAATATTTAAAGACATTAATCATTGTAAATCGCATTTTTAATCTAAAATAATAAAAATGTTAACAGCATACCACACATGTTTTTCAATTTGAGCTGGTGGTTTAAATTACTTATCACCGCAGCTTATTTATAGTAGACATTCGTAAGAACGGAAAAGAAGACATTCACTATCACGACGAGTTCTTATAGTAGAATCATTTTCGTTTCCTATTGTTTAGGGTCTTTCAAATTAAGGTTTTACATATAATAATCCTCATATTAAATATAAACTATACAATAAAAAATTTTACTTCCTATTTTTATGAACTTAAAAGATTTCTGGATATAAGTTACATCTTGCACAAATAACATAATTTTATAGAGCTAACTTTTATATTTGCATTTACATTTCACCCTATTAAGCATTGTATATATTTTATAACACGAGAGTTAGTATTTACGGTATGTTTGATTTTATTTATATTCTAACCCCTGTATTCATCAATCCAGCAGAACCTCTTGCGACATCACTGCCAGTTTCACTTTCACTAGAAACTTGTATTCATCACTCAAAAATCAACTACACACAAGGCACAAGGTATTTGAGTTTTAAAGGGGTGCCTTATACGGATTTTAAATTCCGGACTTTAATCCCCTGTCTAATAAAAAAGAAAAAATCGAAAAAAGGGATGCTACGATGCAAAACTTCTGGTAACTGGACTACAGATTGAGGAAGGAATTCTATTGGCTGAGACGTATCACGTGGATTTGTGTACAACCGGACTTGTAGCTGCAATTAATATTTTCTTTTCCTCGAATACCATAAGTTGCATGTGCTTTTTAAATTTAAATTATTATTTTTTCTTGACTGTTTTTAATTTGAAATCATGGTTACTCGAATTATATTTCCGGCGCTTGAGAAGGAACTTATAAAGAGTGAGCTGGTAAATTCTTATTTGCAATTCTTTATAGTGCTTTAGAAAAAAGTTGCTGGCAAGAGGTAGCTCGCGTTAACAATTTTACAAATGGAGCAACAAAATAATCAGTAGAACAACTTTGTCAGTGCTACAGAAATTTAAAAAGAACAGAAGAAATTATGTCAAAATTTAAAACTGGAGGTGGCTAAATTTGTATAAAATATTTTAAAAATTATAAAAAATATTTCTATTATAGTAATGTTTTAAAATGTGAAAATATTCCTAATCGAAATATTGGTTTATGACACATAATTGAATAATAACTTGCTATATTCAAGTTCATTTTATTTTGTGGCTTTTTGTCCTATCAGGAATTAAATTTCCTAAAATTTCAAAATTTTGTGATTAGTATTTTTCAGCATCCAAAAAGCGTGCTTTTGCTTGCTGATACAGCAATTAACAATCAAATTAGAAATGTCAAAAAATAATAGTTTTTTAATTGTGTTTTGGGGTTCAAGTTGCATTTAGGTCGTAATGATACATTCCATTAAAATATAATAAATTAGGGTCTTTCGGGTAGTTCCTATTTTAAAAAGAAGCTTGCATGTTTTCATATTAAGTGTGTTCAGTATTAGAATAATGGTACTGGTATATTTAAATAGCAAATATGTGTGGCATCCACAGTTTGTAGATAAAAAAAACTTGCCAAGTAAGAGCACTTCGTTATTAATAAATGATTTGACATTCCGTTGAGATATAGACATGTTCCATTAAGATGGTCATTACATAGGAATAGGATTATTAAAAAAAACTCGTGGTAGATTCTAAGCGGTTTTTTTTTGTTTATTCTCTATAAAAGACCAAATATCTCTAAAAGACCAAAATAATATTTTCTTTTCCTCAGATACCATAAGTTGAATGTACTTTTTAAATTTAAATTATTATTTTTTCTTGGCTGTTTTTAATTTGAAATCATGGTTACTCGAATTGTATTTACGGCGTTTGAGAAGGAACTTATGAAGAGTGAGCTGGTAAATTCTTATTTTCAATTCCTTATAGTGCTTTAGAAAAAAGTTGCTGGCGAGAGGTAGCTCGCGTTGACAATTTTACAAATGGAGCAACAAAATAATCAGTAGAACAACTTTGTCAGTGTTACAGAAATTTTAAAAGAACAGAAGAAATTATATCAAAATTTAAAACTGGAGGTGGCCAAATTTGTATAAAATATTTTAAAAATTATAAAATGTTTCTATTATAGTAATGTTTTAAAATGTGAAAATATTCCTAATCGAAATATTAGCTTATGACACATAATTGAATATTAACTTGCTATATTCAAGTTCATTTTATTTTGTGGCTTTTTGTCCTATCAGAAATTAAATTTCCTAAAATTTCAAAATTTTGTGATTAGTGTTTTTGAGCATCCAAAAAGCGTGCTTTTGCTTGCTGGTACAGCAATTAACAATCAAATTATAAATGTCAAAAATAATAGTTTTTTAATTGTGTTTTTGGGGTTCAAGTTGCATTTAGGTCATAATGATACATTTCATTAAAAGATAATAAATTGGGGGTTGTTCGGGTAGTCATTATTTTATAAAGGAACTTGCATGTTTTCATATTAAGTGTGTTCAGTATTAGAATAATGGTACTGGTATATTTAAATAGCACATATGGGTGGTATCCACAGTTTGTATATAAAGAAAACTTGCCAAGTAAGCGCACTTCGTTATTAATAAATGATTTGACGTTTCGTTGAGATATAGACATGTTCCATTAAGATGGTCATTACATAGGAATAGGATTATTAAAAAGAAACTCGTGGTAGATTCTAAGTGTTTTATTTGTTTATTCTCTCTAAATGACCGAATATATCCGATGTCGTACATAAATAATGTATGTAAATCAGATATTTTATATTTCTTTGTTTAATTACGCATTTTTCATTTTATGAAAATTGAATAACTATTGTAAATATGATATGAGGAATATTAACTATTTTCACTGTGTGGTTTTCAGCGACAATGCGTAAATAGTATTGTAAAGTCTCATTTCAAAATCTAGAATTATTGAGGAAATAAAAGTTCAGTGTCGCAAATGTGTTGTGGCATTATTAATTACATTTTGATTAAATAATTTTAATCAAGTATTTAGCATTAATTAAATGATTTTAATTATATATATAATATGTCTAGAGTATTACTATATGAAAAAATCCCTTCGCACTCTGTGTATTCGTAATGTAAGCCACCAAATTTGGTGATATTGGCGACTAGTTTGGTGACATTCGTAATACATTTGGTGAGAATGGTGACAAAAATGCCAGTTTTATGAACAAGTCAATGACAATGGCATTGCATATGGTATGCCTTATCAATGGAAGGGTTAGAATCGCAAGTGGATGACGTCGTATCAGATAAGAGATTGCTAATAAGGATTGGAATGATAAGTGCTATAAAGTCTTTTGCCGGATTAGAAATCGAGGTACTACGTTGTGTCAAAAACCCAGACCACACGACCAATCCTAAGGCTTATGGTAGCTATTTGTGTGGCCGGGTACTACGCTCTGTTGTTGTTGTTGAGACCCAGACCGTCCGACCTACCAAAGAGGTTTACGGTAACCGTTTGGACGGCCGGGAAGTGCCACCCAATTTAGACCGGAACCCAGTGGGGGAGGCATCCACAGGGACCGAAACCTCCTTCCTCTACCACCAACCTCTCGGAAGGACTTACGGACCCACATGTTTAACGTGATCGTACTCCGCATGAACACGACGGCAGTTGTGGCAGCGCGCAAACCACCGGGCTACCGCATCCGAAATGTGGCAACAGAACGCGGTGTTCCCAGGTGGTCACCCACCCAAGTACTTTTTGTCCTATCAGAAATTAAATTTCCTAAAATTTCAAAATTTTGTGATTAGTGTTTTTCAGCATCCAAAAAGCGTGCTTTTGCTTGCTGGTACAGCAATTAACAATCAAATTATAAATGTCAAAAATAATAGTTTTTTAATTGCGTTTATGGGGTTGTTCGGGTAGTCATTATTTTATAAAGGAACTTGCATGTTTTCATATTAAGTGTGTTCAGTATTAGAATAATGGTACTGGTATATTTAAATAGCACATATGGGTGGCATCCACAATTTGCATATAAAAAAAATTTGCCAAGTAAGAGCACTTCGTTATTAATAAATGATAATGCGCCAGATGCTGTTTGACTTCGGTGATCTAACGAGAACCGGTGTTTTCAGCACGGTATGGCCGTTGGCTGGGTACTACGCTATGCGTCATCTCTTTGTTATTTTCAATTTCAGGATGTTAATTGTTAAAATTATGGTTGAGGAATCCCCACAGGTGAAGACACCATTGTAAAATTAAGGAACAGATGGAAATTTTGGATATTTACTTGTGCAGGACTGTTTTTTTTTTTTTTTTTTTTTTTTCAGATATGTAAATAGATTTAATTCAAAATATATATATTTAGTTGAAAAGGAACTGTCTGTTGATACATATTTTTATGTTACTTTGTAATTTAAAATTATTAGCGATAAATTATGATATACTATGTACCTTAAAGTGAGTTCATCTTTTCCAAATCACTCTGTACAGATTATTGTGAGGGAAACATGTTTTAAAATGTTCATCTCAATATTCTAAAACATATGAGTTTTATATTTATTTAAATTAAATATCCCAGTATATATTGCCTTCCACGTAAAATGGTCAAACATATAGCATATTGGAAAATTGTAAATGCAAAAACGACAAGTACAAATACGAGGTTGCTTACACGTCATTCACGTATTGCTTGCTTCTAAATGAACTCGAGTGTGAAGTGTACCTTAAAACCTATTTGACATACTAAATGAAACAGGAAAAAAATTAAAGTTTAAAATATATTAGCTAACAACCCCGGACACGTTTTAATATCTATATTTGTTAAAATGACATAAAATGCCTTCAATGTGTGTTTGTGTTTTACTTCATAAAATGATCTTGTTTAAGTTATGTTCTTCAATGTTTTGTCTCTAGAATGCGTCAGGGTATTTTAAAATCAATTAAAGTGATTAATTTTTAAAAAATAATTTCTACTGTCTGTATAAAAATAGTTTGTATAAAAAGTGCAAAATAAAAATAATTAAACTGCATTTTAGAATGAATGTTGGAAAACTGGATTATGTGTGTAGTCATGCTTTGGAAAACTTATGCTAAGTCATATAAACATGTTCAACAAAATAGTTAATCACGAAAGTCCCTAGTTCAAAACTAGAAAGAAAGTACAAAGTATATAATTTTCAATATCCCTAAACTAACTTTCCCACATTGTGTCACATAAAAATATTATCTATACAAAAACCATTAAGAGTATAAACAAAATCAAACATTCCCCTTAATACTAATTCAGGCATTATAAAATATATGCAATGTTAGAAGTGTGAAATGTAAATGTGAATATGAAGCTTAGTTCTATAAAAATGTGTTACTTGTGCAAGATGTAACTTATATTCTAAAATATTAAAAGTTCATACAAATAGTAAATAATTTTATCGTGTAATTTATATTTATTATGTGGATTATTATATGTAAAACCTTAATTTAAAACAGCCTAAATAACCGGAAATTATCCTGATCCCTCCTTTTACTATAAGAATTCGTCGTGATAAGTGAATGTCCTCTTTTCTGAGTAATAATTAAATTCTTTTCTATGTATATATTAGAACAACAATGTGCGGTTCAGTTGGAAAAGTCATGGCACAATAGCTGACCCCATATAAAAAAAAATATTTGATTTTAAATTATCCAAAACACTTGAAAATAAGTGGAATACTCTTAATATAAGAAATTACTGCAATCCTCTTTTCCCGTGTAAGATTTAAATACATTGGTGTAAGACCCTGTGGGGTGTGCTGTGGATTGCTGGATGCTATGCTTAAGTATAAAATTATTTTATATGAAAAAATATATTTAAAAAATCACAATTTTTAATTAATATGTTATTTATGAAATGGTGTTTTCAGCCAATCCTGACATGCGCGAAAGGTGTAAGTTCTTGAAAAGAATAAAATAAAGAAATCCGATAACTGCATGAATAAAATACTATCACATGTCAATATTCGAATAAGATCCTTTGAGTGTGCTGTGGTTTGCTAGGCGCAATAATTAAACATAATATTCTCTGTATGTGTATACGAGTATTACATATATTTTTTTAAATATCATTATTTTTATATGTCTATGTTATTTAAGAAACAATGTTTTCAACTAGCCTTGACATGCGCAGAAAGGGTAAGTTCTTGGAGGAGGAAATCGCGATAATTCTTTTTCCGTGTAAGAATTAAATACATTTCCAAGCCAATGTTGTAGTAAGAATCTATGGATGTGTTGACGGGAGCGCAGTTGACGCATCTACCAGATCTATTTTGTCAAAGGATCGAATCGAGCACAATGCAAAAAATATCTATCTCAAAATAAGAATTTGACCCAATATAAAATATCTCCAAAATAGTTTTCTATGGGACCACCAGATGGCGGAATCAGAATTAAGAACATATTGCTTGGCTCCTCCTTGAACAGTATGGGCGGTGTTGTGAGGAAAGTGGGTGGGTGGCTTGTACCAGAGTTGAGCAGTATCGAAAATACATATATTTGAAATACATTTGTAATTTGTATTTTAAACTGGAAAAACTAAAGTATTTTGGTAATGTATTGAATACATTTTCAGAGTATTTTGTATTTTCAAAATACTCAAAATACATTTCTTCAGATTTCAAACTATCGTATTTAAACTCGCAAAAGAGAAAATAGCTAATTTGTATTTTGTCTAGTCATTGAATTCGTTTTTAGGAGTAAATCTAAACAGCCTTTTGCAACCTGGCGCCGATAAGGATGTTAATTAATGGGATGTTTAGTATCTGTGGTGGATTCTGAAAAATATGGTTTCTGTTATAAACTTTACTTTCATATAGAAATTATATAATGTTGTTTGGTAGATTACTCCTTCCTGCCTATGTATAAAGGAAATGGACAAAAAGAGATCTTGAATTTCCAATCTTTGTAAAAACAGAAACATAGGCAATCCAAGCTCTGCTATGCATTGTATAGATATTTTAAATAAATTAAAGAGATGCAATGCAGTTAGTTATTATTAGCAGTTAGTTAGATATAAGAAAAAATGGAAAATACTGCTGCTCGTGATGAAAATGTATTTAGGGAAGTATTAGATGGAAATTCTTTTAAAGTGATATCTAATGATGATAACAGAGTAGCAAGGCGGAATGCCAATTGTGGTGCAGTAATAAAGAAAATACTTAAAGTTGGCTTTTTAAACATATTAATTTAGTAAAATTGACACGGCCGTAAATTCGTACATAGTGGAACATTATTATTAAATTAAACATTGCGTTGTTTGTCGCTATTAAAACCCACCAATTATTTTCTTTAGCCTGGGTTCTGTAAAGGAATATTAATTAACATAATACTAAATTGATTGAACCATTTTAACTTTAACAATAAATCATTTATTAACAACATAAAATACTTTTTACTCAATTACAACAATTTGCATATTTATTTGCGAAGGATGGAGCAAAATGTGAGAGATTTGCCGTGTGAGACTGAAACACTATTTGTTATCGAAATAATCTAAGACCTGCTACCATATTTAATAAGCACATACCTGACCACAACACTTGCTTCCTTGTAGATGCAC
This sequence comes from Amaurobius ferox, assembly GCA_951213105.1. Taxonomy (NCBI): domain Eukaryota; kingdom Metazoa; phylum Arthropoda; class Arachnida; order Araneae; family Amaurobiidae; genus Amaurobius; species Amaurobius ferox. The sequence continues at coordinate 123,316,757 of OX578142.1, read as the reverse complement.
TGATTTTTGCACATTTTGTTGAAGTCTCCTTGGACTCTGACTAACATCGAATTGCATGTTAGGACACCTTTCGGGGACTATCTCCGGACCACTCTGTCGCAGTCGTTCTCCATATTCGTTCCATATGTCTAGTCGTTCTGTATCTCAGTTCTTATATCATTTTTAAGTCTATTCTCTGTAAATACCGTCGTTTTATATCTCCGTTCTTATATCATTCTGTTCATTCTACATATCTAGACGTTCTCTGTAAGTATCCTCGATCTATATCATCGTTCTATAAATATGTTCTGTCTTAGGTTGTGGCTCTTTTGCCTCAGGTCTGACACTCCTCTTTTGCTTCTATTGGCCGCCTTCACGGCGAAGACACAAGCATCTTCTGCATTGGTCAGCCTTTTTATCCAATATCGTTACTTCACATTTTCTTAAGAGTCATTCGACCCCCCTCTGTCCCCCTAAATTTATGATTTTATCTGACCTTTGGGTCAACATGCTGTAAACTTTGGCATCATTGAGACTGAATGTATTGTCTGACGTTTCAGACACAATAAATAATGTACATAAAACTGTCTCATAATAACTGGTGTGAGATCGATGTCTGGTCTCACAGAAAATACATGTGTTTTGTATTTAAAATTTTTCAAATTTGAAAAATATTTTGTATTTGGAATTTTAAGCCCTGAAACCTATGTATTTTGTATCGAAAATACATTTTGAATGCATTTCGCCCAACTCTGGTTCGTACGGATATCAATGGGGAGCGAGTTACAAGTACATGTAGACCGTAGATATCCTATTTTATAGATACCGTACATCTATGATATAGAATATCTTTCAAAACTGTATAAAGATCTTTCTTAGGTGGGGCGGGCCTAAATAGTAGGTGTTATTTACGAAAGACCCTCTATTCCGCGAAGTAATTAAGAAAGTGTACCAGCACAAATGATCCGAATGAGTGGTCAAATCCCCCTAGCGTACGAAAAGAAGAAGCGATTAACAGTTGACGAGCAGAATGTAAAAAATCTGATGTAGGCAGCACATGACTTTCCCTGCAGACTTATATCCACGTTCTCTTTATTTTAATTAAATTTATTTCACTTTTAATTCAATTTTCTTTCTCATTCGGTAACCGGACTTATTTTCAAAGGTGGCGTAGAGAAAATACGAAAAACTAAAATATCTCGAAAACGGCTGGTCCTAGTGTAATGGGGTTGGTCTTATTCTTTTCTTCGTTAAAAATTACGTATTAAACAAGCATTTAATGGATATATTTGAGCATACGTAGTTCTTTAGTATAGATTTTGACGATTTTTGCGGGCCATTTTGCAAAAAAAGGCGGGTTCTTTTTTTCGAATCATACCAAAATCTAATCAGCACCAGGGTGACCCACAAATGACTCATCTACTGAATTTTGTGAAATTCGGTCCATTAGTTTTTCAGTTAGAGTGGATACAAACTTTTGCGGGCCATTTCGCAAAAAAAAAAAAGCGGGTTCTTTCATCCCGAATCATACCCAAAACTAATCAGCACCAGACTCGCCCACAAGTGACTTACCTACCAAATTTTTTGAAATTCGGTCAATTAGTTTTTTAGTTACAGTGGATACAAAATCTGCACAGACAGACACACAGACAGACAGACACACGCACAGACGTCACGCTAAAAATGATTTTTTCGTATTCTAGATGTCTTGAAACGTGTAGATCCGTCGAAAACTCGAGTTGCAATTTTTGACATGATTCCAATACTTTCCCTATACATTACCATGTATTGCAGGGAAAGTAAAAAAGTAGGCAATCAAAAAAGATTTTTGACACTTTCTCCGCCACGAGGTCAAAGTGGGAGCTGGATTTCTAACATTGGAAAACTAGGAAGACTCCAACTACTCTTTAGGATATCTACGATGTCAACAACGTGATTTCACCTTTCAACTTCCCCAACCATCACGCCTAGAACAAACACCCTCTTCAAACACCACCTCATATTGCCCAGAGGATCCTTGAAAAGTCGCGTGACTTCTTACAACATCTCCTTTCTCACAGCGGTGAGTCATTCAAACCCTAGATCCTATATAATATAATCGTAGATATCCTATATAATATAATCGTAGATATCCTATATAATATAATCGTAGATATCCTATATAATATAATCGTATATATCCTATATTCCTTGGAATATCTACGATTCCAACTGTCTCTTTCCCTCCTCCGAAAATCGTGTGATAATTTTCCGTGAATCTTCCTCCGAAAATCGTATGACGTCCGTTATATCATCTTCCATGGGTACGACTCATTTCGGCTGCGACTTTCCCTTATCCAACATTGTATGAGTCATACCCTCCTCGTCTTCTAAGAGTGGGACTGCTTCCCTCTTCGTCTGGAAGGAAAGGCAATAGAGATGTCATTGCGCTACTGCGCCTGATCCAAATGACTATGAACCGGTGTTTTCTAGCTACTAACACGATTTATCTACATTGAATGGAGGTACAGAAATATTTCTCTAAAACGTTGTTTGAGTATGGCTTTATAGATAATCATAACCTTTAATGACTCACTACACACTGAAGACAAATTATGAGATATTTCAGCAAGAAAGCAAATTCGAAATTCTGTTAAAAATTGTAAATAAGCTCAGTTAATTAAATAGTCCATATTTTATTACTTATTTAGTCATTATTGTTAATAGTTTATTTCATTTTCATTAAGTGGGTGATACATCCTTTAATGTGAAGAAACTTTTTTGAAAACTAATTCAAAAATCCCAAGTAAATTTAAATCATAAAATATTAAAAACAAATAAATAATAAGTAGTTTAATTTTTTTAAAATCATATTACTATTTAGTAAGAATAATAGGATGATAAAAATACCTTATGTTTTTACTATAGAATTATAATAAGAAATAAATATAATAAGAAATTTAACATAATTATATTTTATTATTTAGTTCTAGCAATGTTTTACTAAGGAAAATGTTTTTTTTATTTCCTACGGAAAATTAAAAAAAATAAATAAAAGCTAATATTTCAAATATAGAAATAGATCAATTATTTGACTTTTCACCTCATTCTGACAAAAAGATCTTATTTTGCGTTGAGAAGAATATTTTATCTTGATAGGAGTATTGGGCATGTGAGTATTCCCATTCAGTCAGAATAACGGGAATGAAATAATTATAAAAAGCAAAAAAAAAAAAAAAAATAGATAGATAAATAAATAAATAAATAAATAAAAGAAAAGAAAAAAATCTGTAGATTATAAGTTTTTTTTTTCAAGTTTTATTAATCAAACTTAAACTTCAATATGAATTAATTTAAATACGAGCCACTAGCATTATTCATTTTATCACCTTTCATTTCTTCCATTAATACACATTAAATAAGTAATGTAATTAAAGTTCTAATATTAAGTACCGTATCTGCCTCGAAATAAAAAAAAATGACACTTTAAGGTATGTAAATTAAACAAAATTTAAAATACTTTAATTAAATATAAGTCTAGCCAGTAAAATTAAAATTAATTGAACTTTTACATGATTTATTTATTTATTTATTTTTACAATTTTCAATTTACTGTTTTATGAGTCTTGCAACATAAAATTAGAATCTCATGTAACGTTCTTTTAATTTATAGTATTGAAAATTCAATTTAATTTATATAAATTAGTGAAACTTCTGCTAAATATTATTTCCTAATTTTCAAATGAAACAGGAATCTGATAATTTCATATACATTTCACTGTCTCATAAAAACTATGCATTGTAATAATTGCATTTCTTGTGTATTTTATTCTAATCAGCGGCATATATTCATAAAACTTTAATATTTTTCTAGTAACGGAGCCAGCGGTGTCATGTATACGGCTAAATTCTTATTACAAATTTCTTCAAACAAAAATTATTTCTATCAATACAGCAATTTCAATCATTTATATATGCATATTGTTTTTGTTTTTTTAAATGAAAAGCATGGATATTTCTACAGTAAAAACTGGCTTCCTAATTTGTCACATATCCCACAAAATCTTTGAGAATCACAGTGAAGTGACCTCACGGTCACATGCAGATAACACCAACTATGCGGTATTTTTATTAAGCAAAGTATAGCCGATTAAGGCAAATATGTGTTTTTTAAGAATAATTAAAATTTAGGAAAATGTGTCCTAATACTTTAGGCATTGAATAATACTGCTTGATATGTTAGTTACGTAATAACGCATAAAAATTAATAAACGTTTTCATTATGATCATTTTACTATTTTTCTTATATACATAGTATAATGCATAAGGAAAGTACTGTGATGGGGTCGATAATTCATTTATTCATTTAGAATATTTTATTTTAAATCCTCTCGCATAAAAATGAATAAAAATTTTCATTATAAGTTTTTTTATATGCATAGTATAATGTTTAAGAAAAATATTGTGACGTGGTCGAACATTCGAATTTGAGTTTTCGCAGAGCACTTTTCAAGCATCCCTGAACACGAATAAAATGTTTTTGAAGTGATGTGTGTGTGAGAGGGGGGGGGGGGGCGACATCTGACAAACGAGTGAAGCGAGATTCGAGCGAAATTTAGTACAAAAATTACAATCCGTGAATACTGGAAGCTTATTGTTTTTAAACACAGTCGACTGTTCCGAGCCCCACTAAATTTTCGAGTGAAATTTTGGAAAAATCAAAAATAAAAGCCTTTAATAAAGTTGCGCAAATGGTCTTATCCTATGTGTTTCATTAGAAAACGATTGCATTAACTTTAGAATGCTAGCATAAAACGTTGAGATATTGCACATTTTTCAAATCAAATTTATCAAAAAATCACATAAAATAAAAATAAAATGATTAACTATTGTGAAATATGGTTAACTCTTTATATGTAACATGTGATAAATTTAGTGGCATCATTTTTGTGGATCTAGCTTGTTCCATTCATGAGAAAATATACTTTGGGTAATACTTTAGTAGTTAGACGCCAATAATCATTTATCTGCTGTAAGAATAACTTATTTCTCTGTCCATAACTCTTGGCGAGATTTTGGCGACGAATTTGGGGAAATATCGCCAACTTGGCTACTTTTTAAATGTTGCCAAATTAACGAAAATGGCGTCACATTGATAAAAATGACGACTAATTGACAAAAATTCAATATCTACGAAATATTATAAGAATCTACAAGTACTTTAAGATTAACCTATTTTTCCGTCCGTAACGATTGGATAAAATTTTGGTGACGAATTTTTCGGAATATGTTGAACTTGGTTGCTTTTCAAATGTTGCCAAATTGACGAAAATGTCCCCCAATATATATAAATTCGCCAAATTAATGAAACTGACGCCGAATCAATGAAATGACGACTAAATGATGAAAGTTCAATATCTTGGAAAGGACATAAAAATAGATTATAAGAATAACCCATTTCTCTGTCCGTCTATAACGTTTGGCGAGAAATTTAGCGGGACGCCGCCAATTTGGCGACTTTTTAATGTTGTCAAAGTAGCAAAAATATCGCCAAATTGAAAAAAATGTTGCCAAATGAGAAGTAATGTTTCGCAAATTCTGATTTCCGTCATATGACGGGTATACATTCCAGTATGTTAGAAGTGCTCTTCTCTCCGTTTGTCTGTAACACTCGGTGATGTATTTGGCAAACTTGGTTTATAATCCAGCAAAGTATCTCCAACTTGGCTGTATTTCGCTCCAAATTGACGAAAATTATGTCAAAATTGCAAAAATGACGGTAAATTAATTAAAATTACGCCAATTATGAATTAATTATTGAAATATTTTATTGTATGGACTACATCGCTTATTGAGGACGCTATCAATATTGATAATTGTTAATTTAGAGCTGTATAAAATATAAGTTAATTGGATACTTTGAAATAGTCATATATAATATTACATTAATAAATATTACATTTTGTCATCCGGAAAATCACCAAATGCACAATTCAACATTCAAAACACAGTACCGTGGATCTTATACATTATTTTTTTTATTGTAAAAAGAGTAAATTCATCGCAGTATATAAGGATAGTCATGTGTTTCCTACATCAGATTACTTTTTTAAATCATCACGCATAAAAATGAATAAAAATTTTCATTATGAGCATTTTATTTTAAATCATCACGCATAAAAATGAACAAAAATTTTCATTTTCAGCAGTTCATTTTAAATCATCTTACATACATTACTAAATATCCGTACGTGAGTGCGCCTAGTAAAAATAAAGTCACTGTGAAACCTGAACACGCCCCGTATACATCACGTTGAGTTTTCCTCTGCTTGAGTAAAAGTAAGACGAGAAATTGCCAGTTTGGGCTTTACGCTACTGCCCTCTGGTCACCTTAATTCGGACGAGTGGATGCTGTTGCCTTGAGACGTGCAAAACCAACTTGACCATTAAGGAAGAAACCACTTTTTATCGGGTTGTTCCTTGAAAGTTATGGTCTGCGAGTAGAGTTTTATATCAAATCTTTCGTCTGATTGTTATTCTGTAACATTTGTAAGCAGAGACATATTCTCTGGTATGAATATTTTAAAGAACATTAGTATTTTACAAGACATTTTTTAAATATGATTTTTGTTAATTCGCAAAAGTGAAAAACCAATAATGCTTTTCTTCTAAATGGAATCTCCTTAGAGACACCTTCATATTTTATTTAGTTAGGTATCAAAATACTTTTTCATATCGTGTTCTTTTTCTTAAAATTCAAGCTTTACAGTTCATAACGCTTTAACTAAATTTCCTTATATTTAGTAAAGAGTTCTATAAGTAATAATTAGAATTTAATATCTTCTAAACAAATGAACCCCACTATTTTCAAATAACTCACTTTTTTAATAAATAGTTCTATTTTATCATGCAAAAGTTCCTACTTTAAAAAAAAAAAGAAAGAAAGAAAAGAAAAGAAAAAAAAAACATAAAATTTACGCGCCAATAGTATCAACAGAAGTGTGCATTCCATTTTATATCGTTCAACATTGCCCTTTGAATTTATAGTATATCTATCACTATGTTTTTAGTCATGAAAATGTTCCTTGATTCTTTCGTCAAGTTGAGTCCTGACAAATGTGACTCAACAGACTCATGATAAGCGTAACTCAACAGAATCACAGCAAATATAGCCCAACAGAGTCATTTATAATAATAAAAGAAGATATTAGGTTGTTTATCTATCTGCACAATCTGCAGCGGGAAATTTAAGTGTTGTACATCCGTGGAATTCGGTACAGGGGTACCTCGGATACCGTCGAGATATTTTAAACTTTAAATTAGTTTTCATTTTTTAAATGTTGAAGCTCTATTTTGGGTGATTTTCGCAAAACTCAGATCGTTACAGATAGAAAATATTATTCCAAAATTTCAATCAAAGATCAAATAATTTTCCTTTAGAAACATTTTAAACGAAATCCATACTATCAATACACGAATTTTCGCGGATATTTCAATATTTATATATATATTTTTTATGCCTTTAAGAGAGAGATGCAATCGACCTTAAAATTCCGACATAGAAAAATTGATGGACAATCCTATCTTCATAATTTAATAGGAGTTTATTTAAATATGACAAGAGTTTATTACACACTGCTCCAAACCAAAAATGTTGTTTCTGCGATCATTTGTTCGTATTTTCCGAACTCAGTATGAGATGGAAACTGGATGATAATAAACAAAAATAATGTGCCCAGGGATTGTTTGGATCGTAAGTATTTTCATTTAGAAAACATACCGTTGATTTTAAGCAAGTTTAGCATCACCATTAGCATGCGACTCCTCGCACATATTTAAGACATATCGAAGAAGCCAGTTATGGCGTTTCAAAACAGATTCTTTAGAATGTATTATGCCTGAGAAAATGGTGAATTGCGTATGCAGGGCGTAATACATAGTCATATTAGAGCGTAGCTGTCGATCTGCTCAACGCCGAGCCCAAAAGCGTATTCCGTGTCTGCGCAGCGGTTTAGGCGCTTATTTTGGGCATATTACTCCTACTTAGCGGTTTTATGTAGTTACCAAAATATATTTCAGTTTGATTGAACGTGCAATTTAGAAAATGATTGGCTTATTCAGTTGGTAATGTTCTATCATTTCAGATGCAAGGTCAAGAAAGCATTTTATTATAAAGTAAATTCTGGTTTTAATTAGTATTCATTGTTACCTTTGATGTACATTAAAAATTTGAAATTGATATCATCAAAGGGCTAACAAGCGGAATAAATATAAAAAAAATAATAGGCACCTTGCTAAATTATGGACAAAGATTGAGTACTGTACAAGTCATTAACTGAATTACTAGAACTTTTCTAAATATGGAAGACTTCAAAACGTTAAGATCATAGATCGAAGTGTAGTTATATATAATCCTTGCCGGTAAAAAATATACTCTAAATGGTAGTGAAAATTGAAGCAATGAAGAGCAATTAATTGAAGATTAATTAAATTTCTGTTTTCTGACATTGTTTTCATGTTCTTAAATACGAAATTTTAAAGCACGATTAATTTAATCAATAAAAGAAAGACTACACTGGTAAGCAAGACCATAAATGGCCGAACTATTAGAAATTTCAATAGGATCTTGAAGATTAAAAAACCAAAATGTATTAATAGGAGTAAACACAATATTAAACGTGATTTTTAAAAATTATTTTAGCAATTTTCTGACTGATTTTTGGATAAAGTAGTAAAATCATAATATTGTTGAAATCTTTTTCAGAAAAAAATTTACAGGACTGTTTAGAAATGTTTATGAATATCACGATTGGCAGTGCTAAGAGAGAAACCACAATCTATAGCAAAAATTTATAAATGATTGATCCCAAAATTGAACAAATCCATAGTAGAATAAACCGTCAATAACAATTTAGTTAATAACTTGTCCATTACACTACTTTTGTCCACTGTCTTTTGATTTTCTTAATATTTGTTCATTTCTCAGTCTTTGGGATTCATATGTTTAATTTTGACTTATTTTTACTTTCCCTGCAATACATGGTAATGTACAGGGAAAGTATTGGAATCATGCCGAAAATCACAACTCGAGTTTTCGACGGATCTACACGTTTCGAGACCTCTAGAATACGAAAAAACCATTTTTAGCGTGACGTCTGTGTGTGTGTCTGTGTGTCAGTGTGTCTGTGTGTCTGTCTGTCTGTGAGTCTGTCTGTGTGTCTGTCTGTGTGTCTGTCTGTGTGTCTGTCTGTGTGTCTGTCTGTCTGTGCAGATTTTGTATCCACTCTAAGTAAAAAACTAATGGATCGAATTTCACAAAATTTGGTGGGTAAGTCACTTGTGGGCGAGTCTGGTGCTGATTAGTTTTGGTTATGATTTGGAATTAAAGAACCCGCCTTTTTTTGCGAAGTGGCCCGCAAAATTTTGTATCCACTCTAACTTAAAAACTACTGGACCGAATTTCACAAAATTCGGTAGATGAGTCACTTGACCCTGGTGCTGATTAGATTTTGGTACGATTCGGAAAAAAATAACCTGTCTTTTTTTGCAAAATGGCCCACAAAAATCGCCAAAATCTAAACTAAAGAATTAGGTATACTCAAATATATCCATTAAATGCTCATTTAATACGTAACTTCTAACGGCGAAAAGAATAAGACCAACCCCATTACACTAGGACTAGCCGTTCTCGAGATATTTTAGTTTTTCGTACTTTCCCTACGCCACCTTTGAAAATAAGCCCGGCTACCGAATGAGAACGAAAATTGAATTAAAAATGAAATAAATTTAATTAAAATAAAGAGAACGTTAATATAGGTCTGCAGAGAAAGTCATGTGCTGCCCACATCATATTTTTACTTTCCCTGCAATACATGGTAATATACAGGGAAAGTATTGGAATCATGACGAAAATCACAACTCGAGTTTTCGGCGGATCTACACATTTCGAGACCTCTAGAATACGAAAAAACCATTTTTAGCGTGACGTCTGTGTGTGTGTCTGTCTGTCTGTCTGTCTGTCTGTCTGTCTGTGCAATGTATGTATCCACTCTAACTCAAAAACGTATGGACCGAATTTCATAAAATTTGGTTGGTAAGTCACTTGGGTATGACCCTGGTGCTGATTAGTTTTTGGTACGATTCGTAAAAACAGAACCCGCCTTGTTTTGCGAAATGGCTGTAAAATTTTCATGTATCCACTCCATTTAAAATACTAATTGACCAAATTTCATAAAATTGGGTAGATAAGTTACTTGTATGATACTCTGGTGCTGATTAGATTTTGGTATTAATCGAAAAAGAACAACCTGCCTTTTTCTGAATCTAAAAAAAAAGCTACGTATTCAAAATCTAAAAAAAAAGCTACGTTTGTTCAAATATATCAATTAAATGCTTGTTTTATACGTAATTTTTGATGAGGAAAAGAATAAGAACAACTCTATTACTCTAGGACTAACCGTTCTCGAGATATTTGAGATTTTTCGCATTTAGTTATGCTACTTTTAGAAAAATGTCCAATTACCAAATAAAAACAAAACTTGAATTAAAAATGCGAATTTAGTGTTATTTTGTGCAATTAAACTCAATTTAATGAATTATTATACAAATAAAGAAAAAAAATGAATTTGAGTCTACAGGGAAAGTCATGTGCTGCCCACATCAGATTTTTCCTTTCCCTGCAATACATGGTGATGTATAGGGAAAGTATTGTAATCATGTCGAAAATCGCAACTCGAGTTTTCGACGGATCTACACGTTTCGAGACCTCTAGAATACGAAAAAACTATTTTTAGCGTGACGTCTGTGTGTGTGTCTGTCTGTCTGTGTGTCTATCTGTGTGTCTGTCTGTGTGTCTGTCTGTGTGTCTGTCTGTGTGTCTGTCTGTCTGTCTGTGCAGATTTTGTATCCACTCTAACTAAAAAACTAATAGACCGAATTTCATAAAATTTCGTAGGTAAGTCACTTGTGCACGAATCTGGTGCTGATTAGTTTTGGGTACCACTCGAGTTAAAAGAACCCGCCTTTTTTTGCGAAATGGCCCACAAAAGTTTGTATCCACTCTAACTGAAAAACTAATGCACCGAATTTCACAAAATTTGGTAGATAAGTCGCTTGTAGGCCACCCTGGTGCTGATTAGATTTTGGTATAATTTGAAAAAAAATAACCTGCCTTTTTTTGCAAAATGGCCCGCAAAAATCATCAAAATCTGAACTTAAGAACTACATATGCTCAAATATAGCCATTAAATGCTTGTTTAATACGTAATATTTAGCGAAGAAAATAATAAGACCAACCCCATTACACTAGGACTAGCCGTTCTCGAGATATTTTAGTTTTTCGTATTTTTCCTGCACCATTTTTGAAAATAAGTCCAGTTTTCAAATGAGAACGAAAATTGAATTAAAAGTGAATTAAATTTAATTTAAATAAATAGAACGTGAATATAAGTCTGCAGGGAAAGTCATGTGCTGCCCACATCAGATTTTTACTTTCCCTGCAATACATGGTAATGTATAGGGAAAGTATTGGAATCATGCCGAAAATCGCAACTCGAGTTTTCGACGGATCTACACGTTTCGAGGCCTCTAGAATACGAAAAAACCTTTTTTAGCGTGACGTCTGTGTGTGTGTCTGTCTGTCTGTCTGTGTGTCTGTCTGTGCAGATTTTGTATCCACTCTAACTAAAAAACTAATGGACCGAATTTCACAAAATTTTGTAGGTAAATCACTTGTGGGCGGGGCTGGTTCTGATCAGTTTTGGGTACGATTCGGAATAAAAGAATCCGCCTTTTTGTGAAATGGCCCGCAAAAGCTTGTACCCACTGTAGCTGAAAAACTAATGGACCGAATTTCACAAAATTCGGTAGATAAGTCACGTATAGGTCACCCTGGTGCTGATTAGATTTTGATACGATTCAGAAAAAAATAACCTGCCTTTTTTTGCTGAATGGCCCGCAAAAATCGTCCAAACCAAAATAAAGAACTACGTATGCTCAAATATATCCATTAAATGCGTGTTTAATATGTAATTTTTAGCGAAGAAAAGAATAAGACCAACCCCATTACATTAGGATTAGCCGTTCTCGAGATATTTTAGTTTTTCGTATTTTCTCTGCGCCACCTTTGAAAATAAGTCCGGTTACCGAATGAGAACGAAAATTGAATTGAAAGTGAAATAAATTTAATTAAAATAAAGAGAACATGGATATAAGTCTGCAGGGAAAGTCATGTGCTGCCCACATCAGATTTTTTTTGTTGGTGTCAATTTTGTCGGCAGGTGTCAAGCGCTTCAAGTGGTGTTAAAATGTGGGTATCAAATTTACATACAAGGCAGCGTCTAATGAACAATTTATGGTTTTATACAAAAATAGAGACGTTATATGTTATTCTTGCTTACAGAAAAAGCACAACGATTATTACATTTCTAAAACTGTTTCTCTTAGGCTGTTCAATTCAAACAATGATAATTATAGTGCTATGCTTGGAAAATTAAAAAAAATATATATATTGATCATTCTTCAGGGTTTCAGTTTCTGGTTTATTTATCTAAGGTTGTAAAACGTGCTCTGAAGGTAGTAAAAGTTTATATACGCAATATATGATAGATTATTTATAGAATAATAATGTTTAAGCTTGAATCACACTCTCTTATGAGTATCAAATATAAAATTTATTAATATGTGTAACGATTTCAATTTTATTTCTAAATTTTTAAAATTTCTATATATTGTCTTAATACAAAAATTTCAAAAAAATCCTATTAAATTTAGAACTCTAGTGGCCATTAAATTTAGAACTAGTGGCCATAATACTTATTCTACAATATACTGGTAGTATATTACTGCTAAATAGTTTAAAATAATTAATTGGCAGTCTATGTTACTCTAGGAATGATTATTTTACTCTAGATAAAAGTAAAGAATTAATTAATAAATTAGATACAACAGTTTATATTTATGGTTTACTAAGTTTTGATTAGTAAAACCTCTATTATAATATAAATAGTCAAGATGTAATTGCCATGTAATTGTTATTTAAATATGATGTAATTTTAGCTCTATATAATGCATTTATTATTAGTAATTCTGATCACACAGAACTTCAAAATGTCCCCAAACTTATTCCCTTTGTATTATTTAACAATTATATATATAAGGGTAATAAATTTTACTTACAAGTATCAGGATTCCCAAAGTGGTTGTAGTAGTAGTATTTTGGATAATTTGTATATTTAACACTATGAACATAATTTTAAATCTACTAATTACCAAGTTTATATATATGTTAATTAAGTTTATAGATATGTTATTTAATTTCCATTCTAATAAATCATTGCCATTTAATTCATGTAATTCTATATAATTATTTTGCAATATAATAATTAATCAGCTATTTAGAGTATATAGATTATTTAATGAAAAATATCCTAATATGCATATTAATAACCTTAAAAATACTAGTAAATTATATAATTAGCTCGTATCCCTAGTGAATAGTATTATAAAAAGTTTAAATTAACTAAGCATTCTTAAATGCATTCACTTTATTAGCATTATCATTTCTAAAACATTTTTCTAGCATAATTATTATCTTCTCTATCATCTTATCATTGTTCCATTAGATGTCATTTCCTGGTAGACTTTAATATCACTGTTATTTTTTTTATGATATCTACATATTCTAACATTACACTTGTGTTTCAAATTGTTTACCTACTTTACTCCTTATTAGCAACAATTATTTTTATCTTATGAGTGGCACAGGTTAATTATTTGCATCTCAAGCCGCACATAATGATCTGAAGCACATGTTGGGTTTTCTGTCTTGTAATTTTTCTTTCAATATATTTCATTTTTTATATTCGATGGTATATGTTATTCTTCAGTTCTTTGGGCGCAAAATAACAGTTTTGTTCATTGAAACAAGGCTATTTAATGAAAAAAAACTGATTTAGATGGCAAAGAGGTATATACGCTTCCTAATGATTTTGCGCATTCTTTGCCTTCTATCCATTATTGTTCTATTGTTTTTCAATTAGTATTATTTCTTATGGATTCTTATTCTGCCCCCCCCCCTCCCAATCAATTAATATTTTCTTAATGATTGTTTTTCCATTGATTTCATAATATATTATTCTGAATGTGTTTTAATTTTTAGTGTTCTCTAGGTATTATACAATATCCCTTTTAGTTCATAACGGTAAACTGCGGGTGCCCAACCCGATGCAGGACGCATAGTTTTGATTTTAGCAATGTGCAATAGATAACGTTAAGAATCAGAATTGTCGTTGTATTGGTATAAGGTTGATTTTCGACTATTATATTCAGAGCTTTTAAACTAATTCAAATTAAAAAAAAATCTCGATGAGGTGATACCTTTAGTGAAACTGTACCAACATTTCATGGCTGTAGGCCACTTATATTTTACGCTGCACGACAAGCAAACAAACCAACATTTTATTTAATTATTATAGACTAGAAGTAGAAGGTATGCCCATCATACGAAATAATTCAAAATTTGCAAATCATTACCTCCCATTTGGCGTCATTTTTATCAATTTGGCGATGGATTTGAGATTGCTATAGAGTTTTCTGCTCAATTTGCAGCCTATATGCTTCGACCTTTTCTTTTCGATTTTTTTCAAAGATTCTTGACTTTGACCTGCTATCCATCTTCTCCCTCTTTCTTTGTTTCACCGACATTTCTTTTCTTTTCTGTCCTTTTCATTTTCCATTGGCCAACACGTTTGTGAAATAAAAATTATTTTGAATGTCAAAATCTATTTTTTTTCTTTTTTACTTCAATCATTTTAAATAGAAATTTAAATCTTCTAACACCACTCAAAGAAAAAAAATAAGAGAAGAAAACGAACCGCGTTCAAGCAACAATTTCATTAGCTAAGAAGAACGTTCCGGTTTTTAACATGAATACTGAATTCAAGCAGCAGTGAACTTGTAAAGTCAATGGTTGATCAGAAAAATTTAGTGTTCAAGTGGAGGGTTATGAAAATGGTGATGGTCTGGGTTAGCATCTAAATTTGAATGTTTATCCGTAATTGAAACACGCTTGGCAACATTTTATAGCAGCATTACCCAGAGATAGATAGATAAACAGACAGATAAATCAAGCTGTTTATACTATTAATATGTATATGAATGCACACACACACACACACACACACACATATATATATATATATCAATTTCATATATTTAATTCGCATCTTATCTTTACAATTAATTTTTATTGTCATCTCAATATTTTGAGCCTCCAGCTTTTAACAATCATTTGATGCTTGTGCTTAGTATGTATGTATCACTCTTGAATGTTAATTTATTCACATGTATTAATTATATGACCTTATAGTTTAAAATTAAGATAAATTTGAATTCTAAGGTATTTTTGTTTTCCTTTTGTTAGATATCTTATACCAAATCCTCTTTAAAATTATTAACCTCCTTAATATTATTGAACCAGGGTATGCCACTATTCATGTTTTAAATTAGCCATATTATATTTATTTTTATTATATATCTAAATATTTATATATATATATAATGAAATTTACACATATTCTGCATGAATGATTAAAGTTCTGTCGTCATTTAGCAAAATCCGAAATTGGTGCACATTAGCGTACGGTCAACTATGATAGCATTATTTGTTTCTTTCGTAGCTTGGTTAAAACCACATATATCACACTATAGTTTTATTTTATAAAGTGACAAATAAACTTGGAAGTATACACTACAATTTTAATTGAAAGTTTAGAAATGTTGCCAGATAGTTTAAGAAATAAAATTCTTATTTTATACTTTACATCTTTTAAAAATATACACAGAATAAAGAGATTCTAATAGTGTACAGAGGAAAATATTAAAATAAAACAAAATAACAAGCGTTAAACAGTTTAAAATGAGAAATGCGTGAACGAATAACACTGGCAAAAATTAAAACTCAAAGTATACAATCTTTTAATTTTCAGCACACAGTCTTTATTATCAGGATACAAAATGCAAATAAAAGTATAATAAACAGTTCAATCTTTGAAACACTTAAAATAATACCATCTAAAAACTTTCATTCAAAATCAGAGAAAATATTTCAAATGAAACTATATTTTTTTAGATGGTGAATGATTAAATGCATTAAACTGTAAATGTAAAAAGAAATATGTACTGTACATCATGATAGACATTTTTACTCATGAAGTCTACTTAATATATTTAATGATTGATTTAATTTAAATCATATGTAATAAAAAATCATAAAAAATCATAAATCATGATTTAAAATCATCATTTTAAATCATGCTGTAACATTGTAAATTACAAAATTTTATTCATTAAAACATTTCAATGAGATATAGAAACTAAATATTTTAAAATTAAAATACATGACAATTATTCCATTGCATTATAGTTATATCATTACAGAGATACCACATTTTGACGCAAAACAAAATCGCATTTGAAGAATTCAAGCTGAATCCCAGTACTTAGAAAAGATACAAAAAATTTGAATAATATATATCTATCTAAAATCTCTCGTACCATATTTAGAATTGAAGTTAAGTTTAAAAATAAATTATATAAATTAATTTTTTGATGTGCATTATGTTAAAATATGTTTTGTGTTGGACTTCAAAACATATTATTTTACTCTATTCTTATAGATATTGAATGATCGTTTAGAAAAACGTTTGATTTCAGTTTTTAAAATAAAAAAGTCCATAATTCTAGAAGTTATAACTAGTACCTAGTAGAACCTTATTATTAATTCAATTTTCAAAACAAAAGTGCTATTTATGTTTAACTGTTAATTCTTTATTAAAATCTTTATTATTCTTTATTAGAGAGGATGTCTGAAATTAATTTCAGACCATTAGAGTAACACTTTTAGCCCAATAATTAACCAGCTGCCATGAAAGGTTAAAATCAGAATTTCTTTTTATTTGCTTGTGTAAAATTTGTCTATATTTTAAATCTAAATCATCCTACCTTCAAACTGATTATTAAAATGTGACCTAAAGATTTATCTATTGAATACTGAAGAAATAGATGAAAGTTGTTAATTGCAAAAAGATGGTATTGGTTAAAATTATTTAACAGTAAAGAAGGAATACTTTCAGAAAAATCTCCTATTTGTAAACGGTTTTTGTCTTACAATATTATAACACACTACGGTGTTTCAGGAAATAATCATGCTTAAATATGCTTTAAATAAGGTATTGTAGCTGGACATCTGTTGTTGTTCTCTTACTTGAACAAATTAGAAATAATATCACTGATTTTTATCAACTTTTCTCTTTTCAGTTTTTTAATGTAAAACATTACATCGATGAACACACAATTAAATTATCACTTATATGACCACATATTCTTTTTACTTAGCAGCAGATAACATTGCCAATATGAGTTGTTAAAATATATTACCCTTAAGGAATTTAGACTTCTAAAAACAGCATTACTCCTCTAACGAATCATCCATTCCACTACTCTTGATAAATTTTCTTCCATGTGCTCTCTTTTGAGATTAATATAATATACATTTTATTTTTACAATCAAAACTGGACAGTTTGTACATGTTCACTAAGAGCAGCTTAAATGGATAAGAATTCATGATTCTGAAAAGGACCAACAGGCTGTTGCTATCACTGCCTGATCTTGAAGGGGATGTAGTTGCATTATATGTCTTTTAGGTAACAAGAAGAACCGCTTAAGGAAGATTAACAGTTGTTAACTTCTGTAGCATGTCACAATAAACACATTTTCTAAGCTGTTGTAAGTCGTCGTTGAAGCAGACACATGGTTCAATGCGTGAATTTTCAAATTTTCATTAAGTAAGGTTCAGTTTTCATTCACTACTTTTAAAAAATACGTCCTGGGCATTGAGTTAATGGATGTGCAGGTTATGTAGCGTTGATCAATAACAGAATTCTACAAAATACCTGCAGTGTGAAGACCACGCAAGTGATTGCCATTGAAATGCTCGATGCACTATGCGTAGTATTTGATGATACTGAAAGTACAAAAAAATCTATTATTATCATATATTATATATATATATATATATAAACTCTAAGACAAAAAAATCGACGCACCAAGAAAGAATTATCCCAATGAGACAAAATTTGGTACGTATAATGTAAATGTACAGAAAAGGAAATGACTAAAATTTCAGAACAATTGGATGATTTATTGTACTGAAAGGTCTACACAAAGTGAGCACGACAATATGGTGTTGGCCCACCACTGACCTTGATACAAGCTGTTCCACGAATGGAATTGATTCATAAAGTAGCCAGATGGTATTCTGAGGGATGTCGTCCCAAATGACCCCCAATTGACGAGCAAATTCGTCTACATTCTGGGATGGCCGCAGGCGACGCCCCATCTCAGCCCAAATGTGCTCAATAGGCGAGAGATCTGGGGATCTGGCTGCCCAAGGAGGTGTGCCGTAAGCACGCAGACAATCAATAAAGAAGCATGCCGTGTGTGGCCTGGCATTATCTTGCTGAAAAGTTAGCCCTGGGAGTCGCGAAAAGAATGGCAATACAACGGGTCGTAGAATATCGGCAACGTACCGCTGTGCTGTGATGGTACCACGAAGAACTATCAAAGGAGTTCGGATATCAAATGAAATGGCACCCCAGACCATAACTCCCTGTTGTCGGGCCGTGTGGCGTGTGACAGTAAGAGCAGGATCCTGACGATGTCCGGGTTGTCTCCAGACACGTCTGCGCTGCTCGTCGGGACTCAGTTAGAAACGGAACTCATCACTGAAGACAATTTGTTCCCAATCCGAACAATTCCACGTTGATCGTGCCCGGCACCATTGCAATCGCTGTTGACGGCGCATACTGGTCAGTGATCGGCGGCGTAATGGGAGCCGCGAGTATAGATTCCTCTCCCGTAGTCTTCTATTAATGGTCCGGGTGGTCACTTCCGTGTTTGTCATACGCTGGATGGTTGATAACAACGAATCTCGTGCTGCTCTGACACAGCTGCTCTGACAATCGCTCTATCGACCCGTTCTGTCGTCGCTCTAGGCCATCCTCTGTCAGCTTGCCGCTGAAATATGTCATTCCGGACCCATTCTTGCCAACATCGTCTAATTGCTGCATCGCTCCTACCCAAATACCGAGCGAAATTCCGGTGTGCCCATCCAGCCTTATGCAGTCCGACAGCACGTCCTCTTTCAAACGCCTTCATATGCTCGTAGTTGCCGCAAATTCACCCGCGAGGCATTGTCAGAATCAAGGTACGTAAACGCAATCGAAATCCAGTGCACGTTTTGGTCCCGGAAGCGAGGTTCGCTCCTTATATACACCACCATGGTGCTCAGTTTCAATGCACTGTAGTTCCGACTATTTATTCATTGACTGCGAATTTTAGAACATTTGTATATTCGGTCGAAAGGTGTTTGCATGTAAAATTTCATTACTATAGGATTATTTTGCGCGGTGCGTCGATTTTTTTTGCCTTAGAGTCTATTGTTAAAAAAAATTATTTACTTTTTAATACTTTACAACAAAGTTGAAAAGTGTTTATGACTTTGTTCATTCTGTCTGTCTGTCTGTCCGTTAGCACGGTAACTGCCGTAAAAATGACTTAATCAAAATGAAATTTTAGTATGTTGTTCAGACGGTCTGTAGGACCTATGGGAATATAAATGAATAATATCACCCAATTAGTTTTGGATTGAACCCGGGTCGAATAAATGAAATACATTGAGCCCTATGGGGATCTAATTTTTCAAACATTTTTTAAGCGGATTTAAAATTCACAAATTGCTTCGAAAATTTTAGGTAATATTCAAATTATTCCATAAAATATATAAAAAAAAATTCAGCGAAATATATTCAGTAGTTTTTTAAATAAAAATTAAAATAATAATTACACCTCTTATATGAAACGATCACGTGACCATGATATGAAACGATCACATGACCCACTTCAAAATGATATATGGCATCCATCTTGTTTCAAAATCGCGATTTTTTTAAGTTCTTTTTAATTCATATTGAGTGTTGTATCCGTCCTAAAACTACTTTATTTTTGCTTAAATTCTGTGCATCTACATACTGAAACAACGCAATGACAATATATTTGAGTTTAAATGCTCATCTAAATTTGATTATTTTTACAACTAAGCCTATTTTTCACCTATGTAAAATGTAAACAGCAAAATATATAGAATGAGTTGCATTAGAATTCCTGTATTTTTTTAACACAAAATAATTTAGTCCATGGAGTCTGCATGGCTGATATGAATGAAATATTAATTGATTTCATAAAGAGAAGGACGATTTTTTTTGATGAAGTTTCAAGCATAGAGTTTAATTTTTTGTAGCTCCATGGTCTTAAACAAAATGTTTAAATAAAATAAATTATTATAGTATTGTTATGAATGAAATCCTGTTTTTATAGAGAGATCCAAGCGTGTTATTTTTTCTATGACGTCATTTGAATTAATTTCAGTTGTTTTCGATGAAGTTTTCAAATATAATAAATTATCGTAGTATTATGATAATTCTAAAACTATTACCGAGGAATGTATAACATTTTAGAGATGTTTAAACCAGGCAATTTATTTTTCAATGCCGTCATTTGAATGAAGTTCATTTTTTTCGATGAAGGTTTAAGTTTTCAAATATAATAAATTAATGCAGTATTGTGATAAGTTTCAAAATATTCCCGAGCAATGTATTGCATTTTCGACTTGTTTAAATAAAATTGCATTGAAGTTGGAAAGTGTTTCATAATCAATGCTTTAAGCATGATTGATCTTTCTTGTTTATTCTGAGAATAATTGAAGACTGGTGAATGATAGGGAATAAAAATACTTACCCAAAATTGTTCAGTTTTATAATATTTCCCTGTACTGAATGATAGCTAGATTATAGTCAAACTCTTGAAATGGTAACTATGGACTTCAGTAAAAAATAATAATACTTTAATTATATTTTGTTGTAATCTATGTACAGAAAGAGGTGTTAAAATTTAAAAACTGGTGAATGACAAAGAAGCTAGGGGACAGTTGAAAAAAATTAATTTAAAATATTAATCTAATGCATAAACGATTTATTTTACTGTTTGTATTTTAAATTGTCTAATTTAATATAAAACATCAAATTATAAGAAAACTAGAAAATAAAGGTTTGTAAATGAAATTGTGATTTCATTATTTAGCTTGTAGGACACACAGGGGAATGATATTTGTTTATTTAGCTAATTGGTGATAAATGAACTACAATATAGTAAAGCTGATCCGTGTCCAAAATCAGTCCTAAGTGATGCAAACTTTTATTGTAACACCTGGTACATGTAAAACTCCAGTTTACAGAAAATGACCTTTATATATATATGTACATATATAATTTTAACTGTATTCATGTATAAGCAATTGACATGACAAAAAAGCTTATTTAAAGTAAACATGGAAAGTAATTTAAGTAAACTAGGTATAACTATAGAAATTTATAATATATTAGTAGGGAAAATAATTTTACGTAACTTATCTATATAAAGAAACAAAACGCAAAGCCAATCATTAAAAATGACAAATGAATATGGATACATTGCCTTACATGACAAATAATTAATATATATATATGTATATATATATATATATATATATATATATATATATATATATATATATATATACATATATAAAATATTTAGGAGAATGGGTAAAAGAGGGTTAAAAGAAATTAAAAACCGAAAGAAAATTTACATATGAAACAATAGCCGAATTAAGCTTAATAACTCAAGCATATCAAAGATAAAACAACATAAAGTTATAAAAATGTAAAATGTAATAACTAAAAGAATTTGATGATGATCAAGACAATTTGATAATGTTCAAGACAATCTCAAATTCATGAATTTCAACAAATTTCATAATTTGCACTTAAAATTTAAAATCGTTCAAAATTTTTAAAATGACATGTTTTGTTTGGATTATTTAGTGGCATATTAATGCTAAAAATGCATTATCTTGATGAGCGTATAATTTCGATAGATATGGTGGGAATTCTGGAACACCAATTTAATATTAAGAGCTCGAAATTTCAGGCTTTTATAAATTACAACCGGCTTATATATAAATTATAAAAAATCAGAACCGCCAAACAAAAGTTTGGATATTAAGTCAAAATTAAGTGGCAATATTATAATATTAAGTGAAAATCTAAAAAAAGTGAAAAACTAAATATTACGGTAGTCTCTTTTGCTAATTAGATACACATTTGTTTATACGAGTAAAAGTTTAATGGGACTTTTGGTTTGACTGTATAGCCAAAGAAGTGGTGAAATACAGTAAAAGTGTATTTATAATATCGGTTATCTGCAGTAGCGAGGTAAATAGATGAATGCAGAAAACTGTGACACATAACAAATGTCTTTCTGGTAGGTCGGACGGTCTGGGTCTCAACAACAACATAACAAATGTGAACGTGCGAACAAACGTCATAGCATGTAACTTTCGTTACTGATGAAAACTGTCTAATATTGACGTCTAAGGTTACATATTTTATTATTTTTTTCATCCTTAGTTGTCGAATTTTCTATCTCCTACGTAGAAAATTACACAGTGGGAAGTTCTTGCATTTTTGACATTAATGTTACCAAGTGTCTTCATGTTACTAAGTCATGTCACAGCTCCTAAATTCCATTTCTTCTTTCTCATTTGCTTACTAAATTAATTCCGAAAAATATTGAAGAAAAAAGCCGTTGGGTACTCTTGGCATCTCTCTGAAAGTCTGCCTCTCAAACACATGTATAAATACCATGGTATTGCAATAATGAATAAACTGGATGTGCAAAAGATTTTACTTTGCAAATATTGCGTCAATAGCTATATATTTTAGCAGTATTCCGTGATAAGTAGTAAATTAGGCATTATATTCGCACGTAAATTAGGCATTATATTCGCACGTAAATTAGACATTATATACACGCTGATATTTGGTTCACTATTGCTTGATTAACAACTAAATGTCTGCGTAAATTTTTCTTACTGAATATAAAGCATTAAAAATTTAACTGGAGTTATGGCTCAACTCTACTTTCTCAAACTAGAATCCCTTTTTACGCAACATGTGATTTTCTTTTTTTGGCAAATTTTGCAGGCGAAAATTTGAAAGATCTGTCTCATTGGTCCAATTATAGCATGTTACCCTTTACTTTAAAGAGCTTGATAAAATATTTCGATTAATACTATACTTGACCATATGCCCCAAGGAGGTAATATGTCCCCCCCCCCCAAAGGAGGCTGATGACATCACAAATACAAAAATTTTATCTCAACTGTTTTTTCACTACAATGATTGAAGCTGTCAAATTTCGCGATATTTGAGACGCAAATAATTGTGTCAAATTATGTCAATAATTATGTCAAATTTTAACATATATGATAAGGAAACATAAAATTTCGAATAAATTTCAAAGTTTCCGGTCGAATTTCAACTCTATCTAGTTCTAGAATTTTTGATAACAAAGCCGGATACAAAGTTTCTTGAAAATTCATTAATATTTGTGGCAGCCATGGTGTACGCAAGAAATCGACCGCAGACATGCAGACAGACAGATGGAAATCACTCTAAAAATAGTTGAAACGGATTCAAGAGGTCTTAAAACCTATATTGGTATCAAAATCTTGAAATAAATAACTTTCGTTAAAACAATACTTTCTCTATATTATATTCAATAGTATAAGAAAGTAAAAATTCCTGTTCTAAAAATTACATAATATCCCAAGTCTTCTGGTGAATTTAAAGCACATTAATGAAACGATGGGTGTAAAATTCATTACTATAAAAATATAATTGTTTAAACTGATCTATTCGCCAACTCACTGGAACAAAACTTCTCTCTGGTGCATTCATAATTAGAGTGTATATATATTTTGGCACATATTAAATGGTTATCACATTGTCAAATTTAGTTTGGAGAGGAGTCGCATGGACAGAATACGAAATTAATAGTAAATATTTTCGATCGATAAAACCTGAAGCAATTTTCCTGCGATTAAGTTAATGTATATAAAATGTATATTCAATGTGAATTATGATTGTAGTTATTACCTTATTTGCCTTTATTACTTTGTTTCAAACCATTTGCGTGGATGTAAAATAGTTTTATATAGAGTAAATTTGTCACACAGTCTTGGGATTAATAATATAAATTTGATACATTTTGTTTCAGGGAAGCATTTTTGTTATAAATACTTGTATTATCAGTCATTGTTTGAAATTTGTATTTTCGGAGTAATATATAATAGATAATGTAACCTTATGACCGCATAATATTTTTATTATCGAAGATTAGGACAATTTCAAGTAATATAAATATAATATTTCAAGATATGTTCTACATTAATTTTCTCCCTCTATTAAAAAAAATCCTGCATTTTTTACTTTCCTTATATACATAATGTATAAGGAAAGTATTGTGACGGGGTCGAAAATTCGAATTCGAGTTTTCGACGGGAGAGCACGTTTCAAACATCCCTGATCACGAATCAAAAATTTGTAATGTCTGTGTGTGTGTGTATGAAAGTATGTGTGTGTGTGTGTGTCAGTGAGTCTGTGGAGACGATAACTGACGAACGAATGGACCGATTCGAACGAAATTTGGTACAAAAATCACAATCCGTAAACACTGGAAGCCTATTGTTTTTATACGCAATCGAATGTTAAAAACCCCCACTAAATTTTCGAGTGAAATGTTGAAAAAATCGTCGAAAAATCAAACCCGCTAATAAAGTTACACAAATAACCATTTCTTATGTAATTTTTCATTAGAAAACGCTTGATATAAATTTTAGAACGCTAACATGAACCGTTCTCGAGATATTGCACATTTTTCAAAAAAATTATCATAAAGTTATATAAAATAAAAAAATATATTTTCTTTTGAGAAACATGTTCACTTTTCATATGTAATACCATGCGATAAATTTGGTGACATCATTCTCTCGTGAATCTAGCTCGTTCCATTCATGAAAATGATACTTTGAGTAATACTTTTGTATTTAAACGCAATAATCATTTATCTGCTGTAAGAATAACTTATTTCTCCGTCCATAATGCTTGGCGAAATTTTAGCGACGAATTTGGCGGAATGTCGCCAACTTGGCGACATTTTTAATTGTTGCCAAATTAATAAAAATATCGCCAAATTGATAAAAATGACGCTAAATCAATGAAAATTACGACTCATTGAAGAAAATTCAATATTTTGGAAAGAATATAAGTATCTACTATAAGAATAACATTTTTTTAACTGTAAAAGTAGTAAATTCATTGTATTATATAAGGAAAGTCATGTGTTGCCCGCATCAGATTACTTACATTGTTACGTATGTACGGCAAAATGTAGTTCTGAAACTTTACATATAGACTAATATGAACCGGTATAAGACGGATTTAGAATTTTTATGTAGGCCTTAGTAAGTTAAAAATTAATTAATAAAAATGTGAATTTCAGTATGGGTTAAGATTTTATAGGTCAAATCGATTTTGAACTTCTTTGTAATTGGTTGCTCACAGAAAAGTCACAAAGATGACTGAGGACCATGGTATGCATGATTGTTGATTCTTATAAACAGAGTAACCATTGTTGTAATGAACAATTACAATTAAAATATATTTATTTTTACGGTTAACAATTATATATTATTGTTGATTATTACAAATACTTCATCAAATGGAGATTGTTTTCAATTTGTACTCACTTTTTAAAATAAATATATATCAAATTCTGTGAAAAATTTTAACAGAATGAAATCTCATAAAATCCACTAGGATTAGAGACGGTGATTAAAATTTGTATACACCTACCACTTATTTCATTGCAGCTCTTCCTTTAGATTTTTCTTCAAATTTAAAGAGCAATATTATCTCGCTTAAATAGTGAGCTTATAAAAGGGTACCTGCCTTTCGTGCGTATCATATTTTTACTTTAAAAACAAAAAGATAGCGAAAACTAAAAAGCAAAGTAAAAATTCTACTTGACATAAGCAAAGTTAAAAACTCGCATCCAGAAATATGATTAATCACCAAACATGAATAATAGTCAAAAGCCCCCACACTTCCTACATCGTGTTCCGCTAAAACAATAGATCTCACAAATTACGATAAATGTTGCACGAACAATAGTCTCCCTGTAATAAATAATTATTTCCCTAGTATTAACATTTATTTCAATGGAGTCTTGATTAAATTCTTTAATAGTACATTCCTCGTCACTTCCTTTTGAAATCACTATATATATTTGAGGTAAAATTCAGATCAGATATTACCTGAATTGGCAAGCTGTGCAACTTGAAGCTCTGCAGTTTCTTGGCGTCCTTCGAATGTTACTTCTTCCCTTCGTCGAAATATTTGTCTGGCTAAGGTGGACTCGCATCGTAGTCTCAATTCTCCTTGTCTGAGGTGATGTTGCTGTACATGGAATCTTAAACCTAATATAGATGAGTACAGCGAGGATGCTTGAGATCTTACTGCCCCATAATTTACAAGCTGTCGTCGTGGCACCTGGAACATTGTTTTCAAAACTTCAAATGTGCGCGATGAAAAAAAAATGTAATCTGAATATATTTTTTCCAAGTTTAAAAGAAAATAACAGTTAGTTGTTTGCAATACTTAAAGCAGAATCACTTTTAATGTATTCGTGGATATATTTAAAAACAATCAGTAGAATATATAGTAGCAATAAAATGTGTTAAATAAATAATTTTGTTGTCATTATTACTCAATTTATTTTTATCAAAACTCACAAATATTTTCAAACAAATAACACAAAGATAGCTATGTTTAATTACATTTATACATATGTTTAATTATATTAATTACATATTAGCTAAATATATGCAGGGTATTTCGATGTATGAAATGGGCGTAAAATGATATTTAACATTTAAAATTATTTTTAAATTTATATTATTTAAAGCATACAGTTATGATCATATTTCCTTGTATTGTTGTTGAGACCCAGACCGTCCGACCTACCAGAAAGGTGTAAGGTAACTGTTTGGATGGAAGGGAAGAGCCACCCAATTTAGACTAGAACCCAGTGGGGGAGGCATCCACAGGGACCGTACCCTCTTTCCCCTACCACCAACCTCTCAGAAGGACTTGCGGACCCACAAGTTTTTAACGTGATCGTACTCCGCGTGAACACGGCGGCAGTTTTAGCAGCGGGGGGAATCGAACTCGGGCCTATGGAGTGCAACTCCTGTGCGCAAACCACTGGGCTATCGCGCCCTATATTTTCGTATATGTACAATTCGAGTTAAATCAATAGTGGTTACAATAATAGAATAAAACACAGGATAAAATAGCTAAGTTAGTGAAACAAATGTACCCATAAAACTTGGATGTGTTAGTTGTTTTTATTACATATTTTTATTTAGTGTTACTACTATTCTAGAAGCATTCAAATATTAAATAAGATACGTTTTAAAAATGGTGCAATGTATAAGAAAAATTACAAAACACTTGTAATTCATAATGATAATTTTTGTGTCGAATAAGTTTAATTTGTTCAAAGAACAACAAGGGGTACTTTATAGAAAATATATTTTCCGTTTATTTCATTTTATTTAGATTCTGCAATAAAGAAATAAACATTTCATTTAATAAATAACACTGGACATTACAGTACTACGAGGCGGTACCCAAGAGTTCCCGAAATGGAATCAATCATAGAGCGTGAACAAATACTAGTTGAGCGTCCTAAAATCTCCACTTCCAGTATTCTAAGTGGCGTGATATTATTTGTATCTAGTCCATGCTTATGGATTTTTTGTGAGTGCTTGCGTGTTTCTTTTATTTTTTTGAAAAAAAAAATCGTGAAGTTGCTCTGGAAGATCATCGTCACACTACTAATGAAATCTAGGAATTCTCAAGTATTTCTTTTCGCCCAATGACAACGCAACAATACACCGGCATTATTTGACAAGAAGCGTTTAGTGGGAAACAAAATAACAGTCAATTAGCTTTTTACTAAGGTTTATACTCCAGATCTGTAACTGCAAGACAATTTTCCCCAAGCTGAACGGCATGGGATATGAAGACATACCCCAGAGCAAAAATCAAAAGCCCCGCGTGTGCTAAACAGTATACTAAAAGAGAATTTTTTTCTTGTAATGAAAACAAAGTTCTAGAACAAAAAAAAAATTGATTCTATAAGAGAGTACTTTGGGCTAAGATAACCCAGTGGTTAAAGCTAAAGAATATCACACGGTAAACCCTAGTTCGATCCTAGACGCCACTTGAAATTATCTACGCTGAGCACGTTAAATCTGCTGGTCTATAAGTCTATCCGAAAAGTAATGGGTTAAGTGAAAGATGGTATGGTTCCGGTGATTGAAGCCCCCCACTAGATTACGGTTTAAATAAGGTGGTATTGTCTCCGCCGTCCAAATAATTGCAAAGAACCTTGATTCCCCAACCAGACCGAACCCCGAATATTCGTATTGACCAGCCGATACCCTACCGTTGAGCTACTGGGACGGAATTGCAAACATTTATCGTTGAGGTGGACTCTGCATTCTCAACCCTCTAATGTCAGATTGACATGCCGCTGGCAATCTGACTGATCACCTCCTGTTATTTTTGCATCAGGTTAGCCCCCTGCTGCTATTTTTATTTTCCAGGTTAGCCTCCAACTGCTATTTTTATTTTCCAAGTTAGTCTCTTGCTGCTATTTTATTTTCCAGGTTAGCCTCCTGCTGCTATTTTTATTTTCCAGGTTAGTCTCCTGCTGCTATTTTTATTTTCCAGGTTAGTCTCTTGTTGCTATTTTATTTTCCAGGTTAGCCTCCTGCTGCTATTTTTATTTTCCAGGTTAGTCTCCTGCTGCTATTTTTATTTTCCAGGTTAGCTTCCTGCTGCTATTTTTATTTTCCAGGTTAGTTTCCTGCTGCTATTTTTATTTTCCAGGTTAGCTTCCTGCTGCTATTTTTATTTTCCAGGTTAGACTCTTGCTGCTATTTTATTTTCCAGGTTAGCCTCCTGCTGCTATTTTTATTTTCCAGGTTAGCCTCCTGAAGCTATTTTTATTTTCCAGGTTAGCCTCCTGCAGCTATTTTTATTTTCCAGGTTAGCTTCCAGGGTGATCGTTAACTCGCAATTCGAAATCGGCGCTTATTATACCAGAGTCCAATGAATTCGTGATAATCTTACTAGGGTCACCTTCAGACCTCCGATATATTTGCACTCACCTACAGGCTTGATTTGTTCCACCGCCATTTAAAGAACCTTTGCTGCTACAACCAGGGATCGAACAACGGATCTTCGTACCAGCCAGCAACGCTCTGCAGTTGAGCTATGTTGAAGAAATTGCAAGCTCCTATCGTTGAAGTGGATTCTGCACAGTTACCTTACAGCTTCATGTAGATCAATTAGTCTAGGGACCGAAAAATTAAGGAGGGGACTAAAGTGAAAATGTACTGTGCATTTAAGTATTATTTTTAACGATCCTAAAAATTTTCGAGTACCACCTAATGACCACTGTGTTGCTTACCTATACTTTTAAGTTTCGTTTTCAATATAAACAATTAAATCGCACCTATACTTGCTGCAAAACTAACTTGACAACAGAGAGGTATAGTAAAAAGTATAAACCTCCGCTAAGTTCCATAATTAGTCAATGCACTCATAATGAGCGTATGAACGCAAAAACTGAGTGATTAGTACACACCATATTCAAATTAGCCTTGCCGCGAGTATACATATTCACTGCGGTACGCACAAACTTACATAGACATAAAGTGTGCTGGCTTTAAACACTTGTTTTCAAAACAGTTTAAAACAGTTTAAGTTTGAAGTCAACTTCAAAACCCAGAAAATCTTGAATAAGGAATAATATAGCTACTATTCTCCTGTAAAGTCGCATAAGATGAGGCACCACAAAATTTCACACTCGCTGTTTTCCAAAACATGGCTGGTACGCGAATAAATCTTTCGAGAACTTTGACCCTCTTACAATCTCTTATATATAAACTCTGGTTTTAGGCCGGAGTAAAAAAATATTTTAATTCAGTTTTAATTTTTTATTCAAATGATTTTAAATTGAATAATGTGATGATGAAACTGAATTATAACTTAAAATAAATCTCCCTACAAATAAAATGTTTTAAATTTTGTGAGGAAAAGCAAAAAAATTAGAGTTTCTTTATAATTATCACTGAAGATTATCAGGATTTTTTATTTGACTGCGGAGATAGTTACTGTAATGTCATCGAGATCACTTTTTGTATTTTTAACACTTTACAACAAAGTTGAAAAGTGTTTATGACTTTGTTCATTCTGTCTGTCTGTCTGTCTGTCTGTCCGTTAGCACGATAACTGCCGTAAAAATGAGTTTATCAAAATGAAATTTTAGTATGTTGTTCAGACGGTCTGTAGGACCTATGGGAATATAAATAAATAATATCACCCAATTAGTTTTTTATTGAACCCGGGTTGAAAAAATGAAATACATTGAACCCTATGGGACCTAATTTTTCAAACATTTTTTAAGTAAATTTAAAATTCACGAATTGCTTCGAAATTTTTAGGAAATATTCACATTATCCCATAGAATATATAAAAAAAAATTCAGTAAAATATGTTAAGTAGTTTTTTAATTAAAAAAATTATTTAATATAGGGAAAAAAACAAATTCAATTAAATTCTGACTTTGGGATATCTTCCAGAAAGAAAAGAGAGAGATATTATATAATAAATATCTCTCCATTTGTTTAAACGTTTTGCATATGGGAGTGGCTTCATATTTTAAAATAAATTTGGTAGATAACAATTTTTCATTTTTTTTAAATTTTATATAACTCTTCATGATAAATTTAATTGATGGCATTTTAAATGCACTTTCCTACGTCCTAGAGAGTTAAAATTTGGTACACGGCTTAAATTTGTTGAACATTTTATTCGACAAAAATTTGATGGATCTTTAAATATAGATCATACATTTTTTTCGAAATGGCCTGAAAATAATCCCCGTTCACTTCTATACATCATTGGTGTAATATTGTTAAAAATTCTGATGTGGACAGCACATGTCTTTCTCTGCAGACTCATATTCGTTCTCTTTATTTATTCAATGATAATTTGAGTTTATCTGCACAACATAAGTATTTTAAATGACATTAAATTTACACGTTAAACTTATATTTGGTTCTCATTTGATAGCTAGACTTATTGTCAAAGGTGGCGTAGCGAAAACGCGAAAAAACTAGAATATCTCAAGAACGGCTAGTCCTAGAGTAATGGGGTTAGTCTTATTCTTTTTGTTGTCAAAAATCACATATAAAATAGGAATTTAATTGATATAATTGAGCACACGTAGTCTTTTATTTTTATATATAACGATTTTTGCTGGCCATTTCGCAAAAATAGCCCGTTCCTTTTTCCCGAATCGTAGTAGAATAACCTACAAATGATTTATATACAAAATTTTGTTAAATTTGGTATATAAATCACTTGTAGGTTATTGAAATATTATACTCCAAATTTTGTTAAATTTGGTTCATTAGTTTTTAGCTAGAGTGGATAAAGGCAATTTCTGCGCCCATTTCGCAAAGAAGGCAGATTCTTTTATTACGAATCGTACTATAATCTAATGAACATCAGGATTTCCCACAAAAAACATACCTACCAAATTGTATGAAATTCGGTCCATTAGTTTTTCAATTAGAGTGGATGTAATATCCACACAGACACACTCCAAATATATACACGAAGAAACATACACAGATACACCCTTACACACACAGACGTCTTCCTAAAAGTAGTTTTTTCGTGTTCTAGAAGTCCCAAAACGTGTAGATACTTTGAAAATTCGAGTTCCGATCTTCGGCACGATTCCAATACTTTGAGTACATACACATACACATATATATTATCTGTGTATTATCTGTGTATCTAAATTCCGTGCCTATGCAATTACAATAGTTGTGATTTTAAATGATCCCTAAACTTTTATTATTTCTTCAAGGAAGCCTAATTTTAACATATGCAGAATGCAAATATCTCAAGCGATTGTAAGATGAATTACATAAGAATTGCTGAATTTTTTTCACACAAAATTATTTAGCTCTGGAGTCTGGAATACAAGTTATATGAATGAAATATTCATTGATTTTGCATAAAGAATCAGATGATTTATATTTCGATACAGTTTTAAATATTTAAGTATAATAAATTACTGTAGTACTGTGATAATGTAAAATATATTACCACTGAATGAATCACATTTTAGAAATTTTTAAATGAAATTACATTTCAGTTGGAAAGTGTTTCATAATCAATGCTTATGCATGATTGATCTTTCTTGTTCTTTTATGATATCGTGCTGATTGTGGATGGATTAATGATTATAATTATTGCATTATTTTTGTTGTATTCGCTTGACTCAGTGGATGCCTTTGTTTTAACCACTTGTGCTTTTTTTTGTTTGTTTTTTTGCCGAAAGCCGTTAGGCAAAAGGTGCCCTCTTTTCTGGTGACATTCATTTAATCATAATATCTTGAGAACAACGACTCGTGAAAATTCGTAAACAATAATGTCAATGTATTTGTAGTTAGAAGAAATTATAGAATATCGGTTTATTAATAAATAGTAATATTTTATTTCTTACGATATTTGACCGCTTTATATAAAACAAGAAAATTCAATTATGCATAAAGCATTAATTATGAAACACTTTCCAAACCCAATTTCATTTATACATCTATAAAATGCGATACATTGAGTGCTAATATTTTTAAAATTATCACAATACTGCAATAATTTATTGTATTTGAAATTTTAAACTTCATCAAAAATAACGAATTTGATTCAAATGACGTCATCGAAATATAAATCGCCTGGCTCTCTGTGGAAAACCCAGGCCGTCCGACTCATCCAAAGGACTTGAGCAACTATTTGGATGACCGGCCCTGGCTCTCTGTTGTTGTTGTTGAGACCCAGACCGTCCGACCTACCAGAAAGGTGTAAGGTAACTGTTTGGACAGCCGGGAAGTGCCACCCAATTTAGACCGGAACCCAGTGGGGGAGACATCCACAGGGACCGTACCCTCCTTCCCCTACCACCAACCTCTCGGAAGGACTTACGGACCCACATGTTTAACGTGATCGTACTCCGCATGAACACGGCGGCAGTTCTGGCAGCGGCGAGAATCGCGCGCTAGCCACTGGGCTGCCGCGCCCGAAAAGAGCCAACAACACGCGGTGTTCCCAGGTGGTCACCCACCCAAGTACTAACCGCGCCCGATGCTGCCTGACTTCGGTGATCTAACGAGAACCGGTGTTTTCAGCACGGTACGGTCGTTGGCCTTGGCCCTGGCTCTCTGTGTAAAAACAGTAAATATTTCATTGATACACTTTTGTTTCATTCATCACAATACTACAATAATTTATTCTACTTAAAAACTTAAAACCATGGGGTAAAAGTAATTTAACACTATGCATAAAACTTCATCGAAAAAGTTTGCCATTAAATCGTGTGCTTCTCTATGTAAAATCAATGAATGTTTCATGCATATCATCTATATTGCAGACTCCAGGACAAAATAATTTTGCGTTAAAGAAATTCAGCAATTCTTATACAACGCATCTTACAGCCTAATTTGTTTACATTCTCCATAAGTGAAAATTAGGTTTCGCTGTAGAAAGAATCAAAGTTTGATGGTCATTTAAACTCAAATATATTATAATTGTGTTGTTTTAGAATACAGATGCACAGAAATTAAGCAAAAATAAAGCCGTTTTAGGACGGATACAACACTAAGTATACATTGAAAAGAACACAATTTTGAAACAAGATGGATGGCATTGATCATTTAAATTCAAATATATTGTGATTGCGATGTTTCAGATTACAGATGTACGGAAATTAAGCAAAAATAAAGCGGGGTTTAGAACGGATACAACACTAAATATAAATTAATTTTTTTTTTAATTACGATTTTGGCACAAGATGGATGCCAAATTTTATTTTGAAGTGGGTCACGTGCTCTCTTCATATAATGGTCGATCTCTTCACATAAAGGGTTGTTGTTGTTGAGACCCAGACCGTCCGACCTACCTGAAAGGTGTAATGTAACCGTTAGGATAGCCGGAAAGTGCCACTCAATTTAGACCGGAACCCAGTGGGGGAGGCATCCACAGGGACAGTACCCTCCTTCCCCTACCACCAACATCTAGGAAGAACTTTTGGACCCACATGTTTAACGTGATCGTACTCCGCATGAATACGACGGCAGTTGTGGCAGCGTGCAAATCCAGCGCGCAAACCATTGGGCTACCGCGCTCGAAATGTGCCAACAGCACTCGAGATTCCCATGTGCTATTATATTAATGGTAGGTTCCCAGGTGTTATTATATTAATGTTTATTTAAAAACTACTGAATATATTTTGCTGAAAATTTTTTATATATTTTATGGGATAATTTGAAGATTCCCTAAAACTTTCGAAGCAATTTGTGAACTTTAAATTCGCTTAAAAAATGTTTGAAAAATTAGGTCACATATGGTTTAATGTATTTCACTTTTTCAACCAGGGTTCAATCCAAAACAAATTTGATGATATTATTCATTTATATTCCCATATGTCCCACAAAAGTTTGAAGAACATACTAAAATTTAATTTTGATGAAGTCATTTTCACGGCAGTTATCGTGCTAACGGACAGACAGACGGACAGAATGAACAAAGTCATAAACACTTTTCAACTATATTGTAAAGTGTTAAAAACGTACAATAACCTGAGAAAATGTGTAAATAGGTGTCTTATGAAAGATGCGAATTTTAATAAAAATATTGCATATTAAAAAAACGTGATTTGAAGTTATTTGTTATAATTATTTACGCTTTTTTTTGTTTAAAAGAATAAGAAAATTGTTGCTCAATTGGATATCCTTTTTCGATCTTATATCTCTGAGCAACTTCTTAGTTTACCTATTGCGATAATGGTAACAAAGCCAATTTAAACCGCTCGATTCGTTTGCGGTATTGCGTGTCCACAGAATCGCATTCATAATTATAATTTATACAACGTTTATTCTTGGTAAGGGTAGACCGAAACGTGCAAATCAATCAAAACCCGAGAATCGGATTTTGATTGATTTGCATGATTTGCAGAAATCCGAGAATGGGATTTTTATAATACTCTACTTTCATATATAAAATGGAAGGAATTAAATAAGAGACTCCTCTGTTTAAATAATGCAGATACAGATAACCGCACTCAATTCCCAAATCGCCTCTAGAGAAAAATATCATTCCGGCGCTCCGATTTTTCCATGCGCAACCATGTTAATTTTACAACGACCGCGTAAGACGTTCTAAATAAGGGTGCTAAATAAAAAAACAATACATGAAATCGAGAAAACGTTCCTTTGCTGAAAAGAGGTAAAATTAATGAATTAAATGCTATCAAAACAAATTTTCACACGCTTTAAGCATTTTCCAACGCGATACATTATAGTCACAAAATAATGGCATGTTTAAAACATGAAAACGATATCATAAAAATTCAAAATGTTAGGATTTTAAAACCCACTACACGTTTTCGAACCTCCATCGACTGCAGACACCTGTTCCTCGGTGTCCCCGACACATGTCCATGATGTCCCCGAAGTTATGTTCATGATGTCCCCGAAGTTATGTCCATGATGTCCCCGAAGTTATGTCCATGATGTCCGTTGTTAATGTTGAGACCCAGACTGTCCGACCTACCAGAAAGGTGTAAGGTAACCGTTTGGATGGCCGGGAAGTGCCACCAAATTTAGACCGGAACCCAGTGGGGGAGGCATCCACAGGTACCGTACCCTCCTTCCCCTACCAACAACCTCTCGGAAGGACTTACGGACCCACATGTTTAACGTGATCGTATTCCGTATGAACACGGCGGCAGTTGTGGCAGCTTGCAAATCCGGCGCGCAAACCACCGGGCTACCGCGCCCGAAAAGTGCCAACAGCACGCGATGTTCAATGATGTCCGTGAAGTTATGTTCGAAAGTTCATGACCCCAAAGTTATCTATCACCTGCTCAATAAATGTAATTTTAAAATGGCGAAATTTTGGCCGAATTTCAACACTAAACTTTGTAACTTTTAAACTAATTTTAATTTTTTTTTTGCCGAGATTCAACGTCACACATAGAGACACAGTTTGTATTATGTAAGATATATTGTAAGGAAAGTAATAGATATCTTTTCTTAAACTGGAAATGCTCCATAACCTATCATTTAGTGGCTGATATAACCTTTAACAATCATAACGAGTGGCACATGCCAAATCAAACTAGTGCTTACTCAAGTGTTCTTGTGATCGTTTCATTGTCTTTAAATGTTGAATCATTATTTGAAGGTCATTAAAGAAAGGATAATACTCAGTCCGTCTGCTCGAATCAATCGTATGTTCTTAACAGGAATGGATGCTAGGAACTTTAGATAATTACGTTCTTCAACAGTACACTTGCTTTTCTATGTTTTATGGATATATTATCAAGGAGGGGAGCCCCTTGCTGAGATATCGTCATGCCAACTGAAGCCATCGATTTTATTCCCTACAATATTGAGACCCATACCCTCTCAGAGCATCTACTTTGAGAACGTATTGATCTAATGATGTCAAAAACATGGGATTGTTTTCACCTGCCCCTACAACTTCAATAATTCAACGCCAGTACACTAATGGGATGATGATTTTTCCTCCTGAAATCATAACTTCTATCCGCTTTATCATAATGACCGGGATAAGTTTCAACACATAAATGGCAACACCAGAAGAGTAAAATCAAATATTTTAATAAATTTGTATAAGGATTACTACTTTTTAAATAGTTTAATATTTAGAAGTTTAACCCTTTATCCATTTGTCATATTTTATTTGCAAAGCATAAGTGGTTCCTATTGTGCTTATGTTATTTTTTAAAGGCCCGGTGTTTATGGGAAATGATGATCCCTTCCCCCTCACTTTGGCAACGGTAGATCTCTACTTTTATCTTTAGCGAATGGCAACATTGATCTTGTCATTTAATGCTCCATTTGGTAGTACATTTGAAGAGTATTTTAAGGTATTTTTGTTTCCTTTCTAATTTTTGATTCTTTATGCTTGTAGTCCAAATAACACGAGTTTATAGATAAAATCTAACTCGTGTTTCCGAAACAAGCATTTTTTGTGTTCATTTCGATTAAATATTTCAACTTGAAAAATAATTTTTTTGAAATGAATAATTCTTAAGCCTAGTGTTTCACCACGTCTAATGCTTTAATGCATGGTATTTTTTGTATTCCTATTTTCGATTCTACACCATTGATATTTGTTGCTCATCTTTAACTTGATGACTAGTAATATGCTTTTAATTCTCCTCATGATGGTTGTATTTATGTTAAATGCTTCTTTGTAATATGTAGGCAATTTTTAAGTTAGTGTATTATGAGTTACAACATCTCTTTACTGTCATTGGATTTTCATCTTTTATATATATATATATATATATATATATATATATATATATATATATATATATATATATATATATATATATATAAAAATTGAAGGATTTTAATCGAAAATTATGCATAAACTACTGTATGTACAAAAAAACCCATCTCTAGCATATCTGTTACAAATGAGTAACTATAGGCCAAGACTAAGGATAAAGATAGAAGGTAACATATCACTACAATGGAAAGGGGGATGAGAAGAATATTAGGATTCAAAAATCACAATTAAAAGTATATAAAAGTAAATAAAAATAAAACTCGGCAAAAATGAGAATAGGCAATAATAATCAGCTCAAGATAAGAGATTAAGAATAGAGAACAATCAATTGAAACTACACAATATATATATATATATATATATAATATATTCTATCATTGGACTTTCAAGTTATGATTAATATATATACATATATATATATATTCTTCTATGAAAAGAACATTAATCCAAACTTGCATAATATGCACATATTTATATATTTAGGTAACATATATATATATTATGTGTATCCCTTAATAATAACCCTATATTATTTAACTTTTATCCTAATAATTTACAATTAAATGCAAGTAATAATGACTCTAACGTTGCAAACCTTTTAGATTTAAATTTAGATTTGCAAAATTGTAATAAGGCTATAAACTCGTATGATAAAAGACAAGATTATGAATTTAATACATCAAAATTTCAACATTTTGACTCAGTCACTATATCAGTTCACTATATCAGTTTTTAGAAATATTATAATAAACCAGGTTCTTTGAATCAATAAAATTTGTGATGAAAATTATAAATTAGCATATTTTATGTCATTATTGAGTACAGCGACTAATAATGCATATCCTCCCAAATTAGTTATTAAAATTTTCAACTCAGCGTATCAACTTCCACTCGTTCCAAGACTACTTTTCCAATTATAGTGGCTAACAAAAAAAATATATATAATTATTTATTAATGATATAAATAAATAAAAATGAAAAATAATAAAATAAGCAAACAAAATTTAGAAAAATCGGAAAATAAGATACATTACTATTAATGATTTGAATTTTATTTTCTCTAAAAAATTGTAACTTTAGCCTATTTGAAACTACGATTTGAGCGCCCTTATAATAGTGTATAGTATCATTCTCGTTTATCCATTTCTTCTATGAATCACTTGCGTAGAAAAAATTTTCATATTTGCTTCATGTCCATATTATGTTTTCCTTATACGGGTAATTGTCCTGTCTCCTGTTCTGACTCACTGGACGGGTCTGGGAGTATCGCTGTGAACGTTCTTACTGCCTCCTAGGTAGTATTTCGTAATGTTCATTCCTGTGCTTCTAGAATTTTTTATATTTCTGAGGTTGATCGCATACACGTGGTGAAAGAAGGGTTCTTGCCACAAGGAGATACAAATTTTCCAAATGTTCCTTATCTTCATTTTTTTCATCTTTCGGTGCCTGTAGTCTGAGTTTGGACATTTACTGTAATATACTACTGTCCAATCT
Organism: Amaurobius ferox; assembly: GCA_951213105.1. Lineage (NCBI taxonomy): Eukaryota > Metazoa > Arthropoda > Arachnida > Araneae > Amaurobiidae > Amaurobius > Amaurobius ferox. The sequence continues at coordinate 123,277,778 of OX578142.1, read as the reverse complement.
GAAACAGGCATTTGTTTGGGTTAATTAGAATTAAATACTCAGACCTGAAGATGAATTTAATTCTTTTTAATCTTCGAGTTTGGGCCGGTGCTGATTTTTTCTATTAGCGGCATTATGGCCGTGGTTTTGCTTCTATGGTGATGTTAATATTTCACGATTACTTGAAGTAATTATTTTTGTTATTACATCTTTCTAATATATATATATATATATATATATATATATATATATATATATATATATATAAATTTAAATTTTTTAATCAAAAACTATGCAAACTACTGTAAGTACAAAACCATCTCTAGCATATCTGTTACAAATAAGTAACTATAGACCAAGGCTAAGGATAAAAATATTAGGTAACTTATCACAATAATGGTATGAGGATGAGGGGATTATTAGTATACATAAGTCACAATTAAAAAGGTATATATATATATATATATATATATATATATATATATATATATATATATATATATATATATATATATATATATATATATATATATATATATATATATATATATATATATATATATATATATATATACACATATATATATATATATATATATATATATATATATATATATATATAATATAAAATATTTGTCAAAATTACCAATATCCGGAAGTATTTGTAAATAATATTATTAATAATTTCAAATATACCACGTAAGAATTTTACACATGCATTATTTATCCTTGATTGGATAACTCATTTTTGTGAATTTCACTATTTCTTATCACCTAACTTACCACTTGGCCTGAGTCTCATACTGTTTACTATTTTCGAAAGACTAATTTCCACTTGTCCTGAGTCCTATACTGATTACTATTTTTGAAAGTCTCCATACGAATTATGTTTCGTTCAAATGTATTCATTCCTGTGTTCACTCACATTGACGAAATGAGGAGAAATGCTCAGTCGCATGTTCAACCTACACGTGGTAACAGTGCCTGTGGGTTAATATTTCTTTTTTTTATATTTCTGATTTATAATAATTGGTTTATATTTTTTCTCCTTCCACTAGCCAGTAGACAGTTCCAATGGTGTCTATAGTTAAATACTATAGTCAGAAACTGGCTATTCTATCAGTTTTAATTCGAATTGTATGGCTGTCCTGATGAGAATGCAATTTCGAACTAACCGCCATTTTCTGTGTAGTTGCAATTGATTGTTCTCAATGTCTTAATCTTTCATTTTGAGCTAATTATTATTGCCTTTTCTCATTTTTGCCGTGTTTTCTTTTTCATTTTTTTGGTTACATTTACATATACTTTTTAATTGTGATTTTTGTATACTAATATTCTTCTCATCCCCCTTTCCATTGTAGTGATAAGTTATTTTCTATTTTTATCCTTAGCCTTGGTCTATAGTTACTTATTTGTAACAGATATGCTATAGATGGTTTTTTTTGTACATACAGTAGTTTATGCATAGTTTTCGATTAAAATCTTTCAATTTATATATATATATATATATATATATATATATATATATATATATATATATATATATATATATATGTAAATCCCTTTGCATCGTCGTCCGTAATTGGAATTTTTGAAATTTTTACCTTCCCTGCAATATATGATAATGTTTAGGGAAAATATTGGTATCTTGTCGAAAATCGCAGCTCGAGTTTTCAGCAAATCTACACGTTTAGGGACCCGTTTAGGCCCGCAAAATTTGTGTGTATCCACTCTATACTGACAAACTAATGGGCCAAGTCATACAAAATTTAGTAGATAAAGTCGCTTGTGGGATACTGTAGTGCTGGTTAGATTTTGGTGCGACTTGGAAAAAGGAATCAGCCTTTTTTTTGCGAAATGGTCAGCAAATTTTAAATATCCTATCTAAAATAAAATACTACATATGCTCAAATGTATCCATTAAATGCTTGTTTTATACGTAATTTTTGACGACTGATGGAATAAGATCCACCCCATTACTCTAAGTTAGACCATTCCCAAGATATTTAAATTTTTAATGTTGAAGGACTGAAGGCGTTTTTCATTGCAATTAAAAATCTATTTAATGAAATATCTTAAAACTTAGTAGTTAAGTTTCTTGATGATTATCCGGGTGCTGATTAGATTTTGATATTATTCGGAAAAGTATAACCAACTCTTTTTTGCGAAATGGCCCGCAAAAATAGTGACTAAAATTTTTGAAATATATTAATTAAGTACTTGTTCTTCTGGTAAATTTTGACAACTAAGCAAATAAGATTGATCCCCATGACTGTAGGATAAACCATTCTCGAGATATTTTATTTTTTTGGAATTTTGAAAAACTGAAGAATTTAAAGTGAATTAAGTTGCCAAATGAAACGAAGATGCAATACAAAGGCAAATTGGATATAATATCAGAAAAGTATCCGTGTTATTTTCTGCAATTAAACTCAATTTAATGCATAATGCAATGAAAAATGACAAAATGAATTTGAATCTGCAGAGAAAGTCAAGTGTTGCCCACATCAAATTGTTTATTTTGTCGTTGATCTGGAAGCTAAGTAGGATCAAATGAGACCACAACCGAGATTCTGGATGGAGTGGAAGTGCTCGATCACTTTGAATAGTGATTTTGAATTTTTTTATTTGTTGCTTTGCATTGTCACCCCTAATTCGAATTTTCAAAATAATAAATTTTTTCGTTGACCTGGCATCTGATACAAATTGAATAAGACCAAAACCAAGATTTTAGCTAGAGTGAACATACTCCATAATTAAGTAAAGTGGTCTTAAGGATTTTTTTACTCCTTTGCATCGTCACTCCTCAATAGAATTTTAAAAATTCTAGATTTTCCCCGTGACCTCGAAACTAAGACAGATCCAATGACACCCAAACCAAGATTCTAGCTATAGTGGAAGTGCTCGATAATTTTGTTACATCACCCACTCACTCACTCACTCGCTCACTTACTCACTCACTCACTCGCTCACTTACTCACTCACTCGCTCACTTACTCACTCACTCACTCGCTCACTTACTCACTCACTCACTCGCTCACTTACTCACTCACTCACTCGCTCACTTACTCACTCACTTACTCGCTCACTTACTCACTCACTCACTCGCTCACTTACTCACTCATTTACTCGCTCACTTGCTCACTCGCTCACTTACTCACTCACTCACTCACTCGCTCACTTACTCACTCACTCTCTCACTTACTCACTCACTCGCTCACTTACTCACTCACTCCCTCACTTTCTCACTTACTCACTCACTCGCTCACTTACTCACTCACACGCTCACTTACTCACTCACTCTCTCACTTACTTACTCACTCACTCGCTCCCTTACTCCCTCACTCACTCGCTCACTTACTCACTCACTCCCTCACTCACTCGCTCACTTACTCACTCATTCGCTCTCTTCCTCACTCACTCGCTCAGTCACTTACTCACTCACTCACTCACTCACTTACTGACTCACATACGAAAAGAAGTTCAATAAATTTCTATGAATGAAGTTCTATAAATGTAAATAAATAAAGTTCGATAAATAAAGCGAAGACTGTTTCATTTTCCAGTCGAAGTTATTACTAGTATTTATTAGTATGTAATGCAAATAAATAAGAGAAAAAAAATCTGATGTGGGCAACACATGACTTTCCTTATATAATGCAATGAATTTACTACTTTTACAGTTAAAAATAATGTTATTCTTATAGTAGATACTTATATTCTTTCCAAGATATTGAATTTTCGTCAATTAGTCGTCATTTTCATTGATTTAGCGTCATTTTTATCTATTTGGCAAGATTTTCGTTAATTTGGCAACATTTAAAAAGTCGCCAAGTTGGCGACATTCCACCAAATTTGTTGCCAAAATCTCGCTAAGCGTTATGGACGGAGAAATAAGATATCCTTATACCAGATAAATGACTATTGGCATTCAAATAAGAAAGTATTACTCAAAGTATCTTTTCTCATGAATGGAACGAGCTAGATCCACGAGAATGATGTCACTAAATTTATCGCAGGATATCACATATGAAAAGTGAACATGTTTCTCAACAGTTAATATATTTTTTTAATTTATGGGGTTTTTTGATAAATTTATTTGAAAAATGTGCAATATCTCGAGAACGGATCATGCTAGCGTTCTAAAGTTTATGTCAATCGTTTTCTAAGGAAAAATTACATAAGAAATGTCTATTTGCGTAACTTTATTAAAGGTTTTGATTTTTTGACGATTTTTTCAAAATTTCACTCGAAAATTTAGGGGGGTTCTGAACATTTGACTGCGTTTAAAAACAATAGGCTTCCAATATTCACGGATTGTGATTTTTGTACTAAATTTCATTCGAATCTCTCCATTCGTTCGTGAGATATCGTCTCCACAAACTCACTGAACCCCCCCCCCCCGCCACACACACACACACAGACATCACCTCAAAAATGTTTGATTCGTGACCAGGGATGCTTGAAACGTGCTCTCCCGTCAAAAACCCGAATTCGAATTTTCGACCCCCGTCACAATACTTTCCTTATACATTATGTATATAAGGAAAGTAATGATGTTTCATTTTCCAATGGAAATTATTACTAATATTTATTTGTATATAATGACAATGTATAAATTTGGGAAAGCCATGAAAAGAATTGTTGAGCAACATTTAAATTATGCTTGAAAGATTATTCGTAATTCTTTCGAAGATATCAAATGAGACGGAAAATTTTCGATAATATTAAGAACGGGGCAACGTTCAATCTCGCTAAGTTTCCATGTCCGAATTCAAGTGTTATATTATACTTGGCGTGAAAAACGCCGATATTCAGGGGTCTGTAGCTCATCCCCTAAAATAGCTAAAACTTGATTATTGTTTTCTATAATACACTGACAAAGCTGAGAGAAACAAATTAAAAAAATTACATTTCGTGCCGAAGCAAACCTGATAAAAATGGCATGGTACTTACGATTGCCGTTCCGTCCTTAATTTTTTCTTCGGTGTTGAAGGACTAACGGTCTTAACAACTTAACCGATTTTAATGAATGTTGGTTCATCTTGTGTGTTCTGGTAGGAGTTACATTTCTTTTAAACCTTGAAGATCAATTTTAGGCAAGTTTCCGTCTCGCCAAGTGTCACGTTCGAAACCGTAGCTGGTGCAACCGTAGCTGGCAAATGTTTTTTTTTATACTTGGCGTGAAAATCTCAATTTTTAGTAGTCTGTAGCTCAGCTCCTACGATAGCTGAAACGTGAATTTTTCTCAATAAAATAAATAAATATTTGCTATTGGTGCGGCAGCACCTGAGAAAAATTTCTTTGAAATGGCACTTTTTACGATTGTCTTTCCGGCTTTATTTTCCTTCTGTATTAACTAACCTACAGCCTTAACTAAACCCATTTTAATGAATGGTGGCTAATTTTGTGTGTTTTTCTATTAGGAGGTACATACTTTTTTTTTAAACTGAGAAATACATTTGATTTAGAATTTCAAAAATTGAAAAAAATGATGGTCAGCAGTAAAGTATAATTTGTGCAAAGCGTTTTACATCATATTAGTCAGTTTGATAAATAATTCTACACATAGTGTTGAAATCTCACAAGAACACCACTTCATGGTATAAAACACCCTGCCAAGTACAAAAACAAAAAACTCATTCCAAAAAAGTTATGAAATCTCAAAATGGTTTGCACCAATATTCCGCAGGATCGGAGCTATACTTTCTGATCTAGGATACCCTGCAGAAGTATCCTAAATTTACAGTGTACCATAGACTGAAAGTACAGCAGTGGAATTAGAGAACTTGGATCATATCGTCCTGAGATCCTATACACCATGATGTTGTTGTTGTTGAAACCCAGACCGTCCGACCTACCAGAAAGGTGTAAGGTAACTGTTTGGACGGTCGGGAAGTGCCACCCAATTTAGACCGGAACCCAGTGGGGGAAGCATCCACAGGGACCGTACCCTCCTTCCCCTACCACCAACCTCTCGGAAGGATATACACCATGATGTGGTGTTTCTGTGAGATTTATCAGTATGTAATACAAATGCTTAGATTTGGGAAGGCTATAAAAGGAATTACTGAGAGACGTTTTCATATTGTTTAAAAAAAAGTCATGACACATTTCGAAAATTTCAAATGAAACAGAAAACTTTTAGTCATAAAATCTTTTACTAAAGAACTAAAATCTAGTAGCTAGTTTCTATTTGATGCTAGTTTCTGTTAAAATGCTAGTTTCTATTTAATGCTAGTTTCTATTTAATGCTAGTTCCCATTTAATGATAGTGTCTATTTAATGCTAGTTTCTATTTAATGCTAGTTTCTATTTAATGCTAGTTCGCATTTAATGCTAGTTTCTATTTTATGCTAGTTTCTATTTAATGCTAGTTTCCATTTAATGCTAATTATGGCATTATTTTTTATACAATAGTATTTCCAGAAATAATATCTGTAATTTCGAGTAGAGTAGCTAGAATCTAATAAAAGAGTGGAGTTTGTGGCTGAATTGGGGGTTAGAGTACTAAATTTCATTTTCCAAATATACCCTATCGTTATATATACCTAACTGTTTAACCAATAGAGGGTTATGACCCGGAACCCACTTGCGTACGTCATTGGAAATTTTTTATAGAACAAAATCAGTAATGTATATAAAATATTAAATATTATATGAAATACATTTTCGAGAATTTAGTAAGAAAAATAAAATAGACATTATGTTCTTTTATGCAACGAACTTCATCTTATTTCATTCTGCATGCAATAAAATAGGTTGTTCTGTGTAAAGAAAACGTCAGATAACTACATAGCATAAATACCTTTTATGCGTAGCACGCAAGAATGTCTGACCTCGAAATAAGAAACCTTGCAAACGTGTGCGGACTTCACAACCTATCCAAGTCACAAATTGTTACATTGTGCCACTCAAGTGGGAAAAACCGTGAGAAAGCTAACAACAAAACTTTTTGAATATCAACTTTTTCCGCCCCGAGAAAACATAAATTGTAGCATTATCAGACATTTACTTTGATTATTATTCTTTATTTTTGGAAAATATATTGGGCAACTAAGCTAGAAATTGATGGAGAAATAAGTTAAAGAAATTCATTCTTTATTATTAGCACTTTAAATATAATATTTATATATTAAGGTCATTTAAAGAAGCGCCTTAGTGGCAAGAGTGAAGTAATTGTTAGCATGAAAGGATGCAATCTAAGAAGCCCGGGTGCGAGCTTTGGTTCTGACTTATTATTTTCTATTCAAATTAAATACATAACTCTACAATTGGAACATGAACTAAACTATGGTGTAGTTACGGTCGGATGATGTTGATTGTAATAAATAACGTGTAGGGCATAATTTCAGAAACCTGGATTCGATCCAGAGTCCAGGCCCATTATTACTTTCTGTTGAAATTAAGCCTAATATACTTTATAAAGTTACAAAATAATCACCTAAGCTGTTCTTCAAAAGTACATAGACTAAAATTAAACTGACTAAAATTTAGATTTAAACTGAATCATAATACACAGGATAGGAAATCAAGAAAAATTGATTTACGCTTTCTTATAGCCACAAATATACCCCTGATTAAATAAACCCACTTTCTTAACTGGCTAATAAGGGCACTTTTTTGTAATTATTTTGTTCTTAACGCGAAATATTTTATTTAAATTAAAATATTTATGGCCAATATTTTATTAACATTTTTATAGCTAAACTACTGGGAACCAATGATTTATTAAATACTAAGATTGATTTATTGGATAATAATTATGAGATTATTGATAAATAAATAAATAATTACATTAAGAATTAAATAAATAAATAATGTAATAAATAAATAAATTGTAACATATTACGTATCGAAACCTTATAACAATGATTAATCAAATACTGCAAGAATATTTATATAAATAAATTTATATAAAAAGTCTATCTGCACAAAATGTCATTGTATTCATCAAAAATTAAATTTGAAGCTTCTAAAGTGATAATGAATAAATTTATCAGGATGAGATTCAGCCTTACAATTTTATAATAAATTGACTATAGATGGCTACTAAATTGTGTTTTGTCACATAACCTAAATATCCTATGAAATTGATTAATTAAAATGATTTCGTATACTTGTTTACTTATACAGGAGTTAAAATTGATAATTTTGTGTATTTTAGAAGGAAAGCTTATCCTTTTGTCAAAAATATTTGACAAAAAGAAAAATTTATTATCAAGAGAGAGAGAGAAAAAAATCTAAAATATTAACACTAGATGTGACATTGCTCTCATTGGGGAATAAAAGATAAATTAGAGGGATAGGAATTAAAATCAATAGCATTTGATGGAGATGTCTTGATCAGTAGGCCATTATATGTATATATATATATATTTGAGTACAGCGACTAATAATGCATATCCCCCCAATTTTGTTATTAAAATTATCAACTCAGTGTATCAAATTTCACTCGATAACATCCTAGAAAACATTCCCAATTATAGTGACTAACATAAAGGAGAGAGAGAGAGAGAGAGAGAGAGAAAAAAAATATATATATATATATATATATGTATATATATATATATATATATATATATATATATATATATATATATGTATATATATGTGTATGTTATATATAATTATTTATTAATTATATAAATAAATAAAAATGAAAAATAATAAACTAAGTCAAAAACATTAGAAAAATCAAAAAATCGGAAAATAAGATGCATTAACATTAATGTTTTGAATTTTATTTTCGCAAAAAAATGTAACTTTTGTCAGTATTGAAACTACGTTTTGAGCGCCCTTATAATGGTGTATAGTGGCATTCTCGATTATCCAGTTTTCCTATGAATTACTTGTTTAGTAGGAATTTTTATCTATGATTCATATTCATATTCAGTTCTGCATGTTTGGGAAGTTGTATTCTGAATTGCTTGTCCAGTCTCCAGCTTAGACTCACTGGACGGGTTTGGGAGTAGTTCCGTGAACGTTCGTACTGCCTCCCTGGTAGAATTTCGACTTGTTCATTCCGGTGCTTCTAGATTAAGCTGTTGAGGTTGATCGTGTATACACGTGGTGGGGAAGAAGGATTCATGCCGCATGGTAATACAATTTTCTTAATGTATCCTTTTTTCATTTTTTCATTTTTTGATGTCTGTAGTCTGAGTTTAAGCATTTATAGTAATGTACTATTGCTTAATCTGAAACAGGCATTTGTTTGGGTTAATTAGAATTAAATACTCAGACCTGAAGATGAATTTAATTCTGATTAATCATCGAATTTGGGAAGGTTCTGTTCTTTTCTCTTATCGGCATTATGGCCGTGAATTTGCTTCTATGGTGATGTTAATATTACATGAATTGTATTTTTATTTTTTTATTTTTACATAATTCTTATTATTACATTTCAAATATATATATATATATATATATATATATATATATATATATATATATATATATATATATATATATATATATATATATATATATATATATATATATATATATATATATATATATACATATATATATATATATAAATGATAATAATCGAAAGCTATTCATAAACTACAGTAAGTACAAAAAACCAATCTGTAGCATATCCGTTACAAATAAGTAACTATAGACCAAGGCTAAGTATAAGAATAGTAGGTAACTTATCGCTATAATGGTAAAAGCGAATGAGGGGGGAAATTGTATACAAAAATCATTATTAAATAGATAAATATGAAAGAGCAAACATGGCAAAAATGAAAAAAGGCAATAACAATTAGCTCAAGCTAAAGGATCAAGACATGGAGAACAATCAGTTGAAACTACATAAAATATGATGGTTAATTCGGAATTACACATGCTTCAGGACAGCCATATAATCTGAATTAAAACCGAAAGAATCACCAGTTTCTGACAATGGCGATAGTATTTCACTATAGACCCCATTAGAACTGCCTACTGGCTAATGGAAGGATGAATAATAAAATCCAAAAGAATTAAAGAACAGAAATATAAACTTACATGTACACTCATCACGTGTGAGTCGAAATGTTTGCAGCCGAACATACAGCAACAGCACACTACATCTAACCGTTAATGCGAGTGGAATCCGGAATAATCATAATAGAGAATGTGAACGGAAAAGTTTTAACTGAAGTCTCAAAAATAGTAATCAGTATAAGACTCAGGTCAAATGTAAGGTTGGCTTATAAGAATCAGTGAAATTCACAAAAATGAGTTATCAAAGCAAGGATAAATAATGCAATTGTAAAATTATTACGTGGAGTATTTGAAATTATTAATAATATTAACAAAAATTTCCGGATAGTAGTAATTTTGACAAATGCATTTAAGATTATTGATATGGAGATAGTGAAACTACGGATCTGAAAGTCGATGTATTCGAAATAGCTGGTTTAAAATGGTGTTTCTAAAAAAATTGAATAGAATTACAAGATCGATATAATAGCAGCTTAATGATACTGAAGGTGTAAGAATCTTTTTTATCATATAGATTGGTAATAACATGATTATGGAGGATATCTAAATTTATGTCTAAATAATTTACGGTTTTTGCAAACACTAGGCTCATTAGGGATTAAATCTAAGTTAAAAGAGTAAAAATCAATAATAATTGGATATATATATATATATATATATATATATAAACACTGCGGGCCATTAAATTTGCTACACCATGAAGGCGGCATGCAACAAACGTCAAATTTGCATGAAATGTACTACATGCTGGGATATGCAAATGATTAGCATTGCAGCGCATGCGCACAAAGCAAATATGAGTAACGTCATCTATATTCTGTATAAAAGGGAAGATAGCACAGCGGGTTTCTCATTCGGAAATCCCATTTGAACGTTGGTTGTTTGTGTGAAGGTCGTGTTATGCCTCGTGTAAGAAGCAGAAACTCCTACCAGCACATGTCGAAATTCGACCGCGGCAGGATCGTGGCCTATTGGGACTGCGGTTTATCGTTTCGCTACATTGGTACTCGCGTTGGTCGGGATCCTATGACTGTCAGACGAATATGGAATCAATGGGTCTAGGAGGGCCATACTGAACTCCATGCGGGATCTCAGCGGCCCCGAGCTACTAACGCCCGAGAGGACAGACATGTTGTCCTATCGGCCTTGCGAGACGTCACGTAACCTGAGTCAGGAACTTGACTCGTTTGTAGGACGACAAGTGTCCGCACGGACAGTGCAACGACGTCTGAAGCACCACGGACTGTCAGCACGGCGATCATTGTTGAAGTTTCCCTTGACGCAGCAGCAGCGACAGGCGCGCCTACAGTGGTGCGACGAACGACGACATTGGACACAGGAGTGACACCACGTCGTCTTTTCAAACGAATCCCGGTTCTGCTTACCGAGGAGACACCGAGGCACCGAAGAGAACGAACATTGCCAGCTTGCATTGGTCATCGTCATACGAGCCCTGCACCTGGCGTGATGGTATGGGGTGCCATTGGGTACACATCCCGGTCTCTCCTTGTTCGCATAACCGGTAATGTGGACAGCCGCCGTTGCATTTCTGACGTGTTAAGGTCCGTGGCTGTGCCCTATCTTCGAGGTCTGCGTGACGTCATCTTTCAACAAGATAATGCACACCGCATATTGCCCGTGCTGTCCTGACCTTCCTCGATACAGAGGGTATTCGACTGTTTCCCTGGCCAACACGTTCTCACGATCTGTCACCCATTGAGAGCATCTGGTCATGGGTTGCCGAGAGACTGGCATGCCACCATTCGCCAGCCACTACGATTGATGAAATATGGCATAGAATTGAAGCCGCATGTAATAACGTATCCGTATCTGTCATCCAAGCTCAATTCGACTCGATGCCCAGCCGGATTACAGCCGCTGTTGCTGCCAGAGGTGGCAGTTCTATGTACTGCATTCTGTATGCTGTGTACCCCAAACCACCAGCAAATTTAATCATGTCTTTCTCCCATTATACTGTATATGTACAATAAAAATTTTAATGGCCAGCAGTGTATATATATATATATATATACATATATATATATATATATATATATATATATATATATATATATATATATATATACTGTATATATATATACATACATATATATATATATATATATACATATATATATATATATATATATATATATGAATTTCCACTATGCGAAAATTATATATATATATTTTATTTTAAGCAGCAATTTAGTATATTTGAAGGCGATTGTGCCTTATCAATTCTAGCTAATCTATATTTATATTTATATGAAAAATATATAATCAGGGTTTGCATGATATGCTCATGTACAGATAGATATTTAGATGATATTTTATGTATATCCTATAATAATAATCCTAATATGGTTTTTGACTTTTATCTTAATAATCTTCAATTGACTGCTAGTACTAATAATTTTAATGCGTACACTCTAACTGCTGCTAAAGAATAAAATTAAAATTAAATGCAGTATATAATACAAAATTAATAATATCGAATTAATATTACTGAATAAGATCGATGACTCAAATTGACTGATTCAGCAATCTTTCTCTGACGAGTGAAGGTTGTGCTTTTTGTGTGTCCTGACAAAGAAGACTGTTCTTTCCTTTGAAACCGGTCGGTATAATTAACTCTGCATTATATGGCGCTTTCAATTTTAATGTTGAAGAATGCTAATATTTTATATTTAAACTTAGTTATACAAAATAATGAACTGGCCATAAACTTATATGATAAAAGAATATATTTTAAATCTAATACTTGTAAAATTCAGCATTTTAAATCTTGTTTGCATCTCCCTATTTCTAGAAACTATATTTTAAACCAGACTGTTAGAATAAATGAAATTGTTTATGATAAATATATAGATTAATACTTCTATAGAATTTTTTGAAAACTGCAACTGATAATGAGTTTTCTCTCCAATTAGTCATTGTATTATATTAACTCAGTGTATCAACTACCACTCGGTATAATCTAAGAAACAAATTCGAACTATGGTGGTTTCCATTAAGTTAAAATTTTAAAAATGCATTATTCTTAATTGTGTGTATCTATTAAAATGAAAAATTAATAAAATATAACAAAAATTGTAAAATAATAAACAGAAAATAATATTAATAAATTTTTAATATTTTGTATAGTTATTTTATTTAAAAATATGTAACTTCAGCCAGCTTTAAGCGACAATTTGAAGCCCTCATTTTGGTGTTCTTGACATACACTATTATTCAATTTTCCTGTGCCTCGGAATTATTAGTGTAACCTTTCTGTATTTTATTCCTGTTCATTCTATTTACACTTTCTAAATTACAGTAGTTTATTCCCACCACTTAATTCATGGTTAAGGCTTCATTGAAAATCTTTTCTACCTCCTGTTAACTCTATAGTCACCATGGACCACTCATTATATATCCTCCATTCTTATTGGGCTTGCTGGCTGTGTAAGTATCCAGACAGAGTGAAACTGAACTCGATTCACTCTGTCTGGATACTTACACATAGTTCCTGATAATTGCTTGATTGCTTTACTTTTCAATCATATTTTTCTAATTATGCTTGACGATTTAGCATATGGTGTTTATAGTTTCTAACTATCACCATATTCAGAAACATTTTTTTTCGGTTAATTTGAAACACAAATGCCCAGTCTTGATAAGTAATCTATTCAGAATTAACATCCAACTTAGGCTTACCGCTATTCCTCATTTTTAGGCAAGATAGCTTAATATGCAATATATATCTACAGTACAGTTTGTGAGACCAAATACAGCAATATATATTTCAAGTAATTCAACAAGCTGAACAAAGGATTCAGAAGAATAGACTCCAGGATTGGCATTTGAGTTGAATGATGTTTACTACCCATAAATCCATCAATTTGCAATATCATCAATGAGTTGGAAAGTCATGATGCCTACATGGGCTTAACCCATGCTTCCGGGAATGACCCGAAGAAGCTACATCAAGAAAGGGGGAGTCCAATCAGGACCAGCCCTAAGCCACCATGCAAAACAAAGCAATCAAACACATGGAAGGTGTGTTTCCATGTGGAAAAGTAAAAAATAAATTAAGATTATCTAACGACCGAAAACAGAGCAGATTGAAAAAGATCTTCGAGCTATGAGGACGATAAACATATATTGAAATAATGTTCGTTGTAACGAAAAATAAAATGTAATGCTCTAGAAATCAACACGCTCGTGATAACTGCATGTAAAAACATGCATTTATATATGTGGTAACAGACATATGCTTTCAATAGTGTATGGTGTTTTTATTAATTCATTGGTAATGGCTGCCACTAAAGTAATTTTCTGAACTATTCATAAGAATGCTGGAAGAATAATACAAACTTCCACATTCCCCAAGTTTCAATATTACCCCCAACTTACCACTTACGCTTTTGGTTTCTGAACAATCGTTCTAAACGTTCCGATGCACACTAAACTCCATTTCAGGACACATATGACTAATGACGGAATATATGAAGCTCTCCCCTTTGTATTACAAAATGTTTCCCCTCTACTCATTCTTTCAATTATCTTTATTACTTCAATTTCCTTTCCATCGATCTCTACTTACAACGGTACCTTGAATCGCAAGGCCAGAAAACCTGTGTCACGCTATTGTCTATAACAGCGTGATAAATTAATAATTTGTTTCGCGTCCTTTACCTCCTGTGGACATTTTTAAAAACTTGGAACCATTTGTAACCCTTACAGTGCTCCATTTTGTGCCTAAAATTAGACTTCCTAGAACTACCCTAATATTTCGATTATTTCTATTATTTGACCTTTGAGGTTTTATTGCAAGTACCTTGAAGTATTTGATATAAGAATTGGTGTGATAGGAAACAGTAATATAAAGGCTCCTTGTAAATAAAGATTCTTAAAGGTAAGATAATACTCCCTTGCAAGAGAAAGTTCTTTATTTGCACTACTTGTTAAAGAACCACGAAGGTCCAGCACACAGTTTGACACTTCTCTCTGATCTGAAGACAAAATGACACACCGTGACTTGACTTCATGGTTCGGGGTCAACGTCATACAACTACTAGGTCATATATTGACAATTTATAATATATAATAAATATATAATATCAAATGGATATATTTTACCATATAAAATTATCTATGAATATATTTATACAATTTTTATGAATGATATGAATTTTAAAATGCATCTATTTTTCAATTTTAATCCCTTAATGCTCTGTTTATTTTCTGGGTAAAATTGCAAAACACTGGAATATGATAAGACGTTGAATGAATAAGAAAATTAAATACTATATTAGTATGTAAAATGTAAAGAAAATTATTATTCTAGTTAACTGTTAGTTAAACATATTATTTCTCAATTTTTCTTATTTGGTAACGGTATATAATATTCAGTTCTTTTTATACTTACCACTATATATTAAATTTAATGGGCTTCAAATGTCTAACGTACTTTAGAAAAATTTGAACTTTTGCTAATGATATCGTATAATATACAAAATATTTAGCGTTTATTATTTAATAGATTTCCGTTTACAAACTAAAATAGTTTATTGTGTAACAGATGAAAAGTATGCTCATGAGGGAATAGGAACATCAAAAAGAGAAATTCGTGAAACGTGACTATAATTGTTATGTATAACTAGATAGTATAATAGCTATATTTACATAAAGTAAAATGTATAAAAATAATTATATACAACAAATTAATTAGATATAATGTGCAGGAAAATTAATTTGCTTCCCTATGGATGAATTAATTAGCACATACTCCTTGCATGCTTAAACGTGATGTCGATCTGTACTTTTTACATAAAAGATGTTTCTTTTCAAAATGAGCGTTCTGTAGTGATAGTTTTAAATAGATTTAAATAGATAGTTTTAAATAGAGTTATTTTAATACATAAGATATAATCGATGACTTTGGACGTTTACATTATATTAAAATTCTTCTCTCATATTATAAAAAGGATTTGAAATCATGTAACTCAAAGAAGTACACATTTTTATGCGGAGTTTTATTTTGTTTCCGTCTTAGATCATATTCAAAATATGTAAGATTTTGTATTAATACGCCCGTCACTTTTGTGAGGCTTATATGACCTTTGGTTATGATTTCGCTCAGTTTACGTTATATTTTATATCTGATTTTATATTAACAACTTGTGGTTTTGTTGTGTAGACCAATAGCCTAGCCAAGTAACATTTCTGTGTTCCTGCGGAACGGCAGGATAAGTTTTGGATCGTGAGCATGAGTTGGGATTTCTTGAAGTTTGAGCCGCTGTGTGCGTGCGCAGTATTTCGGAAGTCCACGCCCGATGGTGCAGGACATACTAGTGTTTGGTATAGCAATGATCGCCGGGATCTAGTACCCACTAGTTGTCTATGACAAAATATAGATGTTCGCTGATGCAGTTTGGTAAGAATCTGCTATTCGTATTTTATTGCGTCTGTTAGTGTAACGATAGTTCTGTCACCAGAACTTTAATTTCAATAATTTCATGTAACGTCCGACCTGGCTGTTTAGTATCTGTCTAGTTTTATTTATACAGCCAACTGCTTCATTATTATTGTGTGTTTCTTTACATTTTGTCATATACTGGCATGTTGTTAAATCGTTCTTTGGCTTTCAAGAATTCGCTGTAATTTTAATCAGAGGTTTGCACCATATATTCTTGGCAAGGCGGGTACATTTTTAAGGTTTTCTTTTTATAAATTAGATTGCTATGAGTTGCTTGGATATATGTCGATTCAATACAGAAACCATTTGATTTGACTGTACATTCTTGAAACTGAATTTCAAAGCGGTAGAATTACCGAACTTGCATTCTGACTTAAAACAAGGGCTGCATACATTTAGTTGCATTATCAAAAGGCAAAAAAGACATTTAAGATGTTTATATGTGTTTGATATTTGAAATCTTCCACGTGTCTTGATACTGGAGGATATCTCAAGTTTTAAATTTTAATCGCATGATTTAAAAACGTCCTTATGATTTTTCTTAGTTTATTTAATGCAATTGTTAATATTGATAAAAGTGCTGTATAAAGACATTAAGGATATCTCAAGATTAAATAGTTGAGTATTAATATCTTGGATACAAACAAAACAGAATAACATAATAAAATGAAAATCCTTAGCGAACCTCCTTCCTCCCAAAATTGGCATTTGGAATTTGGTGCTGAATCCAAATCAGTCATTGTATGTGCTCTATCTATAGCAGATGCTGAGAAATAGATGTTTCAAGGCAAAATATTAAGAATTTTTTCCCCAAAAGTAAGATTATTACGTTTAGGAAAATCTGTGTGAATAACTAGGAAGGTATTACGGAAAAAAAGTTTTTCGGAATATGGATTATACGAATTTTTAAAATATTTTCTAACAAAAAGGAAGCTGATTTGGTACAAGATAAAATAAAAAATTATTGAATTTAATGTTTTAAAATATGCAGAAACATATTATTGGTCCCCCCCCCCCGCATCGGTTTGTTTTTTAATTATGAACTTGACATTGAACTATGACATTGCAGCATCCAGGTGTCAGCGATCAATCATCTGTAAATTTGCAACCGCTTGCGTGGTATGACTAACCTTATCAGTGACCGTATGGATCAGCAAATTTACGTCACAAAGCAAGTTTCTTGCTTCCAATTCCGATATTTTATATTCTGTTCTGGGGAGCATTAACAAGGATAAACGGGGAGAATAATTCTAAAGTTTAGGGCTCTACGGAATTTAAGTATACTATACATCTTTATATTTAACTTGCCACAGTATGTGTGAAAAACACTCGTGCTTATTTATTTGGCGTTCAATTTGTAGAATATATGATTTATACAGATTTTGTATGGATATTATTGCTCTAATCAGATTTGATTGTACTGGAAATATGTATCTTATCAGTTAGAAATGAGTCGTCATCATCTTGGGACCTTAGTACAGACCTCTTAAAAATCTGGTATCAAACAGTGACATCCAGAATCTTTGCATATGTAGCAGGAATATGGGTAACCAATCTCAAACTTCATGCAAAACGCAAGCTTATCTCAGCATAGATAATAACTCTGCTCCGGGTACTAAGGGCATATCGCACCAGTTCAAACGCAGCACTTCAAATAGCAGCAGGGATACCACCAGCAACCTTAATCTTACACAAAGAAGCTCTCTACACTAATGTCATCCGACACAACAAGGCATATATCTACAATAGCATGGCACTCATCCCGTCAGACTATGGACTTAAACAACCGACATGGGACATAGACCCGACAAAGGACACAAATCTGTGCATTACAGAAAAAGATTACAGTCAATATCCACACAGTCTACAGGTCTTTACAGATGGTTCGAAAACGCAACAAGGCATAGCGTCATCATACTGCATCTTCCACAACAACAACTGCACATACAGCTGGGCCAGAAGATTGCGTCCAAATAACAGCTTTTACGAAGCAGAGATGACAGCACTCCTCGTGGCAGTAACCTGGTTTATACAAAGTACCCTCCTCAAAGCATCAGTACATACATACAGAAAAGCAAGCATAGACGCGTTAAAGTAGAACAGATCCAAGAACGGCACAGCACAACAGATCAGAGAACTCCTCCATCAAAATCCAGACAAATATCTACATCTCAACTGGATACCAGCGCACAGAGGTATCATAGGCAACGAGCTTTCAGACACACTAGCAAGTACAGCGGTTAACAAAACCATACATACCACTTACACTTCCACAAAAACACATTATGAAGCTGTTCCAACGACAAACACTTCAAGAATGGCAAGCGACTGGGACAAATACAGAAACAGGACGGAGACTACACAACTTTTTCCACAGATCTCCACAAACATGCTCATCAAAAACAGATATGTTCTTCAGTTCTTCACTGGCACGGACCATTTGCACAGTACCTGCATCGTTTCGGATACAGGCCATCACCACAATGCAGTTGCGAAGAAGGTACAGCAGACCATTACATCCACATGGGCTCATACACTTCAAAGAACCACATAGCAGCACTAGCATTACAGTTCAGGCCGCAATGGGCACAAAAAGTGCTATTCGATAAATCAATAATGAAGACAATTATGCATTTAATGATCTACCTCAGAGAAAATGCATATAATAACTAAATCTCAAGTATCCTTCATTCTATTACACAAAGCATTATCTTTCATCATTCTCCTTTAAAAGTGAAGTGAATTAACATCGAAACGAACAAGCTTATAGACTATCTCATGAACAAACAACAAAAAGAGCTCCAACAAGACAAATAGTAAAAATAGCTCTAGAACAAAGCTTTTCCTGCGGTTACCACCAACCAACGAGAATAAACTCGCTGAATCAAGCCTAATTAAGAGGAATCTCAAAAAGCCTCGAAAAACATCGACGTCACATTCTGCTTCCAAACTTCAACCAAGTCTAAAAGATATTTCGTCATCCCTTATCATCCTTAATACATCGAACCTCTAGAAACTGCTTACTTATCCTCCAAAATACTTTCATCTTCAAGAAACAAAAGGTCAATGGCTTCATCATTATTACACACCAAGTACTTGTATACAAACTGTAAATGAATATGGAGTGTCATATTTGTGCTTTGCTGGTTATACACTATGTTAAATAGTAATTGGACTTCCTAGGAGAGCTCCTTTATAAAGGGTTAGATGCCTATGTGCATCGAAGTCTCCAACATGGATACGAAACAACAAAGCAGAATTTGATATTTAATTGTTAATATAAATGTAAATTCCATTCTACAGTTCTCGCTGTCTGCCGTTGTCTCCGATACTCGTTCACCGCCGGAGGCCCAAACTCAAGTAGTATCAGCCGATTTAGGTTTATTTAGCCGCTAACCTATTGGGTCGACTCCTGAGCTCGGATAATAAATCAATATTATTATTTAAGAAAAAATTGTAGATTACAATGTGTTTAGTTTGCGGCATTTCAATACAAATGGAATACTATTTATTACATTTTGAATTTAAAACGTAAAACACCAGATACAAAGTCCTTAATAGTTGACTTGAGCTTTAAAGATACCAAATTTCAAATATTGCCCTAAACAAAACGTTTTTAATTTGTAATGGATGAAATATGCTGCGATAACGTTAGTTTTTAAACTGGTTCATTTTCAGGAGAAACGAGTAATATACATTTTCAGTTGTAGAAGAAAGATAAAAAAATTTCAACTTTAGAAGATATTAATATGGAAAAACAAAAAAAAATATTATTTGACAATCAAAAGAGGAGTAATATGTCTTAGAAATGGCCATATATAAACATGTTGCTAAAAAGAGGGAATGCTTTTGATGAAGGTTTTTCAGTTTTTCTCTACTGTACAAGAAAGAGTAAATAAATAGAACTTAAATACAAATCTACATAAATAAAATTGAAAATCTGTCTATCTGTCTGTCCCGTCATCACGGGAGAATGACTGAACCAATTTGATGAAATTCTGTGGGTAGCCTTGAAATAGCCCCCCCCCCCTCCCCCTTAAATTTAGTCCAAGTTTTGAGTTTCAAAGGCCAGGGGTTGTTGTGGTATTAATTGAAAACGAAATTTTTTCCTAGACGTTCTACTCTCAAACTCCCTGGTTCCTCCAAACGAAAAGGTTGAAAACCGTTTGTTTAAAACGTGAAAATGAATTCAATTTTTATCTCTGAGTTCGGTAGCAGATTTTTGCGTTAAATAGTCGCCTTCTGAAATCATGAATTGTTTGAAAACATGCATTTGAGAGAATGGAAAATCTATCAGTTTATTTTTCACAAGCATTTATTTACTCAACGATGAAAGTATTAAGAAATCAATATGGTTAATTAATTTTTAGAATTTTATGAGGATATATCATATTGCTCAGCAACGCAATTAAATGTGTTTGTTAATGTTTATTATTATTTTTCGATTTGAATAATAAACAAGAAAGATCAATCATGCTTAAAGCATTGATTATGAAACACTTTCCAACTTCAATGCAATTTTATTTAAACATGTCTAAAATGCAATACATTCCTCGGTAATATTTTAAAACTTATCACACATTAATTTATTATATTTGACACCTTAAACCTTCATCGAAAAAAATTAACTTCATTCAAATGACGGCATTAAAGTATCAATTGCCTGGTTTAAACATCTCTAAAATGTGATACATTCCGCGGTAATAATTTCAGAATTATCATAATACTACGATAATTTGTTATATTTGAAAACTTCATCGAAAACAACTGAAATTCATTCAAATGACGTCATAAAAAAATAACACACCTGGCTCTCTCTATAAAAGCAACATTTAATTCATAAATAATTCCCCCATTCATGTCATTCATCACAATACTATAATAATTTATTTTATTTAAAAATTAAGACCATTGAGCTACAAATAAGTAAACTCAATGCATAACTTCATCGAAAAATATCGTCCTTCTCTTTCTAAAATCAATGAATATTTCATTCATATCAGCTAAGCAGACTCCATGGAATAAATGATTTTGTGTTAAAAAATTACAGCGATTCTAATACAACTCATTCTACATATTTTGCTGTTTACATTTTACATAGGTGAAAAATAGGCTTAATAGTTGAAATAATCAAATTTGGAAGAGCATTTAAACTGAAATATATTGTCATTGCGTTGTTTCAGTATGTAGATGCACAGAATTTAGGCAAAAATAAAGTAGTTTTAGAACGGATACAACACTCAATATGAATTAAAAAGAACTTTAAAAATCACGATTTTGACGCAAGATGGATGCCATTTATCATTTTGAAGTGGGTCATGTGATCGTTTCATATCATGGACACGTGATCACTTCATATAAGAGGTGTTATTATTATTTTAATTTTTATTTAAAAAAAAAACTGAATATATTTCGCTGAATTTTTTTTTATATATTTTATGGAACAATTTGAATATTGCCTAAAATTTTCGAAGCAATTTGTGAATTTTGAATCCGCTTAAAAAATGCTTGAAAAATTAGGTCCCATAGGGCTCAATGTATTCCATTTTTTCAACCCGGGTTCAATCCAAAACTAATTGGATGATAATATTCATTTATATTCCCATAGGTCCTATAGACCGTCTGAACAACATACTAAAATTTCATTTTGATTAAGTCATTTTTACGGCAGTTATCGTGCTAACGGACAGACAGACAGACAGACAGACAGACAGACAGAATGAACAAAGTCATAAACACTTTTCAACTTTGTTGTAAAGTGTTAATAGATGGATATAAAAATATACTATCTTATAAATGAACGGTTTGATTTTTCTTTTAATTATATTGATTGCAGACTGCTTACATCACTTTCATTTATTTTGGCAAAGAGTGTTGGTTAGTTAGGCCAAGGCCAAGCTTATATATTGTGTTTTTCTAATAAACTCATATATTGCGTTTAGCTAATAAATTGATTTAGCCGATTGTTGAAACTGAAAAAGAGTAGATCGGGTATATCTTTCTAATACAATTTTAGTGATTTCATTTAGTATATACAAACAGGATCTGGATGTTTTATTCAGATCTGCAAATACAGAGCTATGAATATGGCGGGATAGCGCTAACTTGGCAACTTTTCTTTTTTGCCAAATTGACGAAAATATCGTTAATTGTTAAAAACGACGCCATTCAAATAAATTTATTTTGCTTTGTAAGGAGAAAGTACTGAAATGATGTCTCGTTAGAATTTGTCTGTCAGTCCAACCATTCTACTTAATAACACATTTGGCGAATTTTTAAAATATCACCAAATTGTTAAAAATGTTTGTAAATCCATAAAAATATCTTGAAATTGAAAAAATTGCGCTAAATAAATGAAATTAATTATGTTTAGTTACTGGATAGTATCGTGATGATGTTTCGTCAATTTGTCGCTAAGTGGAACTGTCAGTTCTACAGTTCCACTTGGCGATAAATTTGGCGATTTTTTAAAATGTCGCAAAATTGACGAAAATGTCGCCAAACCTTCCATAGAGATAGCATTATTGAGATGATATTTTTTCCACCAATTTATTAAGCAAATTATATCATGTGGTTTAGCAACGGATTTAAATCCAATGTGTTTATGAGGCAGACGATTTTTATTAAATCTTTTCCGATTCGAATAATAAAGATATGTATATAAAATAAATTCCATTGCCATTACATTTTTGACTGGATAATATCAGTTACGGTCTTGAGGTTTAAACATTATTATTATTGATATTTTCGGGGATTATTGATTCAGAGATTATCGATATTTTCAAGTTATTATGTCATTGTTTTGTTGCGTAAAAACTATTGAAACTCATATATTGTACGTTGTACGAGAAATCTTCTACAAATGCACGGGTATATCTTCTAATCTACTAGAATATAAGTAGTACAGGTATATTGGCATGTATTGGAATCAAGCATGGTATGAAGATTACGGGGGTTATTGATATTTTCAATTTGAAACGTCGCCTGTTTTATTTTGGCAAAGATTTTTGAAACTCATATTATAATACGGGTAATCTTCTACTAACACCCGAACATATCTTCTAATCTACGACATTATAAGTAGTACGGGTATATCTTCCCATATAATTTTTGCGCTTTCATTTTGGCATATATTAGAATCAATTACTGCCTTCAGGTTTAAAGATTACGGGTTATTGAAATTTTCAATTTATATATGTAATCTACTAATACAGGTTATATCTTCTAATATTCGCGTATATAAGTAGTACGGGGGCCATACAATTTTAACGCTTTTATTTTGCACATATTGATTTAATTCCATATTTTTTGTGAATTTGCTTACAAAATTAGCCAGGATATTTTATTCTTCAGATCTGCCCGTGAAGATAATTTTGTATAGCGATAACAGAGATTCTTAAACTTCTTTTTAGGAGCATTACATTAAATATTTTAGCAGAATATTTTGATTAAAAATGTCATTTAGTATACTATAGGAATTTGCACATGCTTGTGAATTTTAAGTTTCTTTATATTATATACTCCGTACGAAGAACGGGTATGCTGCTAGTTGTATTAATAAAAAAATGCAATTAAGTTCATTTTAGTAATTTATTTTATAATCAAATAATAGTTCTGAGATAAAGTACAATGCTTTGAATAATTGTTTTCTTCAATAAGATAAAATTTCTGTAATTAAACTATTAAAATTTAGTATAAGTTATATACGGAAAATATCAATATATGTTTTTATCATGACTTATATGTCTTTCGTTTGTATGTACTGTATGTAAAAATCCGAAACACGTGGTAAAAGTACACTTTAATTTAGAGAACTAATTGTTTCATGTATGTTAAGCCTTCATATCAATAAGCAAGATTGATAGTTTTTAACAATTTCCTTCATTGATTTCATGTAATGCAAATTTACAATGAAAAGGATTATGTCTCTCGACGGTTTGTCTACTAAGAATTACAGAGTTGAGTTGAATACTTTTTATTTCATTAGCTTTCCAGAATTTAAGCAATAATGCAAATCATCTCTTTGTCATGAGGCAAAACATGGCGGAAATTGCAGCGTGATTCTAAAAATGAAAAATCTGGAAAACGTGCTTGGACTCCGTACCACGTTCCGTCACACAACATTAAGTTATGTCATTCATAGACACAAACACCATGAAAACATAATATGTGAACACGACGTAATAACAGGTCTATCAAATAAATATTTTTCTGGTACATAGTTGGATAAGTTTTGTAATATTTGAAAGATGCAATCTTTATAATTTGACTTACGAATAAAATCTGATGTGGGCAGCAAATGCCAATCCCTACATAATGCAATGACTTTACTTCTTCCGCAGCGAAGTAATAGTGCATAAGGTCTACTGCACAGTGTTTATGGTTTTGCATGAATAACACGTACATTCAAACTGGGTGGTTTTGAAAACTTATTAATTCAAACAGAATGACTTATTCATGCAAAACTTCCTGAAAATGCAATCGACATTTAATTAATATCCCGTGAAATAAAAATATATGATTTATGCTCTCTTTGGGGTTTAAATACAAAACTATTACAAAAAGTAACTTCACACGTGAACGGAACAAATTAAATTCACGAAAATAATGTAACACATTTGTTGCATAATATTGCATATAGAACATGAAAAAGTTTGATGATATCTTTCTTAATATAGACCTGATTTAGGACCAGGAATATAGGAGACAGTTTTATATTCAATATTTTTTAGGGCTGTTATATTTGACAATGGCATCAGACTTAAGGACGCTAGTTTTATGGCACCCTGACCTGAGAGGCCAAATAGGCCATAAACCTAGGAGGCCAATGTGGAGCCACGATATTGGTTAAAACCATTAACCAATTATGAAATATGTCTGGTCGCATGGCCTTGAGGTCGACCAATGGGAGCCGAAGATGCGTGTCAGACCTCAGGTAGAAAGAGACGGCAACCAAAAAGGTTCTAGAGATGATATACACGACTTCTACACGAGATTGAAGTGTGATTTCATAGAGAGTTTTTCCACAGAAATGTCCTGATATAGAGTTGTTCCAAAAGTATTCCACAGAAATGTCCTGATATAGAGTTGTTCCAAAAGTATTCCACAGAAATGTCCGGCATTACGATATGATCGATGAGTACGAGTGGGAGTACTACACTTCAAGTTAGTTCTCTTAGTGTAATATGTGTGTACAAACTTTTGTGTTCACAACAAGACTTTTTTGACTTACAGTGATCAATAACAAACTTTAATCATGGAAAATGCCAATTATAGAGTTGGCAGTGACACAAACTTTAGTAGTGTTTCTTCTTTTTTTTTGTCTACTGGAGATATATGTGAGACCAGATTTAAGACCAGGAATATGTGAGACAGTTTTATGTTCAATATTGATTAGGGCTGTAATGTTTGACAATGACATCAGACTTAAGGACGCCAGTTTTATGGCACCCTGATCCGAGAGGTCAAATAGGCCATAAATCTAGGAGGCCAATGTGAAGCCACGAGTTTGGTTAAAACCGTTAACAAATTATGGAAGATGTCTGGTCGCATGGCCCTGAGGTTGACCAATGGGAACCGAAGAGGCGTGTCAGGCCTCAGGCAGAAAGAGGCGGCAGCCAAAAAGGTTCTAGAGGTGATATACACGACTTCTACACGAGATTCAAGTGTGATTTCATAGAGAGTTTTTCCACAGAAATATCCTGATATAGAGTTGTTCCAAAAGTATTCCACAGAAATGTCCGGCAGTACTATATGATCAATGAGTACGAATGGGAGTACTACACCTCCAGTTAGTTCCAGTATAATATGATCAACTTAAGTGCAAGCTGTGTGACAAGAATCCAAAGACAGACTTGAAGATATGTGCTTTCTAAACATTATAGAAGGTGATAAATGTAATTTAGACATTTTTAATTTACCTGGTCTCACATGTCTTATCTCCTCCGCAAAATAATATGATAATTGTTATAATTAATTTAATAATTAACCAAATGTTTTTAATAAATATTGTTATTTTTAAAGTTAAAAAATTGTGCAATTAATTGAGTTGCATTATGTTAATAAATATTCTTTTATTGGAACTCGCACTAAAGATTATATGGTGAGTTTAAGCGGCACACAACGCAATATGTTTTAATGTTTCACGATTTTACGATATTAAGGCCATGATTAAGAGTTTAATTTATTATATGCTTTGCATATAAATTTTGTGCACCATACTTAATTTTATGTAATTTTAGTGAAACATTTATTTGAAAAACATGCAATACCTCAAAAAGGTTCATGCTAGCATTCTAGTTTGTGTTGTTTATGTTTCATGAAAACTTACGTATGAAATGTTTATTCATGTAACAGTGGAGAAAGTCTTAATTTTTTAATGATTTTTCAAAAGTTCTCTTGAAAACTAGGAGGCCTTCTGAACATTCAATTGCATTTAAAATCAATAAAGTTTCAGTATACATTGATTGTAATAATCATACTAACTTACGTTTGAAACGCTCCATTCGTTTGTGAGATATAGCATTCACACACATATCGACACACATCACCTCTAAAATGTGCAATTTGAGTTCTGGAATGCTTAAAACGTGCTCTTCCGTCGAAAACTAGAATTCGAATTTTAGACCCCGTCACTATTCACTAGGCATTATATTGTGTATGTAGGGAAAGTAATAAATGATGTTATTTTTAGTTGTATATTTTCTTCCAACAGTAAATTTCAAATTCATCCACCTTCTGGTAGTTTAAATGGATTGTACAAAACACGTTAGTTTTGTTAATGTAAGTAAAATATAGCTTTTCTTGTAGCTCTATTTAATAGAGTGGGATTATAATTGACTCCAGCTCATACATCGCGCGGATTTTCAGATGTAAAATTTTGTCTCCGTTTTTAAATTAAGTAAATCAACAAGAAGACCAGTACGTGAAATAATTTAAACCAACTCAAACTGATCCGCAAATTTAACATATAACTGTAGTCCTTAAAATTATAAAGAATATAAAAGATTATGAAATGTACTTGAAACATGCTTTTGGCCAGTTATGAGATTAACACCAAAGGCCTAGATGATGTTGTTCTGCAGTTAAGCTGTGGGTACATCCCATAACATTTCTTAAAATGTAACCTGCTTGGGATTGTTTTCTCTGGAGAACTTTTCCTGCATAGCCCCCCTTGTCCTTGCAAAATTTTAATTCCTTCTTAAAATGTATTTCATTTTGCAAACATAGGGCTGGTACCAGACTATGAGATTGTACACATCTATCAAATTATAGATTGTCTGTTTGATTGGTCAAAACAAGCATTATTCGGAAGATTGTATAAGTTGGGTAGTTAGTTCATCCTAACAGTCAAGGGTAACAGATAGTTGTACCTCTGAAAGAGGATTCGCGGAGGATCTTGAAATTTTAATTTTCTTCGATATGTGAATTATGATGACCTTGCTTAAATAATCATCTTTATTTTATCATAACTAGATGGCTCCGATCCTAAGCTTCGACAATCCCCGTAACTCGCTTCGCAGGTCGTGAGGCTTCGCCTCCTACTCGTTGAAGCTCGTAGAACTCACTTCACGTGCTATTTAAAACTGAACTAATGCTTAAATCTGGAAACTATTAATTTAGCGTATTCGCCTATTATTTCTCTACAAATGTACCAAATTTCATATTTTTATATGCCACAATTTATGCGGTACGAGACAGAAACTCGAGGGATGCACCAATGCGAGAGAATAGTTTCACTTCAGAAGTGCATAAAGAAGAACTCATAAATTAAATCGAAATTTTAAAAATCTGAAGTAGGCAACACATGACTTTCTTATATAATGAAATGAATTTACTTCTTTCACAGTGAAAACAAGATGCATAAGATCCACGGCATAGTGTTTTTAATGTCGGATTGTACATTTGGTGCTTTTCCCGATGACAACATGTAAAACTATTTCGAAATACCCAACTGACTTATGTTTCACACAACGTTAAATTGACAATTATCAATATTGATAGCATCCGCAATTCGCATTATGGTTAATATATTAAAATATTTTAATAATTAAGTCATCAATTTGACGTCATTTTCATTAACTTAGTATCATTTTTGCAAGTTTAACGATATTTTCATGAATCTTTTCCTTTATTTTTATTCATTTAGCGTCATTTTTATCAATTTGGCGACAATTTGATCAATTTGGCGGTATTTTCGTCAATTTCGCAACATTTAAAAATCCATTAAGTTAACGATATTCCATTAAATTCGTCGCCAAAATTTCGCCAAGCATTACAAATAGAGAAATAGATTATTCTTATAGTAGATTAACAGTATACCCGTTCTTTGTACGGAATATATAACATAAAGATATTCACAATAATGTGCACATTCTTAGAATATTTTAAATACCATTGCTATTTAAAATATTATATTAAAATATTTAATTTGATTTTTCTAAAAAGATGTATAAGAATAATAACCAGGTAACCTCTGTTCTCGCTATACAAAATTCTTTTTACAAGCAAATCTGAAGAATAAATCATTCTGGTCCTGTTTGCAAACAATGTTACAGAGATTATCAAGGAAATTGAACTTAATTTCGCAAAACATTGAATTTTCTTCAATTGGCGTCATTTTCATTAATTTGAGTCGATCTGGGTGTTATAGCTCTGCTCGAAAGTCACTTTAATTGCTAAGTCGCAGTTATTTTTTATTGTCTATTAAGTGCGCACTGTTTTTGACACGAGGCTCCAAATGCTCGCGGAACAGTGGCAGTTACTTAATTTTTATATGTTTGATGTCTTCAAGGAAGTAATATTAGAAAGTTATATTCTCGTATCATTACTTGTTTTCGTCTTGAAGAAATAAAATAAAACGTGCGAGAGCACATGTATTTTGTCGATTTAAAGACATATAAAGTATACAGAGAAATAAATATCTGCACCTTAGAAAGGAAACTTGATTTTTTCTAATATAAAGAAAATATTTGTTTGGAAATGTCTGTTTTCTGAATGCTCGTAATGTTTGGGGATCCACATTTAACTATATCGTCCTCATCTAGTTTGCTTAGAATAAACAGTAGAATGTTTAGGGATCCACTTTTAACTGTATCGTCCTCATCTAGTTTGTGAAGAATAAACAATAAAATGTTTTGGGATCCGCTTTTAACTGTATCGTCCTCAACTGGCTTACAAAGAATAAACAGTAGAATGTTTTGGGATCCACTTTTAACTGTATCGTCCTCATTTGGTCTGCAAAGAATATACAATAGAATGTTTTGGGATCCGCTTTTAACTGTATCGTCCTCATCTGGTTTGCAAAGAATATACAATAGAATGTTTTGGGATCCGCTTTTAACTGTATCGTCCTCATCTGGTTTGCAAAATATAAACAGTAGAATATTCTGGGATACCCTTCTAACTGTATCGTCCTCATCTAGTTTGTGTAGAATAAACAATAGAATGTTTTGGGATCCGCTTTTAACTGTATCGTCCTCATCTGGTTTGCAAAATATAAACAGTAGAATATTCTGGGATCCCCTTTTAACTGTATCGTCCTCATATAGTTTGTGTAGAATAAACAATAGAATGTTTTGGGATCCGCTTTTAACTGTATCGTCCTCATCTGGTTTGCAAAATATAAACAGTAGAATATTCTGGGATCCCCTTTTAACTGTATCGTCCTCATCTAGTTTGTGTAGAATAAACAATAGAATGTTTTGGGATCCGCTTTTAACTGTATCGTCCTCATCTGGTTTGCAAAATATAAACAGTAGAATATTCTGGGATCCCCTTTTAACTGTATCGTCTCCATCTAGTTTGTGTAGAATAAACAATAGAATGTTTTGGGATCCGCTTTTAACTGTATCGTCCTCATCTGGTTTGCAAAATATAAACAGTAGAATATTCTGGGATCCTCTTTTAACTGTATCGTCCTCATCTAGTTTGTGTAGAATAAACAATAGAATGTTTTGGGATCCGCTTTTAACTGTATCGTCCTCATCTGGTTTGCAAAATATAAACAGTAGAATATTCTGGGATCCCCTTTTAACTGTATCGTCCTCATCTAGTTTGTGTAGAATAAACAATAGAATGTTTTGGGATCCGCTTTTAACTGTATCGTCCTCATCTGGTTTTCAAAGAATAAACAGTAAAATGTTTTGGGATCCACTTTTAACTGTATCGTCCTCATCTAGTTTGTGTAGAATAAACAATAGAATGTTTTGGGATCCGCTTTTAACTGTATCGTCCTCATCTGGTTTACAAATAATAAACAGTAGAATGTTTTGGGATCCACTTTTAGCTGTATCGTCCTCATCTGGTTTGCAAAGAATATACAATAGAATGTTTTGGGATCCGATTTTAACTGTATCGTCCTCATCTGGTTTGCAAAGAATAAACAGTAGAATGTTTTGGGATTCACTTTTAACTGCATCGTCCTCATCTAATTTGCGTAGAAAAAACAGTAGAATGCAATCCAATCTAGTCCAAACCTGTAATCATCGACCTCAGATAGTTTGCTTTTTTAATATTTCATTAAAAAATAACACTGTCCTTCTTATTCAGGACAGCTAGATTTCCTCATCCTACAGTTCAGCTGAAATAATCATGCGACAAGTCGGCTGGATTTCTTAACCATATAGCATATTTGAGTGCATATCTTTTTATAATATTCAAATAAACAATTATGGTATACTAGTATTTACTCACAATAAATAAAACGGCTGCTTGGAAGAAATTAATTTACAATACTTGCTTTTACACCTTTCTGGTAGGTCGGACGGTCTGGGTTTCAACAACAACAATACTTGCTTGAAGAAAGCAAGCATATGTCAGTTAAGTGACTATAATGGTTTCGAGGGCATTATAATTCCCTCAGGCCGAAGAACAACATATAAGGATGGGCTGTGAGAAGGCAAGCCAAAAGAAATTCAAACAGAGCTAGAACACCGAAAATTTGCTAGCGAGGGGTATCAGCCATTGAAGAAACAACCATGAACTTATGAACACGGGCCGATAAAGGGTCCCACCCCCACCCACGGAGATGAAGAAAGTTGGTTCTGAAATCTTAAGTATTGATATGAGATTAAAAATAAAACAGAGAGAAAAACATATGAACCTTTAAATTATTGGTAAAGGAATGAATGGGTTTTAGAGGATAAAAAAATAGACAAACGCTTATAAATGAAGAAAGATAAATAATTACAGGCAAGTGACGCAGTAATTAAGAAAGAAATAACAAAAAGGAAGTAACCAGTTTCGAAAGTTAATTTAATCTATCAAACTACTATAAAACTGACTGTAGTTGAGACTAGGTAAAAAAAGACTGCAGAAAAAAGAAAAAACCGGCTTCATTAGTTATATGAGCTAACTTCATCAACTAAAAGAAAATATAAATCGATTAGTCTACTCAAAAATATTAGTTAATAAGACTGGAATTAAGAAGGAGAAACCAAATTATAAGGAAAACAATCAGTTTCGTATACTTACACAAGTTAACTTTTAAAGTCAAAGCATTTATATGACATTTAATGGAGTATATGAAGAACATTTATATCGCTATGAAGATGTACTGTGTACAAAGATAGACTGTTAGCTGTTGGCAAACGCGATCAATCGTTGGAATAAGTATGACATTCGCATCCCATAGATTCCCGTAAATATAGGGTTATCAGGAAAGAATCATCCGATTACAAAATTTAATATTTTTAATAATTACAAACATAAAATTATAATTAATATGTCATTGCAATGGAAAAATTTACAAAAATTTAATATTTCCACAATTTTTACATGTGTTCGATATGTCTTCCTTTAGTCATCCGTTTAATATCATTGCGATATGCCATTTCTTGCCAACCACGTTGTAATGTTTCACTATTAACTGTTTGTAAAGTATCACAAATGCGTTGTTTAAGTTCGGGCAAACTTGTAGGCAAAGGTGGTATGAACACAAGATCTTTGACATATCCCCAAAGGAAGAAGTCGCATGGGGTTAAGTCAGGTGACATAGGAGGGTAGCTGTGTAGGACCAAATCATCGGCTGCACTGCGACCAATCCAATGGTGTGGTAGTTCTCTGTGTAGAAATTTGTGAACCTCCAAATGCCAATGGGGCGGTGCACCATCTTGTTGAAAAATGAAATTTTGCATATCTTCCTTCAACTGAGGGAAAAGCCAAATTTCCAACATATCGAGGTAGGTAATACCACTCACTGTTTTTTCGGCAAAAAAGAACGGTCTATAAAAGTTTGATGAAGATACTGCACAAAAGACGTTTACTTTTGGGGAGTCCCTTACGTCCCCTGGTTGCCCTGGACTTTTGCCTTTACACAGGCATCCAGACTAAACTAAAACCATCCAAACTAAAAATTTAACATTTTTCCTTTACAATGACATATTAATTATAATTTTCTGTTTGTAATTATGGAAAATATTAAATTTTGTAATCGGATGATTCTTTCCTGATAACCCTGTATTAGCTATCACCTTCATATCAATGGATTTCAAAGTCATCTATTGATAATGGCTGAGATTTGAAAGTATACATAATGCCTATAATTGACATATCATTTATAAGACGATACTCATTTCTGAAATTTATCTATTTATGCAAATCGAATTGGATTCGAAACTGAAAATTTTTATAATAATGTAGGGGAATGTAGGGTAATGAGAGTGATTACTATCCATTTAGACACAAGAGAATTAACTCAACAATATAAAAACTTTGTAAATAAAGCTTAAACACATGTATTTACTGGTCAAGTGGTTTCGAACACACAAAACAACTTTCTTCTTCAGGACTAACAAGAAGCGCGACTTCCCTTGTTCAAATAAGTTCAACAAATTACTTTCGTTTGGCAAGTTTTCTTTCCGGTTAGTATTTATTTTCTGTTATTATTATTTTTTTACCTCCGTGTTTCTTTTTCCGGTCATTCTTAGTATCCTACCTTTCATTTTCTTGCCTTAATGATTTTATTTTCTTTCATTTTCCCCTTCAGCGATGACCTTTTCGCTTACCTTCATTAATGTGCGCTACTCTACGTTTGTTGCCGAATTTATAGTAAGCGAGATCGAACTTCTTGTCGGTCCTGAAGAATAAGACTATATATTGTGATTTCTAAACCGACTGATCAGTATAAATTTGTGTTTATGTTGTATTTAAGAAGTTTCATATTATCGAGTAATTATTACCCGAATTTTAGAGTGTTTTTTAACGAGAAAAATATTTAACGTACGGAAAAAACTGGAAAATTTAAACGGTAAATAAACTTCTAATTCAAACAGTAGCATGAAACTGGTGATTTGAAAGTATCAATTCTGGAAGTTTTCAGATTTTATTGATGCACAAATATTTTGAAAATTATATAAATTCATAAATTTAGAATTTTGGAAACTTTCAAACCCTTGTATAACATTTAAGTATGGCGTAAAGAACTTTGCCACACCCTGATATCGTGGGCCAACGGCCGTACCGTGCTGAAAACACCGGTTCTCGTTAGATCACCGAAGTCAAGCAGCATCGGGCGCGGTTAGTACTTGGTGGGTGACCACCTCGGAACACCGCGTGCTGTTGGCCATCTCGGGTGCGGTATCCCCGTGGTTTGCGCGCTAGATTTGCACGCTGCCACAAATGCCGCCGTGTTCATGCGGAGTACGATCACGTTAAACATGTGGGTCCGTAAGTCCTTCCGAGAGGTTGGTGGTAGGGGAAGGAGGGTACGGTCCCTGTGGATGCCTCCCCCACTGGGTTCCGGTCTAAATTGGGTGGCACTTCCCGGCCGTCCATACAGTTACCTTACACCTTTCTGGTAGGTCGGACGGTCTGGGTCTCAACAACAACAACACCCTGATATCGTGTATTGATATAATTGATTTAATTTTTTACTAAAATATGTTAACTGTATATTTAAGAACTAGTTTATACTTTGTTTTACTATTTTAAAGATTTTCTGTTTGGTGAATTATTTTCATTAATGAGCATTGTTAAAATTATTGCTTTGTATGCAGCAGTTTGTCAGCAAAGTATTACTGAAAATAAAAAACTTCATTTGAACAAACACAGCGCCAAAGGATTTAAACCCTTTCCGGATGGCGGCATTCCGAAACTGCCGTGGCCCAAAGGACGGAGCGCTTCGCTTCCGAACTATTTCCAAAGGACGGCTAATTTTTTGCGCTAAGCCTAACACTCGAAAAAAATTCATTGAAAATCACCTATTCAACACAGAAATCTACTTTTTTCAGGAATAAAAGAAATATTTATTTTCTATTTGATGTATGTTTTTCATACAAATCTCAATACACAATACTTGTTGCTTCCATTCTTTTATCCGAAATAAACGAATAATTTCACTGCCGCACATTCCTTTAAAACCCAAACTTCAAAAAAAAAATACTCTCTTATATTCCTATGATTCACTAACAAAATTATTAAGCTAAAATCAAAACGAGAACCAGAACTCAATTATATTTGGAGTGATGAAACATGGTTTTGTAATATAAACAAATGTTACATAAACAATGTGTAAACAATGTGTATGTGTGGTTTTGTAATATAAACAAATGTAATATAAACAATGTGTACAGCTAATGCTACGAGAAGTGCTCTATTTGTTTATATTACAAAACCATGTTTCATCACTCCAAATGGTGAAATGATTAATTGGATCCTCCTATGCCAAGGTCAAGTACAAATCTCAATACACAATACTAGTTGCTTCCATTCTTTTATCCGAAATAAACGAATAATTTCACTGCCGCACATTCCTTTAAAACCCAAACTTCAAAAAAAAAATACTCTCTTATATTCCTATGATTCACTAACAAAATTATTAAGCTAAAATCAAAACGAGAACCAGAACTCAATTATAAAATAGCTAATGCTACGAGAAGTGCTCTATTTGTTTATATTACAAAACCATGTTTCATCACTCCAAATGGTGAAATGATTAATTGGATCCTCCTATGCCAAGGTCAAGTAACTGCAAAATACATTGGAGTTATTCGATGGACATTTAACGCCATCTAGTAGACAAATAATACGTTTCATATGAAAACGCGTATCCGTGACCACCGTCTTTTAAGGTAAAGTTTTCCCCGACGCGAATGCGTGACGGCTGTCCTTGAATGCAAGTTCGCAGTCGACGCGTGGGCGCGTCAGCCGTTCGGAAAGGGTTGAAAAGTGTCAACCGGTTTCAAAGGCTAAAAAAAGTCTTCTTCGCCGGAATAAATGTGACAGGGCACGAGTATCAGAAAAGGCAAAATTGCGTTTGTAAAAAAATAATTGTATCACGTGAAGGTATCTGTTGCCAGAAGAAAAATAGAAAAATAAAAGGGAAAATCTTGAAGGAATAAAAAAGAATACCCTAATAGCAAACCAATATTGGCCCAATAATTGCAGCCAATATTGGAAATATTTGACAAACATGAACAAGTGGACAATTTGACAGAATTAGCCCAATATTGACTTAAAATATTGAGTCAATGTTCGGACAATATTGCGACAATATTTGAGTAATATTGTAATGAAAAAATTTAGCCAATATTAGAGGCCAATGTAACCCCAATATTTCCCTAATATTGGGATTACATTGGAAATATTTCCAATGTAATGTCAAGATATACAATATTGGTTCAATATTAGACCAATATTAAATGCTACTAAGGTAGTAGAAGGAAACTACGAACTAGGTGCCCTATAAAAAATATTAGAACAATCCGGTATCCAAAAATGCATGAGTAACACAACCAACTAACATACATCTAAAAGCATGAATAAAAATATTATAAAAACTTATTTGCAAAACATATATTTTTTACAAGTTTTACTGATCCACCGAAATGTGTAATCAGTAAACAACTGAAAAAAGACTGAAACGCATATCTCCGAATCGTATGTAACAGTTTAAATTACGTTACGTCTACATGATATAACAACACGTCGCAACACACCTCAAACTTTACACACGGGAAGGTCTGACCTCGAATATGAGAAATCTTTTAAACGTGCCGAGACTCAACAACACGATTTACTCCCTCAACGTTAAATTATTTCTTTCGGCGTCGAGAAAATAACAAAATACGAAAATTTAATACATAAGCACCGCATAATAGGTATGAAAGGAAAAATTCTTTATTGTTTTCGAGATCTAACATACTGTTTTGCGTTAAATTTTGTCAGTTTTAAAAGTAGTAATTAAGGACATATATTTATTTGGTAATATGTATCAGTGTGCTTTGTTTAATACAAAAATAATTCACATTGCCAAGATTGCTATAATTTTAACCAGATGTTGCTTCATTTTATTTCATTTAAAATGAAAATTAATTCATAATTTTAGCTTGATAATTTATAATTTAATAGGCTTATGAATGTATTGCAGATTTATTCGTAATCACAATTAATAATATCGGTTTCTTTATTTATACTAAAAGAGTAACAATTTTTTTTTCATCCAATAATCAATTATTATTTTTTTAATAATCAAACTTGTTAAGAAATAATTATTTAATCGAATAATAAGTCACATCTACCATAAAACTTCCACGTTACTTGACGCTGTATGATAAAATGGAAATCAGTATGCAGCGTATATAATCCATAATCAATAACAGCTTAAATATCAAACTTGAAAACATTCCAAATGTGAATAAACTATGCAAAAGCATTTCCAAATTTTAAAATAAAAATAACACGCTAGTCGCAAATCCATACAGCCCCTACATGGACTACAAAGGATCTACGTATCGACCCTATATGTCCATCCCATTATGAATCCATTTTGGATGTTTCACCTTCGCCCTCCAGCAATCTATTCGGACAACTTATGTGTGACTCATATAGGCAGTTCATGTGTGAATCAAATAGGTGTGCCCATATGGTAGCCCATATGGGACACTTACTGTTATATTAAAGCAATATATGACCACCATGGGGATCTTACATGAACTGCCATACAAAATCAGTATAGGTAAAAAAATTGGAATACGAGAAAAATAATTGAAACAAATTAACAAAATGTGAGTGATTTTATAAGCTTGCATTTGTTTTCCTTCGTTCATCTTCCTCTATCGGTAATTTGCTTAACACTAGAACAACGGATATTTTGAACTACCTAGAACGACGGACAGCGGCCAATTTGACCGCCATAGAAAAAATACAACATACCTTTAATTCAAAACCAAAACATCGTAGTTACAGCATTTAGGATGTTTCTTCCTAAATGCTGTAACTTCCACACGTTTGTGCAATATGTTTCTTCCACACATTTTTTGCAATAAGCGTTCTTGATGCACCGTTCTTGGCATACAGAGTTGAGCCAGCTTTTTTTTCACGACGTTTTGAGAACCAAATCTCCCGGAAATAGCGGTGCTTTGATCCAATATTTTCCACTCATTACCATCTTTGGCAGGAAGATTTGCTGAAGTAGAGTTATTGCGCTGAAGGCGAGTTGAATTGAACTTATCGTTACCGTCAGAGTCTGTTTGCTCCTCTGAGGAGCTGTCTCTGTGCTCTGAAATTTCATTTTCACCAGAAACTATAAAATCTGCATCACTATCACCGCCGTTATCACTGGAATTCTCGCTAAGTTACTGCAAAAGTGCGAAAGCACTTATCAGTAGTCAGTCGCTTCCCACGAAACAAGGCGCCAAAATTGTATGCAATAATTTACATCCAGCACATGCACAGTCGCTGTTCGTTCTTGAAACACGCCAAATAATGCTAAAAAGCTAATGCAATCATCCTTACGGCTTACAGTAGCGCAACGCCGTAGTCGGATTGCATCATCGTGTGAAGATCATGTGAAGAGAACAAACATATCGTTGATTTGTTCTCTTATTATAAAACCTAGAATAATTTTCTTCTGTGTTTTCAATAACTTTAAGGAAATAAGAAAAATCATAAAATTTTAATGGACTGGGATTAGTCGTTTTAGAGGAATCGTTTCTCAAAGTAGTTATGCGGTCAAAATGACCCCTTCTAGTGCTAATAAGGATCTCGGTTGGTGTAAGGGCATGGCTCACCCACCCCCATCTCTTGTTTAGCAAATTTACACCTCTAACCAACCACTATGCCACGCCTACCTGTCGTTCTGAGATCAAATTATGACGAGAATACGAAAGATCTGGAGTCGTACAATGAAACCAAATGTATCATTAGGCTTGGAATGCCTTCTACAAATAAATATGCATTTTATTTACGGGACTCATGTGGTACCCCATGGGCCATGATAAATTGCCTATGTGATCTGCAAATTGGACAAATCATGGTATCCATAAGAAACGGTGATAAATTTCTACTGGGGCAGTAACAATACATTAATAAAATGTTAAAATAATAAACTATAATGATACTAATAATATTTATTCGGAAAATCTGACATGACAAGGCTTTAATATTGATTTTGATTTCAAAGTAATAATAAAGTATTTTCGAACTTAAATAATCACAATACTGCTAATAAAATCTATTATTTAAAAGTTCATAAAGTTTTGATATAATAAAAGTTAACCTTAAAGTTCTTTATAATTTAGATGAACTTTTAAATATTTTCAAATATAATATTTCAAAATCTAATAAATCAGAATTAGTCAATTCGATTTCTGTCTCGCTGATTACTGTCACGGGTATTTACGAAATTTAAATGACTGCATAAATAAAAAATAAAGTTTTTCGCAATACTTTATCACAAAACGAAATATTATTATAATCATGTAGGAAACAAATGCTAACTTAAATCTAATAAATCGAAATAATATTTTATTTAAGCTTCTTTCTTTCAACTTCGATATTTTGTACAAGACAGCTCCATAGAATTATACAAAACCTATCAGTGGCAATGTAACTTAATTTTACCACACCATCTCAAGCATCAACAGTATTCACAAGAATGCAGTTCAAATAAGAAATAGCCAAACGTGCTTGGACTTCCATATACTTTCCTGACAAGATACCAAAATAAGTTCAATCACTAACATTAGGAGTATTCAGAATATAATTTGGAAATACTGAGCAAAACCATCCTTCTCTTTAGCACGGAGAAACATTTTCTATCCAGTTTATTATCTTGTATATCAACTATATTTTTATCAGTTAGACGGGAAATCAAGTTATAATTATTTTAGAATTTTTAGTCTATCGAATTTTCAAAGATGAAGTTCAAATTATGAAGTAGATCATCTAGTAAGATTATTTGTTTCTTAATTAACGTTTATCAGTAGGTTTCAGAATACGTATAAATTAAAATAATCTTACCAGAATACATTCTACTGTGATCCTGATGTTGTTGTTGAGACCCAGACCGTCCGACTTACCAGAAAGGTGTAAGGTAACTGTTTGGACGGGCGGGAAGTGCCACCCAATTTAGACCGGAACCCAGTGGGGGAAGCATCCACAGGGACCGTACCCTCCTTCACCTACCACCAACCTCTCGTAAGGACTTACGGACCCACATGTTTAACGTGATCGTACTCCGCATGAACACGGTAGCAGTTATGCCAGCGTACAAATCCAGCGCGCAAGCCACGGGCTACCGCGCCCGAAATGTGCTAACAGCACGCGGTGTTCCCAGGTGGTTACCCATCCAAGTATTAACCGCGCTCGATGCTGCTTGATTTCGATGATCTAACGAGAACCGGTGTTTTCAGCAAGGTAGAGCCGTTGGCACTTGTGATCCTGATATGAAATAATTGAAAATAACCAAAAACTTCCTGTTGGGAAATAACCAAAAAGTGAATATTGCGATGGAAAATAAGAGCCAAAAGTACAACGATAAGCGTATCATCTTATTATCATACAATCCTTATTTTATCTTTGAAAATATTTTATATTACTGTTTTAAACTTTCTCTAAATCTGACGTTTACAGCCGATGGATACATCTTTTTTTAGAGTTAATTAATTTTGTTAACACTTTACAACAAAGTTGCAAAGTGTTTATGACTTTGTTCATTCTGTCTGTCTGTCTGTCTGTCTGTCTGTCCGTTAGCACGATAACTGCCGTAAAAATGACTTAATCAAAATGAAATTTTAGTATGTTGTTCAGACGGTCGGACCTATGGGAATATAAATGAATAATATCACCCAATTAGTTTTGGATTGAACCCGGGTTGAAAAAATGAAATACATTGAGCCCTATGGGACCTAATTTTTGAAACATTTTTTAAGCGGATTTAAAATTCAGAAATTGCTTTGAAAATTTTAGGTAATATTCAAATTGTTCCATAAAATATATAAAAAAAATTCAGCGAAATATATTCAGTAGTTTTTTAAATACAAATTAAAATAATAATTATATCTCTTATATGAAACGATGACGTGACCATGATATGAAAAGATTACATGACCCACTTCAAAATGATATATGGCATTCATCTTGTTTCAAAATCGTGAATTTTTAAGTTCTTTTTAATTCATATTGAGTGTTGTATCCGTCCTAAAACTACTTTATTTTTGCTTAGATTCTGTGCATCTACATACTGAAACAACGCAAATACAATACATTGGAGTTTAAATGATTATCCAAATTTGATTATTTCTACAACGAAGCCTATTTTTCACTTATGTAAAATGTAAACAGCAAAATATGTAGAATGAGTTGTATTAGAATTGCTGTATTTCTTTAACACAAAATAATTTAGCCCATGGAGTCTGCATGGCTGATATGAATGAAATATTAATTGATTTTATAAAGAGAAGGACGATTTTTTTCGATGAAGTTTTAAGCATAGAGTTTAATTACTTGTAGCTCCATGTTCTTAATTTTTAAATAAAGTAAATTATTATAGTATTGTGATGAATGAAATGAATGGGGAGAAAGTTATGAATGAAATGCTGTTTTTATAGAGAGATCCAGGCGTGTTATTTTTTCTATGACGTCATTTGAATTAATTTCAGTTGTTTTCAATGAAGTTTTCAAATATAATAAATTATCGTAGTATTATGATAGTTTTTAAAATATTACCGTGGAATGTATCGCATTTTAGAGATATTTAAACCAGGCAATTTATATTTCAATGCCGTTATTTGAATGCAGTTAATTTTTTTTCCGATAAGGTTTAAGTTTTCAAATATAATAAATTAATGTAGTATTGTGATAAGTTTTAAAATATTACGGAAGAATGTATTGCGTTTTAGAGATGTTTAAATGAAATTGAATTGAAGTTGGAAAGTGTTTCATAATCAATGCTTTACGCATGATTGATCTTTCTTGTCCAATTTATTCGAGATATCGTGTCTACGCTATAGACAGACATCATTGAAAAAATGGTTGATTCGTATTGCAATATTTTCCCTTTACATATAGGACGTGTGAAACACGAATTATAAAATAACTTCAGAAATAAAAGTTACAAGCCATTGTGCATGAATGCAAACAGTGATGCAAAGTACAAAATAATAGTCTGATGGTAGGCGCCGACCACGACATTTCTGTGGCCAGAAATTTATGAGAGATATTTCCATATAAGTAAGTTTGCTCGTACAAGTGAAGACCCCAAGTACGACCCAGAACAGTTCCGTAATTTTGCTCGTCACATTAAATCGACGGGACTGCCAATGAAATAAAGGACCGAGTCTAACCTCATCCCTTTAAACTGCGGGCTAATCAGAACAGAAAGGAGGTATTTCCCAAAGCGAAACTATTGAATCTGTATCGTCAGAAAAATCCACAGACACAGATTTATAACAAATATAAAAAATCTGATGTGGGCAGCACATGACTTTCTCTGCAGACTTATATCCACGTTCTCTTTATTTCAATTAAATTTATTTCACTTTTAATTCAATTTCCGTTCTCATTCGGTAACCGGACTTATTTTCAAAGGTGGCGTAGAGAAAATACGGAAATCTAAAATATCTCGAGAACGACTAGTCCTAGTGTAATGGGGTTGTTCTTATTAATTTCGTCGTTAAAAATTACGTATTAAACGCGCATTTAATGGATATATTTGAGTATAGCTAGTTCTTTAGTTTAGATTTTGACGATTTTTGCGGGCCATTTTGTAAAAAAAGGCAGGTTATTTTGTTTCGAATCGTACCAAAATCTAATCAGCACCAGGGTAACCTACAAGTGACTGATCTACCGAATTTTGTGAAATTCGGTCTAGTCGTTTTTCAGTTAGAGTGGATACAAGCTTTTGCGGATCATTTCGCAAAAAAAGGCGGGTTCTTTTATTCCAAATCGTACCCAAAACTAATCAGCACCAGACTCGCCCACATGTGACTTACCTACCAAATTTTGTGAAATTCGGTTGATTAGTTTTTTAGTTAGAGCGGATACAAAATCTGCACAGACAGACAGACAGACACACAGACACACAGACAGACACACAGACACACAGACAGACACACAGACACACACACACACACACAGACACACACACAGACGTCACGCTAAAAATGTTTTTTTCGTATTCTAGAGGTCTCGAAACGTGTAGATCCGTTGAAAACTCGAGTTGTGATTTTCGGCATGATTCCAATACTTTCCCTATACATTACCATGTATTGCAGGGAAAGTAAAAAACAAGAAAGATCAATCATGCATAAAAAATTGATTATGAAACACTTTCCAACTAAAATGCAATTTTATTTAAACATCTCTAAAATGCGATACATTCAGAGCTGTCATATTTTAAATTATCACAGTACTACAACCATTTATTATATTTGAAAACTTAAAACTTCATCGAAAAAAAAATGAACTTTTTTCAAATGACGTCATTGACATATAAATCATCTGGCTCTCTATGTAAAAGAAATGAATATTTAATTCATACACTTTTATTCCAGACTCCAGAGCTAAATAATTCTGCGTGAAAACAATTCAGCAATTCTTATACAACTCATCTTACAATCGCTTGTTTACATTCTCCATTCATTAAAATTAGGCTTCGTTGTAGAAATAATCAAAGTGTGATGATCATTTAAACTAAAAAATATTGTAATTGCGTTGCTCATAATATATATAAATACGCAGAAAATACGCAAAAATAAAGCGGTTTTAGGACGGATCCAACACTAAATATAAATTTAAAAGAACTTTAAAAATCACGATTTTTACTCTGGGGGAAAAATGGATGCCATATTTTATTTTGAAGTAGGTTACATGATCTGTTCATATTATATGGGCGTAATTATTATTTTAATTTTTATTTAAAAAACTGCCAAATATATTTTGCTGAAATTTTTTTCATATATGGGATAATTTGAATATTTTCTAAATGTTTCGAAACAATTTGTGAATTTTAACATTGCTTAAAAAATGGTTGAAAAATTAGGTCCCATAGGGTTCAATGTTTTTCATTTTTTCAACCCGGGTTCAATCCAAAACTAATTGGGCGATATAATTCATTTACATTTACATATGTTTCGCAGACCACCTCAACAACGTAGTAAAATTTCATTTTGATAAAGTCATTTTTACGGCAGTTATCGTGCGATCGGACAGACAGACAGACAGACAGACAGAATGACCAAAGCAATAAATATTTTCAACTATGTTGTAAAGTGTTAAAAATCTGTCACATGAGTACACATTGGGCTAAGCCACGACCGCTCATTTTAAATTCCGGGCAACGACGGGTACATTATCTAGTAAATTATAAATTCGGGAAATATAGATTAAACAGAAGTATGTTTCAAGGATTATGTCAAAAATTTCATCTAGATTCAATTAATCTATATAGGTTCAAAAGGTAGTTGGTGAGTATACATTACATATTGTAGAATACTAAGTAATAAAAGAGTAGAAAATATATATTAGAATTCTTGATATTTTAATTCATATTCAATGTATTCTTATTAATGAAAAAAATGTATGTACCTTTTCAGTGTTATCTTTTAATCAGTCCCACAAAATTTGAACACTATTTTTATAAACAACGATAACAATATTCATTTAATTATTAATATTCATTTCTTATTTTCAACGTTCATTACATTTTGCAGTAATTTTTCTTCCTACTTTGTTCCAATATTAAATATTTCACTATTACAAATGCAAAATATTGTTTAAAAGCTGGAAATTAATAACTCTCCCCTAAACATTAAATTTTGTTGTACTTTTAATTAAAATTTAACAATATTACGATAAAATTATGTTGAAAAGTCTTAACTGGAGTATTTTCATTTCTAATAAAGATAAATTTATTTACAAAAAAATATTTAATATTTTTCTAAATTTTGGGGATCTCTGGAGGATTGACTGCGACTGAAAAGGGCAATGCGTGATTATGTGAAAGGTTAGGATCCTTTGGCAGAGGAGCTAGACCTGAAAGTGCAGCTCCAGTTCTGCGAGAACTTGGCTTCAAACCATTTTGAGATTTCATAACTTTTTTGGAAGGAGTTTTTAGTTTTTGTACTTGGTGTTTTTTTTACCATAAATTGGAGATTTTCGAAAGTCAAGGAACCGATTGGTTGTTGTTGTTGTTGAATTGTTCAAAATTACGTTTAATCACGGGGCACAACCAGAACTATCACTGTAACGAATTTCGTAGCTGTATGTCGTTTGAATATTCCACTAGCGCGCGCACAC
Source organism: Amaurobius ferox (assembly GCA_951213105.1). Lineage (NCBI taxonomy): Eukaryota > Metazoa > Arthropoda > Arachnida > Araneae > Amaurobiidae > Amaurobius > Amaurobius ferox. The sequence continues at coordinate 123,232,825 of OX578142.1, read as the reverse complement.
AGACTTAAATACGCACAGACATTGCTTTCTGCTACTTATGACTATATATGAATCGGTGTGGTGCTGAAAGTTACGCTGGTTTAAGAACGTTCAATTAACCCTTATACGTTAAAATACGAGCGTATTTTCATCGTAAACATAATAACAATAATTTTGTGCATACTTCGTATGATGGTAAGTGGTGTGTACACCTCTTTTTCGACCACAAAGCCGTTAATCATTTTAATACTCGCTTGCACGCTTCTTCTATAAATCTCGAATGCACGCTTCTTCTATAAATTTGATTGGTTCAACTGGAAACTTGACTAGAACACAAAACCGCGAAAACCTTCTGAATTAAGTCGTAAAAACTGCCAGAAGGCCAAATTTTGATTTTCAGTATGTCTTTGGATTTTAAATACAGAATGTGATTTTGCGTATAAATAATAAATAACTAGATTAAAACATAAAACACAGCGCGAAAAATTCCTCTCATCATTAAAATGAATTCTTCCCTTAAGGATTCTATTGGGAAGCTTCGTAATTGGAGCATTTATCAAATTCCTTGTCAATGCAGATTACCGTAACTTATTCAAACTAACCGTGCGTCATTGTACTGCCTACATGAAAATAAAATTGAAGTTAACAATTAAGAAATTAACAAATATTCTATAGCTGATCGCTGCTGAGCAACCAGACATTATTTTAATTTTTTTCTCGGTCTCTATTATTCAAAAATGTTCACCAGTTTTAAACCAGGATTTCTTTGAGGGTTACCCATCAATAAAAATTCCCAGAATTCAGTTAATGATTTGACATCGTGTTTCTCCCACTTATGTTTTGATTAGGTTTAAATACAGTCGTAATCCCGTATTCGCTAATTCAGTACCCTCAATTTACCTCGATTTTAATCACAGCACAAATTAAATAAATAAACGGTTCATTAGTTTCAAACTGGGTCTAAGCAGATTCATTGAGCAGAACGATGGGCCTATTTTTTACGAACATTTTTTATTTAAGGTTGTGTACAGGTACGTACGTAGAATATCTATTAAAATGTGTAATAATAACACGTTTTTTCATTGCTCATGCAGCGCTTTAATGGTCTGTCATCCTTTGAAATTGCATATGATACTATAAAGTACAAGTGCACTGTTTTTAACACTTTACAACATAGTTGAAAAGTGTTTATGACTTTGTTCATTCTGTCTGTCTGTCTGTCTGTCTGTCTATCGGTCTGTCTGTCTGTCTGTCTGTCCGTTAGTACGATAACTGCCGTAAAAATGACTTTAGCAAAATGAAATTTTAGTATGTTTTTCAGACGGTCTGTGGGACCTATTGGAATATAAATAAATAATATCACCCAATTAGTTTTTTATTGAACCCGGGTTGAAAAAATGAAATACCTTGAACCCTATGGGACCTAATTTTTCAAACATTTTTTAAGCAAATTTAAAATTCACAAATTGCTTCGAAATTTTTAGGAAATATTCACATTATTCCATAAAATATATATAAAAAATTTTAGAAAAATATGTTAAGTAGTTTTTTAATTAAAAATTATTTAATATACGGAAAAAAACAAATTCAATTTAATTCTGACTTTTGGGATATCCCCCAGAAAGAAAAAAGAGATATATTATATAATAAATATCTTTCCAAGAGTTTAATCATTTTGTATATGAGAGAGGCTTCACATTTGAAAGTAAATTTGGTAGATAACAATTTTTCAAATTTTATTTTAATTTTATATATCTCTTCATGATATACTTATTTGATGTCATTTTTAATGCACATTCCTACGTCCTAGAGAGTTGAAATTTGGTACATAGCTTAAATTTGTTGAATATTTTATTCTACAAAAATTTGGTGGATCTTTAAATATAGATAATACATTTTTTTCGAAATGGCCTGCAAATAATCCCCGTTCACTTTTATAAATAATTTTGTAATATTGTTAAAAATTGTGATGTGGGCAGAACATGTCTTTCCCTGCAGACTCATATTCACGTTCTCTTTATTTCTTCAATAGTAATTTGAGTTTATCTGCACAAAATAACAGCCATAAATATTTTAAATGACATTGAATTTGCACATTAAACTTAAATTTGGTTCTCATTTGATAGATGGACTTATTGTCAAAGGTGGCGTAGCGAAAACGCGAAAAAACTAAAATATCTCAAGAACGGCTAGTCTTAGAGTAATGCGGTTACTTTTATTCTTTTTGTTATCAAAAATCACGTATAAAATAGGAATTTAATTGATATAATTGAGCACACGTAGTTCTTTATTTTTATATTTAACGATTTCTGTGGGCCATTTCGCAAAAATAGCCCGTTCCTTTTTCGTGAATAGTACAAGAATAACCTACAAATGATATATGTACCAAATTTTGCTCTTAATTTGGTATATAAATCACTTGTAGGTCATTGAAATATTATACACCAAATTTTGTTACATTTCTTCCATTAGTATTTAGCTAGAGTGGATAAAGGCAATTTCTGCCGGCCATTTCGCAAAGAAGGCAGATTCTTTTATTACGAAACGTACTATAATCTAATGAACATCAGGATTTCCCACAAAAAACATACCTACCAAATTTTATGAAATTCGGTCCATTAGTTTTTCAATTAGAGTGGATGTAATATCCTCACAGACACACAGAAACATACACAGATACAGTCTTACACACACTGACGTCTTCCTAAAAATAGATTTTTCGTGTTCTAGAAGTCTCAAAACGTGTAGATTCTTCGAAAATTCGAGTTCCGATCTTCGGCACGATTCCAATACTTTGAATACATACGCACATACACACACATATATTATCTGCGTATCTGTGTATTATCTGTGTATCTAAATTCCGTGCCTATGCAATTACAATAGTTGTGATTTTAAATGATCCCTAAACTCTTATTATTTCTTTAACGAAGCCTATTTTTAACTTATGCAGAATGCAAATATCTGAAGCGATTGTAAGGTGAGTTACATAAGAATTGCTGAATTTTTTTGATACAAAATTATTTAGCTCTGGAGTCTGGAATACAAGTTATATGAATGAAATATTCATTGATTTTGCAAAGAGAATCAGATGATTTATATTTCGATACAGTTTTAAATATTTAACTATAATAAATTACTGTAGTACTGTGATAATGTAAAAGATATCACCACTGAATGTATCGCCTTTTAAAAAAATTTAAAAGAAATTGCATTTCAGTTGGAAAGTGTTTTATAATCAATGCTTATGCATGATTGATCTTTCTTGTTTTAAACTGCTCTATCATCTCTTGTGCATTAGGCTAAAACGTCAGAATCCCTTACGCACGGGAGAGAGAGAGAGAGCATGTACATTGTAATAGCACAATTTAGTGCCAGAATGTATACTTTATTATTATATTATTTATTGTTGGTAATGTTTAATTGTGCATAATTTATCAATTAAACATTACCATATTTATATATGCTGCACAAATATCACGTTACGTATAGAGTTCGGTATTATCCGTGGTTTCATGTAAGTCTTGGAACGTATTACCGGGATACGGGGGATTACTGTAGGTTTTTTTTTTTTTTTTCCTGTCTTATTCACCTATTTCCGTACTTTTTCTTTTTGTATCTATTTTATTCTGACTTTACCGTGTTAGTTTTGCAGAGCCCACTTCGACAATAAAGGCTTGCAATTTCGTCCCAGTGGCTCAAAGGTAGAGCACTGGCTGGCCAGTTTAAAGATGCAGGATTCGATTTCCAGTTGGAGTAGCAAGGTTCTTTAAATGGCATCCGAACAAATCAACATTGTAGACTAGTGCAAAGATGCCGGAGGTCTGAAAGTGACCCTAGTGCGACTAGCACGGATTCAGTGGACACTGGGATATTGAGCGCCAATTTCAAATAAAGAGGACAGGAATCACGCAGGATACTAACCTGGGTAAAAATCAGGAGGTTAACCTGAGGTAAAAATAGCAGGAGGTGGTCAGTCAGATTATCAGTTGCTTGCTAATCTGGCATTAGAGAGTGAAGTCCACTTCGACAATAAGAGCTTGCAATTTCGTCCCAGTAGCTCAAAGGTAGAGCATCGACTGGCCAATTCGAAGATCCAGGGTTCGATTTCTCGTTGGAGCAGCAAGGTTCTTTACAATTTTTACATTCCATTAACTGCTTTTTTATGCAGTTTACTGCACTTGGTTTGGTGCATTTACTCTAAAGTTTAAAAGAGCGTGAAGTTTTTATATTTCCGGTAAAATTCTATCTCAGAGCCAATTTGGTTCCAAACGGTTGAGTAGCTTCGAGCAAAAAGCAGAATACCGTAAAATACGCATACGCACAACTCAGACAAAATAAAAAAAATTGCAACGTTTTCATCAAATTACGGAAGTTTGTGGGCATATAGGCTAACAAAATGACAGACAGACGAACAAAATGCAGACAAAATACAACATTTATTCTGCATCAGCACGCCTGAAAACGTTGAGATTTTTAATTTGTGAATTTTTGACACCAAAACATTACTTCCTTTTAGCGAACAAAATAAAGTTGAAAGTGCTTAATTATACGATAAAGACCAATTCGACATAAAATTGATTCGGAGCACTTTTATTTTAGAATTGTTCTTTCTTAATTTTTTTACTGTTTTATGTAAAGTGAAATAAAAATATGAAAATATCTAAAAGTTTAGTTGTATCATATATTTTTATAAATTGAATAATTTCAGGCAAATTTTGTTAATTTTAAACAAAGCGGCTAAAACTCTGCATAAAATTCTAATGCAACAATCCTAATTTATTTTGAACTAAAGGTATACGTATGATCTTTGAAATGAACTAAAAGTTTTGATGTGGCTGAAATACTTTTACATTACCCGCTGTTTTTATAAGAAACGGGTCGAAAATTTAGAAAAATATCCTTTATTAACGCATATCCTTTATTAGCGCATATCTTATATTTTTCTTGCAATTTAAAAATTTTCTTAGATATTAGTTCATTTCATATCATTTCATATATCTTCAGTTCCTTTCATGTCTCTTCGGTTTTAGTTCATTTCATGTCTCTTCAATTTTAGTTCATTTCATGTTGCTTCAATTTTAGTTCATTTCATGTCTCTTCGATTTTAGTTCATTTCATGTCTCTTCAATTTTAGTTCATTTCATGTCTCTTCGATTTTAGTTCATTTCATGTCTCTTCTATTTTAGTTCATTTCATATCTCTTCTATTTTAGTTCATTTCATGTCTCCACGATTTTAGTTCATTTTATGTCTCCTCGATTTTAGTTCATTTCATGTCTCCTCGATTTTAGTTCCTTTCATGTATGGCTCTTCGATTTTTGTTCATTTCATGTCTCCTCGATTTTAGTTCCTTTCATGGCTCTTCGATTTTAGTTCATTTCATGTCTCTTCGATTTTAGTTCATTTCATGTCTCTTCAATTTTAGTTCATTTCATGCGTCTTCGATTTTAGTTCATTTCATGCCTCTTCGATTTTAGTTAATTTCATGTCTCTTCGATTTCAGTTAATTTCGTTTCTCTTCGATTTTAGTTCATTTCGTGTCTGTTAGATTTTATTTAATTTCATATCTCTTCGATTTTAGTTCATTTCATGTGTTTTCGATTTTAGTTCATTTCATATATATTGTGTGCAAAGAAAATTAAGATTGTTGCATTACAACTGCGTGAGAGTGTTAGCCACTTTAGATACATTTCACTAAATTTACCTGAAATTACATAATTTAAAAAAAAATGTGATACGCATAACTAAAGTTTCAGACATTTCATGCTTTTATGCTACAATTTACCCTAAAAACAGTAAATAAAATTAAAAAATAACTGTTTTAAAAAATTTGGTCCGTCAGAGGCTGATACATTAAGAAGAAATTGTATTAACCGTATTACATAAACTAAGTTTAGGAGTTTTAATTATTTTTAAGAATCTTACTGATTGCTAAATTGTTGGTAGCATTTTATTCTAACATTTTCGTAACTAATTTCAATTTATTATTTGAAATTTATTTTCAATTACATCCCTAATTTAAATGTTATATTAAAATTAAATAATTATTCAGCGCAAAACATATTTCAAAATATTTGTCAGCTCGAAGAAAACATTGCATTGTAAATTGAATTTAAAAGTCAAAGTTTAAAACTGAAAAACCTTATTAAGGCTAAATTCATTCGCAAATAATGCCTTAATTATTTTTATTAAAGTACTTTTAATGTAAGTATACAACGATATTCATATTTCACTTATTCGAACAAAACGTTTCTCGAACATATTGTCTAAGAAAATTTCCAGACTGTTGATTTGGCTGATTTTCTACCATAATTAAATCCCCGAGGCCTTATAATTAGGTAAAGATGTACTGACAGAAGAAAAACGCCGAGTATCAAAAAACGTATTATGACAGCGTTGCATTGACTGCACATTTTTTATATGAAAAATTTTAATGAAATTAAAAAAAACTAAAACAATATTTATGATTCAGCGTATACAAATAAATGTTTTTCTAACCTCTCTCTCTCACTCTCTCTCTTTAGCTCTCTGTTTTTCTCTCTCTGCGTGTGTGCGTGTGTGCGTTCGTTCGTTCTTTGGTGCGTGTGCGTGCGTGCGTGCGTGTGCGTGCATTCGTTCGTTCGTTTGTGCGTGCTTGTGCGTTCGTGCGTGTGCGTGCGCGTTCGTTCGTTCGTGCGTGCGTGTATGTGTGTGTGTGTGTGTGCGTGCGCGCCTGAGTTTGTGAAAGCGATATCTCACGAACGAATGGAGCATTTCGAACGTAATTTTTTACGATTATTATGATCCGTGAATAACTACTTATTTTAAGCGCGATCCCCAAAATTTTTGAATATTATTTAGATAAAATATTTTATTATCAAACGAATGACACAAGCTTTAGAATTCTATCTTGAACTGTTCTCGAGATGTTGCATGTTTATCAAATAAATTCGTCTAAAAAGTACAAAATTAAACAAGAGTAAATATCGTCAAATATGTAATTCTTGACGATACATTTAGCGATCTTAGTGACTAATTTGGTGAAATGGCTAATCTGCAAAATTGAAGCTAACGTCGCTAAAATAACGCCAAACTAATGGATTAATGATCGACATCTTTTAATATAAGGGACAATAATGCTTAGCAGATGATAGCAATATTTTCAATTGTCAAGATATATTTGTGTGAATTAAAAATTAGTTTGATACTTCAAAATATTTTTAAATGTTGTAATCGCGTCAAATGTTAGTATACTTTTCAATGTTTAAAACGTCATACAATGTATCTTCAACATTATTTCTCATTGAAAGAAATGAAATAATTACATTCTATAGGACAAAAATTATGAAAAACTTTCACACTTTTAATTATTAGGTATATCATGTGCGACCTACGTATTGCTTTCTTTATATACATAGTATAACGTATAGAAAAAGCATTGAGACAGAGTCATAAATTCGAATTCGAGTTTTCGAAGGAAAAATAATATCTTAAGCATACCTAAACTGGAAGCAAATTATTTTAAGCTAATGTCTGTGTGTATGTATGTATGTATACGTATGTGTATCAATGTGTGTGTGTGAGACTGTGCATATGATATTTCACAAGCGAATGTAACGTGTTCGAATGTAATTTGGTACTAGTATTACAATCGATGAATACTATAATACGTTAATATGTAATAACGTTTCAAACGTAATTTGGTACTATTATTACAATCAGTGAATATCAGAATTCTGCTGATTTTAAACTGGATAAAATGTTCAAAATCGCCCAAATATTTGAATGACTTTTTAAAAATAATTACTAACAAATCAAGATTTCTATAATGTTAAAAAAATAATCAATACATAGTTTTTAATTATAAAATGAATGACACATATTTTAGGACAATAGCATAAACCGTTATCGAGATATTGTACATTTTTCAAATAAATTTATAAAAATATTACATGAAACTTCAAAAGTAATTACTATGGTGAAATATGTTCAATTTCTATATGCGATATTATGCAATCATTCTGTGAATATCATTCTCTTGGAAATAGTTCGCTCTGTAGCCAACACTCATAAGGCCGTATTAAATGCTTTGAGCTGAAGACGTATTTGGTTCAAGGTATTTAATACTGTGTTACGAGCGTTTGCTACAGTCATTTCATTGCTGTACTCCTGGTCATTTATTTTACGGGAACTTAATTAAATATCAATTGCCTTTTGATGAGGATTTTGCACGGGATTATGAATACGTCAATCTGCTTGGACTAATAAGTTTCCAAAATTGCCCAATTGCTATGTTAATTCAATGCTAAAAATCTAGTGTGGGTACCATATGACTTTCCCTATATAATGCAATACATTTACTTCTTTCATAATGAAAAAATTATGTATAAGATCCACGTCACAATGCTTTTAACGCTAAATTGCATATTTGGCGCTTTTCCGGATAACGACATGTAAAACTATTTAGAAGTACTCTTATATTTTAATCAACTCTACATTGACAATTATCAATAGTGATAGCATCCGCAATGAACAATATAGTCCATATATTAAAATATTTGAATAATTATTGCATCAATTTGGCATCATTTTCGTTAATTTAGAGTCATTTTTGCAAGTTTGAAGATATTTTCGTCAATATGGGGTGAGACATCGCTATGTTGACGATATTTTGCTAAATGAGTCGCTAAGTTTGCCAAACATATCACCAAGCTTGCCAAACATATCGCCAAGCGCTACAAGCATATGGAAATAATAGCGTTTTCTTATCTATAAATGACTGCTGTCGAATTGTTAGGTCAAAATACAAAACTATTACACAAAGTATATTTCGTGAATAGAATGAGCTAGATAATACTGGCAAATGCTTTTTTAATTTTATGTGATTTTTCTTGGTAAATTTATTTGAAAAATCTAAAATATCTCAAGACCGATTCATGCGTTCTACAGTTTATTTTATTCGTTTCCTAGTGAAAAATTACATAGAAAATGATCATTTACGTAACATTATTGTGATATTTTTCAAAATTTCATTCGAAAATCTGGAGGATCCTCTGAATATTCGATTACGTCTAAAATTAAAAGTATTTCAATATTCACCAATTGTATATTTGTACTAAATTTCATTCGAAACACTCCATTCATTCTTGAGATATCACACTCACAGACTCACGCACACACATTATATATATATATATATATATATATATATATATATATACATATATATATATATATATATATATATATATATATATATATATATATACACATATATATATATATATACATATATATATATATATCACCTCAGAAACGTTCGATTCGAGTTAAGGGATGTTTGAAACATGCTCTTTCGTCAAAAATTCGAGTTCGAATTTTAAATTCCGCCACAATACGTCCCTATACATTGCATTGGGCCATGGATCGATCTTGTACTGCATTATTTCGATGTTATAGAAGTATGTCATTGAATTATGTAGGGCAAGTCAAGTACTACTCACACCAGGTTTTTTTTTTTTTTTTTTTTTTTTTTTTAATTTTAGTCCATAAACATGCAATATCTCAATTCTCGAATACGGTGTATGTTATCGTTTTGTAAATTATGCCATGCGCTTTTAAATAAAAAAAAAGATTAACATAATCGTCGTTTCATGAGTTGTTGATATTTTAAGGTACTCTATGGTTGAAACACATCGAAATTCAAAAGACCTCAGATCCATGGAATTAAGTAATCATAACAAATTTTATTATATTTGTTCTAAAGGTTTAGTGCTTAAGGTGTAGTAGGGGAAAATGACAGTTCATGGGCAAGAGACGGCTTTTGTTGGGAGGCGTGGCCTAAAGAGTTATGACGTCACACAAGAGGTGGGCTTAAAAGAACGTCAAAATTACTGCCGTTACGAACTTTATAATCTTCTACAAAGTGAAAACAAACTTGTAATGGTAGGCGGTATACACCCACACTATACTAAAAGCCTCTCAACTTCATTCATGACGTCCTGTAAACCCCACTCCCTACTGTGACGTTATAGCTCCGGCCCTTTATTCTACGCCTCCACCGCACACCGCTTTTTTCCCTTGAACTGTCATTTTCTCCCTACTCTTTGTATAAAATATAAAACTATCAGCGTTGTTAAAATGGCTTACGATAACCCCTAAATAATTGCGTCTGTTGATTTTTTCAGATTAAAAGTACTTACAAATAATTTGCTCATTTTATAATAGTGACAATATTTTTTTCTTTACGATATCTTCTATTTAAAGTAAAAAATGTTCCTTATCTCGAGAACAGCACATGTTAGTATTCTGATATTCGTTTTTAAATAATAAATCACAAGTAAATCTGCTATTATAATAACATTTTACAACACCATTATACTGTTAGTGTTTAATATAATACTGTTACAATCTTTTATGTCAAATTTCAATTTTCAGTAATACGTCGAATAGGCATAAAAGTCGAAGTTTTCATCAGAACACCGTGACTTTTTCTGGAAATGCTTATAATACTGCTACAATATTATGTTTAAAAATTATAATTTTAAACTCGTCAAATAAATTTCTGCATTTTATTCCCAATAGCACAGCTGCCAGCCGTCTTCAGAAAAAAATTTCTTCCAATTCCGCCACAATACGTCCCTATACATTGCATTGGGCCATGGATCGATCTTGTACTGCATTATTTCGCTGTTATAGAAGTATGTCATTGAATTATGTAGGGCAAGTCAAGTACTACTCACACCAGGTTTTTTTTTTTTTTTTTTTTTTTTTTTTTTTTTTTTTTTTAATTTTAGGCCATAAACATGCAATATCTCAATTCTCGAATACGGTGTATGTTATCGTTTTGTAAATTATGCCATGCGCTTTTAAATAAAAAAAAGATTAACATAATCGTCGTTTCATGAGTTGTTGATATTTTAAGGTACTCTATGGTTGAAACACATCGAAATTCAAAAGACCTCAGATCCATGGAATTAAGTAATCATAACAAATTTTATTATATTTGTTCTAAAGGTTTAGTGCTTAAGGTGTAGTAGGGGAAAATGACAGTTCATGGGCAAGAGACGGCTTTTGTTGGGAGGCGTGGCCTAAAGAGTTATGACGTCACACAAGAGGTGGGCTTAAAAGAACGTCAAAATTACTGCCGTTACGAACTTTATAATCTTCTACAAAGTGAAAACAAACTTGTAATGGTAGGCGGTATACACCCACACTATACTAAAAGCCTCTCAACTTCATTCATGACGTCCTGTAAACCCCACTCCCTACTGTGACGTTATAGCTCCGGCCCTTTATTCTACGCCTCCACCGCACACCGCTTTTTTCCCTTGAACTGTCATTTTCTCCCTACTCTTTGTATAAAATATAAAACTATCAGCGTTGTTAAAATGGCTTACGATGACCCCTAAATAATTGCGTCTGTTGATTTTTTCAGATTAAAAGTACTTACAAATAATTTGCTCATTTTATAATAGTGACAATATTTTTTTCTTTACGATATCTTCTATTTAAAGTAAAAAATGTTCCTTATCTCGAGAACAGCACATGTTAGTATTCTGATATTCGTTTTTAAATAATAAATCACAAGTAAATCTGCTATTATAATAACATTTTACAACACCATTATACTGTTAGTGTTTAATATAATACTGTTACAATCTTTTATGTCAAATTTCAATTTTCAGTAATACGTCGAATAGGCATAAAAGTCGAAGTTTTCATCAGAACACCGTGACTTTTTCTGGAAATGCTTATAATACTGCTACAATCTTATGTTTAAAAATTATAATTTTAAACTCGTCAAATAAATTTCTGCATTTTATTCCCAATAGCAGAGCTGCCAGCCGTCTTCAGAAAAAAATTTCTTCCAATTCGCATTTTGGAGAGTCAGACTGGACATCTGGGATACCGGCCTTTTTGTTCTCAAAGCATTTTACGGTGCATTTCGTATTTTTTAAAAACTATCGACTTTATCAAAATTCCCGCAACTAAAGGGTTTTATAAATTTATCTATCTCCCATTCAAACCCAAACCCGAGATTCTAACCCTGTTTTTTGTTGTTTGAGGAAAATGAGGTTTTTTATATATATTTAAAGATCTGTCAAATTTTTCAAATTTTCGAAATTGCCAAATTGTCAAGTTTTTCAAATTTTCGACCATCTTCGTTTCGATAGCTACGTTTAAGAAAACCGCAAGCTTCTAGGCCGAAAAGAGAAGTTGGAGTAGTAGCTACATACATATGGATACAGGTTTCAATGAGTAAAAGAGGCTTTTTACGAATATTTAAACATCTAACAAATTTTTCGAATGTTCGGAAATTTCGGGACCATCTCTGGTTCGATGCCTACATTTAAAAACAAAACCGTGAGCTTTTAGGCCAAGTAGGGGCTTCGAAAGAGTGGCTATATACATACGTATACAGGCTTCAATAAGTAAAAAAGGTTTTTGCAAATATTTGAAAACCTAACACATTTATCGAATTTTAGAAAGTATCGGCATCATATTTGGTTCGATACATACTTAAAAAAACTAGCAAGCTTTTTGACTGAGAAGGGGGCTTTATACTTGTAGCTACATACATACGTATAGATATTTCAATGGGAAAAAACGGTTTTCACAAATATTTAAAAGCTTAAAAGATTTTTCAAATGTTCGAAAATTTCGGAACCATCTTTGGTTCGATACCCACTTTAAAAATACTTGATCTTTAACGTCGAGTAAGGACTTCAGAATAATGGCTGCATACATATACGTATACAGGTTTTAATGGGGAAATGTGTTTTACAAATTTTTAAAAATCGATCAAATTTTTCGATTTTTCGAAAGTTTGAAGACCATTTTGGGTTCGATGGCTACGTTTAAAAAAGAAACTGCGAGCTTTTTAGCGTACGGAATACTACGTGTATACGAATACAGGTTTCAATGGGGAAAGAGGTTTTTTATAAATATTTGAAAATCAATCATATTGTTCGAATTTTATTAAGTAGGGGACATATCTACGTTGAAAAAAAAAAACGCGAGCTTCTAGGCCGAGTAAAGGGGGCTTTGGAATATCGTTTGCATACATACATACGCGATCACGTTTTAATAGTAGATATGTGAATCATAAATGTTATAAAAAATTATGGTTCTGTAAAACTACTAAAGATACCATCTCTTAACCTAAGAAATCAGACAATGGATGTGAATAAAATTTCCATTAAAATTTTATACATGGTCCGTTCAGCAATTCTATCTAAATAGTTGAGTTAAACCTGTAACGATTCACTGTTAGTTGTAAACTAAACCACTATTTCAGCCCAATAGATTGAATAAAAAGATAAATTAACCATACTGCGCCAAGCCACAATAAATTTTAATTTAACGGTGTTATATTAAAAACCTAGACTTTTAAAAAAAGTTTGTTTAAAATAATTCACTAAAGTTTAATAACATTATAATGTTATTAAATAGTTAATATATGAGCGAACTTCAGTAGGCTTTCTCTCACATAAATTACATAAAGGGTTGATCCTGTCTCTCAACGACTCATATAGTGTGTATTAAAGCTTCTATACGAAAAGATTAAATATTTAAATCTAAATATTTTCGTACCTAAAAACTACCAGTCTTATAATTTCAGCTAATACATCATTTTCATAATTAATATTGAATTAAGAACGATTATCTACAGGGAGGCATAATTTGACTTTTTATTCTCCTGCATAAGTCATCTGATCTATCTAGAAATGGCGCTATTGACTTTTGAATCTCATAAAAAATCCCTAAAACTAAGAGGATTATTTCCTTCGTTGACATAACTGCAATGTTTGCACAGTAAAAATCGATTTACGACAAACACTGATCAGACAACGTCACACAAAAAAATACGATATGTTCCATTCGATAACCCATTTAATATCATTAAGATTAAAATTCTCCATTTTTTATTTCATCCTCTACAAATAAGAAATAATTCATCTATGGAGAATGACGCTGAAAAATCAAGAATTTCTTACAGAAATTGAACTAAAGCTAAAAATTGCCCCTCTTGGACCCTCTCTGCAAGGCAAGAACAAATTTAATCATAGAAATCGTGGACGTAACTTTCATCCTTTTTCACTATACGTTAGGGGGTAAAATTGAAAGAAAAAAAAACAATCACCGGTGGGATTGTTTTTATGAAAACGATTTTCAACTGCTAGGTATATACGATTTGTACACATGTAGTGACCAAAGAATAAACATCGATCTTGGTGTATTATTTTGCCCTATGGTGAAAGCTATATAAGCTGAATGTTTAAATTTAAAACATAAAATCTGTTGGTTGAGTGTGCATTTTGACAAAGGTACAAGATCGGAAACCAAATAGCTGTGCTAATCACACATAATTAGATGTCCCATGCTAGCATGTGTGGGAGATGTTAAAAAGAGAAAGTGTGCAAGCGCGAGAAGATATAATATATGTGTGTGCGATAGAAAATGCGTATGTTTAAATTAATAAGATTAAAACCAAATAAATACTATTGTTATAAATTAAAAATATATATCGCTAAGAAATAATGTAAAAACATGAGTGTGCGCACTGAGAATAATAGGAGTCACAACGTAAATTTTTGCACAAATAAAACAATTTCCAAAATGCTTGAGGTTTTTCTGCTTCAGTGCGAACAAGCTAAGCGTTGATTACTAAATTAGAGAGCATAATCATGTACTAGTTAAACTGCTTAACAAGAGCAGAGGTGGCGTAAGCTAGTTTTTGGAAGAAAAGTAAATTGAAGAACGGTATTGAAATACAGCAACAATGGACACAAAATAGTATGTAAAGAAAGACGAAGACAGGGAGAGAGAAATTCTCAAGACATAACATGTAGAAATACGGTGTGATAGATAAATCAGTAAATAGATGGTTGGGATTTTAATTCATATTTAATTTTCAACGTAAAAACTGACTAGCACTTTTGAATAATGGAGACAGAACAAAAATTAAACCGATGCCTAATCCTCCATCAGTGATTTGTTCCAAGCTTTTCTGAACGATCGTCTTCTATCATTTTATCTGTGAATCAATTACGGTATAATTTATTTATTTACTTTATTAAAGATTGCAAGAATAATTAATTTTTAAGTAACATTAAGGCAAAAAAAAGATATTGCATATTAATGATTCTAAAACCATACACCAATGATTCGAACTCACATCTTGAAATATTGATTCTACGAAATTCAGCAGCCAACATTCTAAATATCTATAACAAAAGAATATATCTATTTGTCTGTTACATGTATTAGCTGTAGCGGAAAATTTAAAAATCATACGGCCATGAAATTCGGTACGGAGAAACTTCGGCTCATCAGAGAAAACACCTCTATTTATTTTTTTTTATTCAAGATTTTGTAAGACTTTTACTTAATGTTGAAGTATCGTTTTGAGCAATTTTCACTCAAATCGGTTCCTTAGTGATCGAAAATATATATCGTAGAGTTTCCATCTTAATGTCATCAGAAAAATCGAAGAACGATCTTTTCAACAAGCTTTAAACCGAATCCGTATAATATTTCCTTAAAAATTGATAAAATATAAACTAAATTTTATATGATTTTTAATGTAAAACCTCTCATTATTAGTCCTGATAGCAGAAGTCTGGAAGTGGATTGATTTTTCTTGTTTTGTTCCCTACAGGTGAGGTCAGGTAGTGCGTGTGCGGGGGGGGGGGGGAGAAGTACAGTTGGTTTTGGACATTTCGCTGCGAGTTTCAGTGTAATTATAAACAGAGGATAAACCCGTCCTTCAGCGATCGAAAATATTATGGCAGTGTTTGCATGTATTTTTTTTACTTAGAAAACATGCTGCTTAGTTATGACAAGTTTACCATCTCCCCATTTAAATATGCAGCGCGCACTTATTTAGGGCGTAATAAAGGAGGCTTATTTGACGTATCGAAGGAGCTTATTTGGAACGTATCTAAGATGATTATTTAGGGCATATTACGCACTCTCAGAGGGGCGAAAAGCGTATTTAGGGCGTATTACATCTATGGAGAAGACGAACGGCGCATTTAGGGCGTTTTGGTCAATGTACCCAGCCTCAGGCTCAAGGTGTTTCATACACCCACGCATCGGTCTAAGGCTTACTAAGACGTTTACCTTAGGCGTATTACGACCGCATAGCGGGTGGTGTGCAGTCACGCGTATGCTCATGCAGCGGTGAATACACCTTTTGTAAAATGAAATAAACTAATTCAATTAATCGAGGTTTTAAATCTCGAGTAACAGTGGGTACATTTTCTGCGTTGTCGAGAACTACTGAAAGAAAGCTGTCGCTGTTAAGAGCTTTTAGAAAAAAACGCAGCAGTGTGTGCGTCCGCGCAGCATGCCGTCTTTTTTGTTTGTTTGTTTGTTTGTTTGTTACAAACGGGGGTATTTAAGCATTTTTTGGTTTTCAAAAATCCCCTGTGAGTCCCGGTGTAATTTTAATCAGAGGTTTTACATCTTAAATTCCGCGCAGCGCCGAGTACATTTTCTAGTATTCATATTACTCTAGTATTACCAATGAGAATGACCGTTCAGGAAATTACCTTTGAGTAAATTTTAAATCCAAATGTCAGTTTTCATATACTGCGATAAGAAAATATTTTTATTGGTCATGAGCGGAATCAAAACTCTGACTAACAATATTCTAACGGCATTCTTATTAAATGTTGTTTTATTTGTGACAAAAATTTAACCATACTATTGTTCTTACGAACAAATTTTCTTTGAAACATCTATTTCCCAGGAATTGCAATAGATAGAGCTCATATGATAACTGATTTAGATTCAGCGCCGAATTCCAGAGGAGATTCACTGAGGGGATTCACACGTCTGGTTCTTTTTTCCATTTCCGGTTTTAAAAAAAATTAATTTTACATAATACATCTGTTTCTAAAGATTGGCTATAGATAAAGCTTAGACAATAATTGAAATGGATTCAGAATCAAATTCTAGAAGGGGCTGGGTGGTTTACCAATAATTTTCACTTCCTGTTTCTTTTCCACTTCAGGTTCAAACATTTTCCTTGAAATATCTACTTCTCAGGGTTGGCTATAAATAGAGTTGAGATAATGACGGATATAGACTCAGCATAAAATTTCGGACAGGTGAGAGGCCTCACTAAAGTTTTCACTTCCGGTTCCGGAGATGTCACTTTCGATTCAAAAATTTAAATTTTCCTTGGAACATCTATTTCCAGGAATTTATTATAGATATAGCTTAGGGGATGATTGATATGGATTTAGCGTCAAAGTTTGGAGAAAA
The DNA here is from genome assembly GCA_951213105.1 of Amaurobius ferox. NCBI lineage: Eukaryota > Metazoa > Arthropoda > Arachnida > Araneae > Amaurobiidae > Amaurobius > Amaurobius ferox. Next base: position 123,215,588 of record OX578142.1, on the reverse strand, counting down.
ATGATAGTTTACCAAGGATTTCCACTTCCCGGTACTTTTTTCACTTTCGGTTAGAAAAAATCTCTTGAAAGATCTATTTCTCAAGATTGCTTAGAGCTTACATGATGACTGATAGGAATTCAGCATTGAATTTCCGAGGAGGTAGGTGGTTCACTAAAGATTCACACTTCCAGTTTTTCTGACTTACGTTTCGAAATATTTTCTTGAAACACATATTTCTCAAGGTCAGCTATAGATATAGAGTTTAGCGGATGACTGATACGTTTTCAACGTCAAATTTCAGAGAGGTGTTGAAGACTAAACATTTTCACTTTCGGTTCTGGAAATATCACTTCCGGTTTTTCCGAAAATTCTTATGATTGTACGAAATAAATGTGCAAAAGAACATAAAAAAAATTAAAAGTTCTGTTAAAAATGAAGTCTACACACCATTTGCGTTGGCATGAAAGCTCGTTTATACATTTCTTGGTAACATTTTATTAGGTCATGGTAAAGTTATTTAACATATATGAAAATTCGATAAAAAATATTAATATGTTAATGACGTTTGCTACAAAGTCAACATCAGAATTTAAATTTACATACGTACACAATGAAGAGAAACTAGAAATGTCTTTATAATTCATCTCTCTGCTAGAGCTATTACATATTTCGCCTTCAATAGAAAACCTTGTTAGTTCAACACGCCGTTAATTTCCCCGTCCCGAATCAATACGCAAATGCAAAGAGTAAGGGTGTGTATGAAAAAGCAACTGTATCGTAAAGCATAAATCATCGTACCGTGGGGGATATTGGTGGGTGTCTTATTTTTAGATTAAATGGAAGAGCCGATTTGCAATTTGTCACCTATACTCCATTATGTACCTTAAGTGCGTATTAATCCGGAGTTTATTTTGGATCCATACTTTTATGGATCCAAAACGTTCAAGCCAATGCTCCAGGGATCCTAGTTCATGAAGTAACCACAAGTATTACAAGCAAAACCACTCTATTAAATAACTCCCGGAGGTCATTACAATAATGTATCGCAACAGGCTATATGTTTAACTAACGCTTCAGCCAGCGATCTCTTGTTAATTAACGTGAGAAAAGATGCAAGGTGCTCTAGAGTTACAGGATTATTTTATAAGAGGGGGATTTTTTAAATATGGAGGCATTTATTATGTAAAATTTGCTTCATTAGTCTCTGAATTTTGAACTTAATTGGTTGAAAAGTATTTGTTACAAATGAGAATTAGATAGATTATTCATATATGTTGACCGAAAATGATTAATGCATATATTCTAGAAAGCGCGTAAATATATATTTGGCTTTGTATACAAAATATATATAAATCATTCATCATCCCTTTAACAAAAGATATGGTGAATAGCAATGAAAAGTAGCACCTTGCTCTATATTTATCCCAGAATTTCATCGTGTTAAAGTAATTTTCTTACGAATTATTAACTATTTGTAAAGGCCATGCTCGTTGGGTAATAATAAAATTAAAATTGCACAACGAAATCAACGGGAGCAAATGCTAGAAAAATCTTCTTGTCAAAAAAATGTTTTTGTTAGTTTTTTTTAAATGAATATTCTTCCTGTCATGAGTCCTTGTAATCCAATGCGTATTCTATTAATATGAGTACGTTTTTACTTTAGCTACTGTACAATAGTTTATGTGTATGATATAAGTTACAATTAAATATTAAGATACTTTTTGTGAAAAGGTCGGCGTGAAAGAGGTAATTTATAGAATAATATTATTGTTTTATAAATTTATTATTTATAAAATAATAAAGTTTTATAAAACAATAAAATCATTCTTTTTATAGAACTAAAAAAACAATTCTGTAGTAGAAAAATTTCCTACACAATACTTTGGAATTCAAAGCTTTATTGCAGCAGTTATTGGTTCACTTTTTCGATTCTTCAATTTCTGAAAAATGTTTATACATAGTGTGAATTGGATCAATCTAAAATTTGAAATTTTCGAAAAATTGTTTGTGTTTATAATGCATTAACATCTGGTATACCAAACAGATGCGAATCGAGTTCACCACAAAAATGAAAATGCTTTTAGCTGTGCTCCTTTGCATCAATAAACCTTAATATATATCACATCTGTAATTTGCATAAAACAATCCGTTTCAATAAAAAAAGTTATTTTTGGAGAACTCTCTGCGCAACGATTTTTGCAGCACAGCTCCCGTAATTTCAATCCGACCAATTTCACCAATAGACGCCAACTGTACAACATTAGACTACACACCACCATAAAATGTCGTCAACATCAATTGATTTTGAGACCAGTTTGTCGTCGACTAAATTATAACAGAAATACAAACGCATTTCACACAATACTTTTACAAACCCTTTAAGTAACGAACTCAGATGAAAACATCAATTTACTTAAGATATCTAAAATTCAATGTATTCGGTCACGTCTCTAAGAATTTTGTGTATTATTGTGCATTAGTAATAAAAGCGCAAGATACGGCACTTTTATCTGACCATGTAACAAAGAATTAGACCTGTAAAAATAATTTACACAACATAACAAAATTAAAAGAAATGGTTAAATTTCAGAGGAGTTATCGTTGTATAAAGATTGCTGCACTTATAAATCAATCGCAACACCATATCCACTGGTTCTTACAACTATATTATGTATTCCTAAAGCTTATCATAAAATTTTGCACAAAAACTTCTTGTGGTTATCTCCTAAAATTTTGATGTTTTACCTAAAAAACTGAAATCTATAAAGTCACATGACAGTTTTAAGTATAAATTGAAAGATTATGTATACTAATATATTCACATGCCAACACGGAAGCATTTTTTTATTTTTCTAAGTAATTAATTTAAGTGTAGTTTTTGTTAATTATTGTATTGCACCTGTTGCCAATTTCTCCTTAATATAGTTTATCTTAGCGACCTGCATGGACTTATGTTGTGTTTTTCTGTCTATGGTGGTCGCATGCATTGTCTTGTTTGCTGTATTAATAAATTTGAATTTGAATAAAGTACTAGTATTTATACCTGTCGGAAAACTAACATTTATTAAAAAATGGCAGTTTAATTATTTAAATATTATTTTGTTTAACAATGTATGGTGCTTGCCGTCGAAAATAGTTGTCCGAATAGAAAACTGGCTCAGGTTTTGCCCCGTGGTCGAGTTTCACCTTTTATCTCCCGAATAAATTAATTTCTCCCTTTTATATTGGAGGGGTTTCCGGGGGGTTCTGAGAGACTTTTTCTGAAACCCTCACACTCATTTTGTCCACTCTGGAAGAAAAATCGAAAATCGGGTTCTGTTAGGTTCGGTCCAGTGGTCGATACTAAAAATTTGCAAAATTTCCGCCTTCTAAACCTTCCTTCCAGCCATTAGAGTCAGCTTGTGGGTCTGAAAAGTGTGGTGACCAGAGACAGTAGAGAAGTACTTACGTCACAATAGTGATCCACAGTGGAAAATACTCACCATTGCAACTGCCGACATCCAAGGGAAAGAAACTGCAAAGAAGTGAATGCCCAAAACGAAGAAAAAAAGACACCATGAAGTACCGATAAATCTATTAATTTCTAGATTAATTGTAATAACTAATTGCAAGGCACTATATTACAGAAATTACTTCAAGCTACACACCCTACACCTATATTTCTAAAACAAGAGTGGTTAAAAGAATTTAAGATGACCCTTTGGAAAGGTCTGTGATATACCATATATTAGATTATAGTCTAGAATATTATTCCAAAGTATCATGGTTATATCTTCAAAAGCGAGAAGGAGACAATCGTTTGATTTCCAGAAAAAGGTTGTAATTTTACAGATTCTTTTTTTCCACCACCTACTCTTCCTTTTCCTTATTCAGATTCATCAGATTTTGACGAAATTTCCAGAGGTGCTCACAAATAGGATAAGGCATGTCCCCTAAAACATTCTAATTTCTAGATCAACGTCTTCTTTTATTTTAAGCAAATACTCTTAAAAAACTCATACATTTTACATAAAAATATTGCCATTTCATTGCAAAGTGAAAAGTTTCTCAGATATGAGTTCTCTCGTTGCCATATTAAATATGCATTTCTACGTTTTGCTAAAATTACGAAATGGCCAATAAAAACATTGAGTTAGGATAATGTACAGTTACTTTAACCTCGCCCCTTAATTAAAGAAAATTTAATTAACGAAATTGGCGAAAATTTTGGCGGAAAGTTGGCTACCTTTGAAATTGATGAAAATGATGCCAAATTAATGAAAACGACACTAAATTTATGAAATTGACACCATTCTAATAACATTTTGAATCAAAATACAAGTAGAATTTTGATTTTAAATTTTAGGAATGCACTTGAATTCCAACTAATTAATAAGCGAATGGATATTAAGTATGTTTCAATAGGGTGTATCTGTCCGTATGTCTCCCTTGGCGACAAATTTAGAGACCTTGGTGACGAACTTTACGACTTTTAAAATGTCACTAAATTGACGAAAATGTCGCCAAATTAGTGAAAACTAAGCAAAATTAACAGAAATAACGCAAAATTGATAAAATTTAAAATGAAATGTGTGTAAGTAGTGTTTTAATTTAAAATTTTATAAATAGATTTGAATTTAAACTGGTCAATAAAAGAACGGTATATTAAGTATGTTTCAATAGGGCATATCTGTCTTTCATACTTGGCGACAAATTTGACGACCTTGGCCACAAACTTAGCGGCTCTTTTTTATATGTCACCAATTTGACGAAAAGATTATCAAATTGATGAAAACGGTGTTAAGTTAACGAAAATGACTCAAAATTTGTATTTAGAATCAAAACATAAATAGGATTTCGATTTTAAATTGCATGAATAGATTGTATTTCAAACTATTTAATAATCTGAAGGAACATTAAGTATATTTAATAGAAGTTGTCCATCTGTCCCACTTGGTGACAAATATAGCTGCCCTGGTGACAAATTTGGCGAGTTTTAAAGTGTCACCAAATTGTCTTTAAATTAAAGAAAACGACACTAAATTTCCGAAAATTAAGCCAAATTAATAGTATTCAAAATAAGTTGGATTTTAAGTGTTATGACTGGATTGATATTGAAACTAAGTAACAAACGGATGGTGTATTAAGTATGTTTCAATAAGGCAAATCTGTCTGTCTGCCCCTCTTGACGAAAAATTTGGCGACTTTTAAAATGTTGCTAAATTGGTGAAAATACTTCCAAATTGATCTAAACAGCGCCATATTAACGAAACTGACAACAAACTGAGAGAATTTAGAATGAAAACATAATTTTGATTTTGATTTTAATTTCTATCAATTTGTCGTCAGTTTCGTTAATTTAGAGCCATTTAAATCAATTTGGAAGTATTTATCAATAGTATTTATCAATAGTATATTTGGGAGTAGTATCAATTTGGAGCGCATTTGGCAGCATTTTAAAGCATCACTAAATGTGTCGCCAAGAAAGACAGAGAGACACACAGATTGACCATATTGAAACATACTTAATATACCATCCGTTTATTATTTAGTTTCATTTCCAGTCCAATCATAACATTGAAATCAAAACCCTACTTATCTGGCTGAAGGTATTTCGAATAGGTTGTATATTAGACTTTTGTGTATGTAAGTGTTGTTTATTTTATCATACGTGGATGTGATAGTAATTCACTAATGACCATATCGTGCCAAATAAATACTTTCTGCAACAGTTTTATTGTCGATTTCTGCTAATGAGAAAATGCTCTACAACTTTGAAATTGGCTTTTACCATCAATCTCGCTTTGTTATTGGGGTTCTTAAGGAATGTCTTAAAAACCCTGTATGTATTAAAAAAAGATCTTATCTAGTAAGTCCACTTAGATTATAAGACCTTGTAATCCTTTCAAAATAAATAAGTTGGTATCACGTCTGATTTCACCCAAATAAGGGTTAAGGACACAACTTTAGATAGAAGGTCTTTTATTAAAACTTCTTATAAGACGTACAAAGTAAAAAATGCCAGAGAGCTTTCGAGCTTTAATACTCTCTTTATCGGTGGCTACATGGAAAGCAAATAGGATCGTTCATATATAGACAAGTAACATAGCAAATTTGCATAAATAAATATAAAATTAGTAAATGAACAGACGATTATCCAAGAAATATACACAAAAAATATAAAATATACTTTAAACGGTTTCAAAATGCAAGTATATCACGAGAAAAGTACAATTACAAAATTTTATTTTATTACCGGAAAAATGCAAATTCGAAAGGACAGTAAAGCCCGATTTTTATGAGAATGACGTCAAAGATAACTATAAAGAGACTTGAATTGTACAGAGTCTAGAATGAGTTGCCAAGCATAATAAAATTTGAACGGGGTCAAAATTAGAAATCGACGCACGGTAGATGTAAATAAAAAGAAATTCATAAAGGAGAATATTACGAGGGTTATTACAACGCATTAAAAGGAAAGTTTTTTCAAAAACGGGCAGGAAATTATCATTAACAGCATATTGAGCAAGAGCAGTAGAAAGTTTACCACCTTTGGTATCACGAGCGTGTTCTATTAAACGGATACCAACATTGTGTTCCGTACTGCCAATATAAAATTTATAGTCACTATCGGGAGACAACAGGGGAACCACATACACCCCAGCATAGCTTTTAAAGTCATCAATATCCCCAAGTTTATCAGAACGAATACGGTTAAATAAAGTGGTAATATTAGAGTGAGCAGGCTTGAAACCAAATTCATGACAGAACTGAATAAAGAGACGGAAGATCTTAGGATGTTAAGGAAAACTAGATTTATAAGCTGAGTAATTTGAGTAATTTTACGGCGAACATGGGCGAAAATCTTATGTATAAACTCAAAAGAATAAGAAGCCTCATGGACAAGATCAAAAATAAAATTAATTTCATCAGTCAAAGAAGAGATAGAAGAACAAACATTAAATGCGCTATTAAAATAAACGTTAAAAGAGACTTTTTTAGAGGAAATAGGATGATATTGATACTAAACTTCAGGAAATTAATACTAAACTTGTTGCTTTAAATGATTGTTTAGCTTATAAATCTAATTTTCCTTACCATCTTAAGGTCGTCCGTCCCTTTATTCAGTTCTGTCATGAATTTGGTTTCAAGCCTGCTCACTCTAATATTACCACTTTATTTAACAGTATTCGTTCTGATAAACTTGGGGATATTGATGACTTTGAAAGCTATACTAGGGTGTATGTAGTTCCCCTGTTGTCTCCCGATGGTGACTATAAATTTTATATTGGCAAAACCAAACGCAATGTTGGCATCCGTTTAACAGAACACGCTCGTGATATCAAAGGTGGCAAACTTTCTACGGCTCTTGCTCAATATGTTGTTAATGATAATTTTTTGCCCGTTTTTGAAAAAACTTTCCTTTTAATGCGTTGTAATAACCCATGTAATATTCTCTTTTAAGAATCCCTTTTCATTTATATCTACCTTGCGTCGATTTGTAATTTTGACCCCGTTCAAATTTTAAGTTATGCTTGGCGACTCATTCTCGACTCTGTGCACTTCAAATCTCTTCATAATTATCTTTGACGTCATTCTCATAAATATCGGGCTTGACTGTCCATTCGAATTTGCATTTTTCCTGTAATAAAATAAATTTTTATAATTGTACTTTTCTCGTGATATACTTGCATTTTGAATCCTTTTAAAATATATTTTATATTTTTTGTGTATATTTCTTGGATAATCGTCGGTTCATTTACTAATTTTATATTTATTTATGCAAATTTGTTATATTACTGGTCTATATATGAACGATCCTATTTACTTTCCATGTAGCCGCTGATGAAGAGCGTATTAACGCTCGAAAGCGCTCTGACAATTCTTACTTTGTACGTCTAAGAAGTTTTAATAAAAGACCTTTTGTCTAAAGTTGTGTCCTTAATCTTATTTGGCCCTTCAAAATAGCTCAATAGTAGAGCGTCGATGGTCAGGGCGAAGATCCATGTTTCGATTCCCCGTTGTGGCAACAAGGTTCTTTAAAATGGTGGCCAAATAAATGAACCTCGTAGGTTAGTGCAAATATGCCAGAGGTCAGAAAGTGACCCGAGTACGACTAGTACGAATGCAGTGGACTCTATTAAGTGGGATATTAAGCTCCAACTTCATTTCAGGGGGACAACGACCATGCAAGAAGCTACCCTGCAAGATAAAAATAGCATCAGGAGGCTAACCTGAGGTAAAAATAGCAGAAGATGTTCAGTTGCATACCAATCTAACATGAGAGAGTGGAGAATGCAGAGACCCCTTCGAAGACAAGGGCTTGCAATTCCATCACAGCAGATCAACGGTAGATTGTCGGATAGCGAGTACGAAGTTCCGAGGTCCGATTCTTGGGGCAGCAAGATTATTTACAGTCTTCAGTGCCCATGGGATCAGTTTTTAATTCTCATCAGAAAATTGTAAGCAAGGCGATTTCCAGAGAGTGTAAAACATCTTAATGGAAGGATTTTATAATTTTTCTAGTGGAAAGTTTTAAATACTTATATCCAACCAGTAACCTTTATGGTCAGTCTTCTATCCTTTTTAACCTTAGGCAAAGCTCTAAACGCCAAGGATTTTGCTGCACTGAATGTGCGCTAGCGTTTTGGTTTGGTTTTAGAGAAATCAAACCTATTATGTAGATTTCGCAAATATTTTATATAAAAATATTTAAGAAGATGATAGAACATACCTCTCGGTCGTTGATAAACCACCTCAGTATAGGAGGCGTACTCTCTTTTGCTGACGTACAGTTAATGTCCACAAGGTCACCAACATCGTACCGACTAGAACTGCCACTAACTCTAGGCCTTCTTCGACTGGGGATGACATTTGGTTCTAAAGGGAAAGAAAAGAAAAATCCACGAATTTACAGTAGTCATTATTAGTATAAATAGAAAAAAAAATGACGTCATAAATAGGGGGAAATTTCGGAAAATTAGCACAACCGAAAACATTTATAAGATCATTTTAAAGATTTTGCTGATAATATCTCGTATTTTAAAAATGTAATATTTAAATGTCAAGGCTTTTGTTTTAAATGATTCTATAACAATATAACCACTATAGTTTTACTCAAAATTAATATTGTTAAATCCAGTTGTCTAAAGGGTAACAGTAGAGCATAATTCATTTTCAAAAATCAATAACTTAAGGAATAAAATATATTTAAAGACATATGGTATATTCTTTAATTATTACTTCGGTTTTATAGATTCCCAATCATCCCATTGCAATTAAATAGGAGGGAGAATTGCAAAACATAGACTGATAGGCCATGGATGAGTAATAATCAAATGGTATTTCTAATGAATTTATACACTTGAAATTTGGTATACTGTGTGTCTTTTAAACACAAATAAAAGAAAGCATTTAAATACACAATTTTTATCTATTTTAAAAGCGTCAAAGTTCTATTCGAAATTTAGATTTCATTGTAATTCAGTGGAAATAGATTTCATTGTAATATTATTGAATGGTAATACAGGCCTTAATTTTTAGACTAACATGCCAATCAATATTTTTGCATCGAAATCTCAGTCCTGTAACTAAAATTAATTTCGCTTTTAATACAGTATTAGAGATATTGAGAAGTATAAGTTATTAAGTGGACTCAACCTTGAAAGCATAAAGCAAGAATGACTCGAAGTCTACAAACCATTTTGAGGTCCTGGCCCAGAAAGGCGTTCTCCAATTACTAGTTCATGATGAGCTCTTGCATACGTCAAGTATACTTCAGATAAGCACTGGAGACGAAGGCCGTCTTTCTTGAAAAAAGTACCAGACATTGTGAATACCAGTCTAAGGGCAATCCACTGAAGTCCTTCTTTTGTTTTCTTTGGCGGTAAGTGTGTCACATGATGCGCTTGAGCCTTCAATTAAAGAATATGTTCTTATTTTTAATATTTTCGAACAAAATCTAATTAAGGAAAAACAAATAAAGATGAGAAGATCTGTATTTTGTATCTCAGCATGTTTTCCAAATTTATTTCGAAGGTTTTATTAATCCGTGAAGATAATTCTGCATAATTCTGTCTTTCTGCCAAAGACTTAAAACCTTATTTTTCCATTTTAAAATGCTAATACAAATGTATAATACCAGTACAAATAAATAATTTCTGAAAGAGACAAAATTGTCGAAAATATTTTTCGTGCATAAACACTAAACAAGAAATTTATGAAGGAGTCTTTATATAGTGAGAAATGATGTGTGCACTTCATTTTTGGCGAAACTATTAAGAAGTTCTAAACTCTTTTGAACACTTATTTCATACAGTCATGCGAATTTTTGGAAAAACGGAAAATTGTATTTCCAGAAAAGAAAATTATATACCTCCTGCGGTCTCTGAAATTCAATGCTAAGTCCATATCAGGCTAAATCCATCCCAATGCTAAATCCAATCTCTAGTATAATTAGATTATATCGGTTGCTTGGGGTAATTTGCCCTAAATAAAAGCCATTCACAGCCTTTCACCCGTTGTGAGGGCACAAACTGAGCTTCTCTTTGCTGTACCACACCCGCTACAAGGGCGTATTGAGCGCTTAAATACGTACGTAACAACGTTATAAACGGCTAAACACGTCTTCATTTTGCAGCGTAAGGAGTATAGTCTTTAAAGCTACGCTATAGTATAATTACCGCCTAATTAGGCGCCTTGCAATAACTATAAATCCACTTCAATTCTCTAACGATATGTCACTTGAAACAAAAAAATAAAAAAATGCTCGATAATTCTTATTCAGTATTTTTATTTCCAGTATCATTGGTACATTAAAATCAGTTTGATCGTATGTTCTTCAATATAATGGCTAATATAGCACTCCAAAGCGTTTGTTGCTTTTTCGAAATCTTTATAATTTTTTAATTTTTGTTGTCTGCTTAATTATCCTTTTATTGGCTGATACTTTTACAGTATTGTCTTTTAGCGAAGTTCATTTAACTCCTTTAGTGGAGATCATTTAACCCCCGAAACAGTTTGCTAATTTCCTCTATATATTTTCGGTATTTTTGCATATGGTTACCCCAATGCTTCTTATGTATGTTTTCATCATATTTCCTTATATTTAGTTGCTATTTTCGATATGTTTGAATATATTTTTGAAGAACGAATATGTTTAAACATATTGAAACGTTTAACATACGTTTACATGTTTTTATATATTTTCAAAGGTTTGCCTATTCCTTCCTCCCTCTAATTTCGCACCATTCCTTTATTTTTGCTAGTAAAATATTTTAATTTTTAGATGTCAGTTTTACTTTAAATCCCATATCAATGCGGCCTTTCAGTTCCATTTTTAACACTTTAAAACATAGCTGAAAAGTGTTTATGACTTTGTTCATTTTGTCTGTCTGTCTGTGCGTTGGCAGGTGTCGTGACGAGATTTCTTAATCTCGCGTCACTTGTGCAAAAATCATAATTTATGCTTTATATTTCAATCTTTATATTTTAAACTTCATTTTAACCTTGTCTAATTATCCCTCTTGTCTTTTAAATACATTTTATATTCTACAGTTATTATTTTGTGCTAAAAGAAATCCTTAGCGCCATTTTCATATTAAACTCTAAAGCGCACTCAGAGAGAGAGAAGTTTGTTTATGACCGTTAAAAGTAAAGGTCTTGTTCCTGGACAGAGCGGATGTCTGATGTAGAGGCTTTGCTCTCTGTTTGTTAATATTTGTGCAAGACATGCATTTTTCATACAATGGCTCTTCTGCAAAGCATCTGAAATAAATCGGGACCTCGCTCGAGGGTTGCCTCATACGGCTTTTAAACTTCATAGTGATTTTCTATTGGACGATTTCAGTAAATAGCTCTACCAGGTTAGAATTGGATAAGCAAGTCGGTTTTGGAAAATCCGGTATAAAAAGAGAGTGTTGGAGTATTTTGGGCGTTCTTTCCTGTCTGGTTACTGACAACTTCAGATCGGTCCGGACCATTTTATATGTTGCCAACCCCGGAGTGCGAGATCTGGCACCACGTCGATCTCAGGCCAACGGCCCTACCGTGCTGAAAACACCGGTTCTCGTTAGATCACCGAAGTCATGCAGCATCGGGCGCGGTTAGCACTTGGGTGGGTGACCACCTGGGAACACTGCGTGCTTTTGGCACATTTCGGACGCGGTAGCACGGTGGTTTGCGCGCTGGATTTGCACGCTGACACAACTGTCGTCGTGTTCATGCGGAGTACGATCACGTTAAACATGTGAGTCCGTAAGTCCTTCCGAGGGGGGTCGTGGTAGGGAAAGAAGGGTACGGTCCCTGTGGATGCCTCCCCCACTGGGTTCCGGTCTAAATTGGGTGGCACTTCCCGGCCATCCAAACGGTTACCTTACACCTTTCTGGTAGGTCGGACGGTCTGGGTCTCAACAACAACAACCACGTCGATCTCAGCCTTCTGTGGGCATGGGAAAGAGTCGCCGCCATCGCCGACGGACATCGAGGAAGATCCATCGACCGCTGGTCAAGCGAGGAACATCGTCACCTATAATTTCATGATAACTTCGACGACGAAGACGGACCGAGATTGACCCGAGGTATTTTTGCCGGGTCTGGATGTTGGAGAAAGAAGGAGCAAAATGATGCCGAACCCTGACCGGGCCTATGTAATCCTACTGCATCTAGGTGTGCCGGTGTTACACTAGTACGGTTTTTCCGAGGGCTATAAGGCGGAAGTATGTGCCTAATTTCTTCTCAACAACGACGGGTCCTGAGGTAAGAGCTGACCTCTCTCTGCATCTACATTCTATATTCTACGGAAGTCCAATCATAATTTCCAGCATAACTTAAAGTAACTTCAGGTTTTCAATTTATATCTGCATTAAGTAAATTCTATCGGAATCGTCTTGCTATCATAAATTAATATCATGCTATACTAAATTTGTACTTAAGTAATTTCTCTGAGTGCGTTTCTCCCTGTGTTTCTGAGACCATACCATTTCCTTTTAATATCAATTATTATGTAAATATTGCTTGCTATTTCTCATTAAATTGTTGGATAACATATTATTATTGATTTAATTCCGTGGCAGCATATGTGATTAACTTTGGTCCTGCGTCCAGTTGGCTGTTGTGCCGACGTGGTGGTCGAGTGGTCAAGGCGAGCGTTTCCACAGCAATCGCTTGACCGCCGCGTTGTGGATTCGAGTCCCACGTAAGGCATGGATGTTTGTGTTGTGAGCGCAGTGTGTTCCGCCCCCCTCTGGTGCACCTGGGGCAACGTCCTAGGACGGCTAAATGGTTCACGTTCTGGCCGCTGACAAAAAGGCGAATGATGATAAGTCAGGTGTCTGGCCATTTGATTAAAAAAAAAAAGTTGGCTGTTGTTGTGCTGAAAGGGATTCAGCTTAATTTGTTTATTTAACTTCAAATCTTAATTACGATATTAAATAAAAGAAAGTAATTTATCCAAATACCTGTGTGATTATTTAGAATAATCTTCATCTCTTGAAATTGCACCTTAATGTATTTTCAGATGATGTCGCCTTAAAAGGTAAGGCTTTATTTATGCAATTTGTATTTGGTATTTTGCTGCAGGTCAAACTAGGAGTTTACTCCTAGACTGGAGGAGTGATTCGAATAATTAAACCTGGGTTTTGAATTAAGATATATCACGGTTTTGCATATAATTAACGTCATACATACAATTATCTTATTTATCCTCTTAATTACGTATCACATTAAATATGTATGTTTGATTTTCCGCACGTCAGTTGGTACCACTTTCGGTATGACAATTGTTGTCTTGTGGCGGAGAACACAATTTTCGGCACGACACAGGATAACTACCGTAAAAGTGACTTTATCAAAATGAAATTTTAGTATGTTATTGAGACGGTCTGTGGAACATATGGGAATCTAAAGAAATAATATCACCCAATTAGTTTAGGATTGAACCCGAGTTGAAAAAGTGCAATACATTGAACCCTATGAGACCTAATTTTTCAGACATTTTTAAGCGAAGTTAAAATTCGCAATTCGAAAATTTTAGGAAATATTCAAATTAACCATAATAAATATATAAAAGAAATATCAGCAAAATATCTTCGGTAGTTTTTTAAATTAAAATAATAATTGCACCCATATTATATGAAGAGATCGGGTGATCCACTTTAAAATAAAATATGGCATCCATCTTTCTTTCCCAGAGTATAAATCGTGATTTTTAACGTTCTTTTAAATTTATATTCAATGTTGTATCTGTATTATTGTACTGTGATAATTTAAAAATATCCCAGCTGAATATATAGCACTTTAGATATGTTTAAATAAAATTGCATTTCAGTTGGAAAGTGTTTCATAATCAAATATTTATGCATGACTGATCTTTGTTGTTTTCACTTGGAGTATAATATGTGGGCAAGGGTGGGCACCGCCGTTACCTCCGATAGCAAATTCTCGCTTTGAGTGTTCCAGATATATCTATTCGACAGTTTTTATGACTGCTACCTCGGTGTTGCATCTTAGCGTTTGTTGGGAGTACAAACTGTTTCTGACCTGAGAAAGAGAGCTCATAACGCCCTCTAAAGAATCATACACACCTCATTTGCTTATAACCGCTTTCTTCAATGAAGTACTCCAAAATTGCATTTTAACAAGCGGCAGTTTCATTTATTGTGATACCACGGTAGTTTATTCAATACTTAGCATCGCAATTTACCGTATAGCATTATTTTTAACATTTTCCAACATACATAAAACGTGTTTATGACTTTGGTCATTTTGTGTGTCTGTTTGTCCGTTCGCATGATGACTGCCGTAAAAATGACTATCGAAATAGCATTTTAGTATATTGTTAAGACAGTCTCTGGAATGTTTGGGAACGAAAATGAATAATATCACCCAATTAGTTTCGGATTTAACCCGGGTTGAAAAGATGGAATGCATGGAACCCTATGGGACTTAATTTTTCAAACATTTTTTAAGCGGAGTTAAAATTCACAAATTGCATCGAAAATTTTAGGAAATATTTAAATTATCACATAAAATGTGTAAAAACAATTTCAGAAAAATATGTTTGGTAATTTTTTAAATAAAAATTAAAATAATAATTACACCTATAGAATATGAAGAGATCACGTGAACCACTTCAAAATAATGTTGGGTAGTTTTTTAGCAAAATATGTTGCAAAATATGTTGTGTAGTTTTTTAATAAAATTGAAATAAGAAATATACCCATTATTATATGATGAGATCATGTGACACATTGGAAAATAAAAGGTGGCTTCCATTTTTTTCCCATTTTTTTTTAGCAGAAATAGTTGAAGATCGTTTAAATTTATATTTAAAGTTGCATCCGTCATAAAACCGATTTATTTCTGCATTTTATCTGTGTATTTAACTTCTATGCCAAAGTAATTGCAATATTTTTTATTTTAAATGTTCGCTTAGCTTTCTCTTTTCCTACAACGAAGCTGAATTTTAATGTTAAATTACTAAATTTAAACGCTACTTTGCATACAGAATATAAACAAATCAAGAGATTGTAAGGTGAGTTATATAATAATTTCTGAATTTTTTTCACGCAAAATTATTTAGCTCTGGAGTCTGAAATATAAGTGATATGAATTAAATGTTCATTGATTTTATATAGATTTTATATAATCGATTTAAATTTCGATGACGTCATTTCAATAAAATTCATTAAAATTCATCCCTCTTTATATTGACATAATTAAGACTAAAACTACCAAAGAACATGAAATTAGGGATTTCTTCGATAAATCCTATTTTAATAATTCTACTGTAAAGAACTCCAAGCACGATGCATATCTCATCAAAAGCAAATATGTAAAAAATTGGAAAACAAGTTACAAATCGTGTTCTCCATGAAAAAGATTGAGACAAAAAACTCTCGCCAAGTTTATCAAACGTTATAAATGAAAAATATGGAGTGGTAAATTTATTTTAAGCATTTTATTATAAATTTTGCAACAATCTTTCAAAGCCTCACTTTCATTTCAATATGAATATGTGTATGATCCATTTTAAAACTAGTATTCTGCCGTAGAAACTCACTTTAGATATTCCCTCTCGAATTATTTTATGTTATAAAATTATAGGAAGAATTTATTTTGAATTCGTATAAGCATTTCATGAACTCCAAAAATTATTTTTTCTTCAACTCATTTTGTTTTGCTTTCAATTTATAATGAAAAAAAAATAGCGTATAAAAGTTCAAAACTACAAAGATAATTAAATAGCTCTAAAATTTAATTTACTTATTAATTTTCAATGTAAAAAGACAAAATTTGCTATTTAAGAACAGTAAAAAATACGAATACTTAAACCCAAAAAGCAATTGCATTAATAAACAAATGTATATTAAAATAAATAAAAATTAATCGCATTTTGTGTGAGCTAAATTGAAATTTTTTGTTGCTTATTACCAGCGAGAGCGTTTTTCAAATGAGTTTCTCAATCTAAAAAATCAAGGTCGGCGTAATTGAATTTTATTCGTCTAAATTTTTAAATGCATTTCATTGGACAAAAACATTGCACTTTCATTTACTTTCTGATGTCAAAAATACATTCTTTTGTTTAAACAGATTTATATTAAATATAATAAATTAAATAAGGTATGCGCAAATTAAATAAGGTATGCGCAGAATCTACAAGAAAAAGTTCTTTACAAATTGAATATTCGTTGTAACCCAATACATGATAATTCTTTAAATTAAAGTAAACTATATACTTCTCTTTTTAAATCCTTGAAATTTAATTATACTTTTTAATATAAATAGCGTATTATCATTGAAGAATTTTAAATTTATTAATATTAAAGTTCGTAATATTTAGAATATTTTTTGTATGCTAAAAAGGTAAACGAGTAATGTTGTACTTTTTTGGATTTCAAAACAACGATTTACATAAAACTCTAAACAATATATTAAGAAAACTTCAATCCAACAATAAGTTATGAAACAGCTTCAATTAAACAATATGTTATAAACAGCTTCACTATAACAATATGTTAAGAAACAGCTTTATAACAATATGTTAAGAAATATTTTCAATTTAGTCATATATTAGAAAAACACTTTAATTTAAAAGCATTTAAAACTATAGTATTATGCGTTACTTCATAGTCTTTTTCACAGTTCTAATATGTGATTTATCGAATTTTTCATTTCATAAATTTAAAACATTATATCAAATTTTATTACATGAAGTAACTCCATTTAGAAAACTCAGTAGTTTTATGTAAAGCATTTTATTTTAATCAATTATTATAATCTATCAATAATCAATCATAGAAAGCAACAAAACATAATTAGTTTTAAATTATTAAATATAGAATCATCTATCTTTAACAGAATAATGAATCATTGGCAATTATGAATCAACTTCAATGTTGACATACTGTCTGCGTTTTTTTTTCTAAAATTGAATAGTGTATCCAAATTTCAAATGTGTAACACGATCTTTTCAGATTACTAGGTAAAATTTACCCCACTCGGGGTGAAGCGCTATATGTGAGAGGGAGTGGATCCCCTATATTATCCTCCCACCTCACCTAAGTGATAAATTAACCTGTGGATCGAGCAGTAAGTTATTCGGTACTCGTGAAGCAGGCTGATCCAGGCGACGGAGAGGAGCTGGTCTTGTGGCCTGTCTCCCGTCGGCGACCGGGGTCGGGCTCTTCGGGATAATCTTCGGACCCCGTCCGGTGAATGATTTCGTCGACTTCGCTCCCTCGGCCGTGCTCTCGCCTGTCGGTTCATAGCTAGTTGTGCCTTCTCCCCTAGTAGTAGACATAAACCCATAGGTTGCCGCGGGAGTTGGACATTTCTCTTTTATCTCTCTCATACAACCCACAGTCGTTTGAAAGTGAACTTGTAGAATATACTCATAATATTCTTTTAAGCAAATGAGTTCTTAAAATTCATTATGGACATTTTTTAAATACTTGATATGCTGGCTTTTTTCGATTTACAATCATTTTACATGGTTCCATTAAAAAATATATTTCCTTTACATTATCTGTTTGTGAAACTTTTTGGCAGTTTTGATAATTTAAAAATTATGAATAAAGTGTAGTTAAATAAATATGTTCAATTGTTTCAAGCATGTGAAAATACTTAAATAATCAATAACTTCAAATCCGACCTGGAAGTTATTTTATTGATAACAGCAGTTCTTTCGTCTGCTTCTACTTTCCCTAAGTGTCATCAAATTTCGCATTTCTTCAGAGATTTCATTCTTTACGTATGTTACAAAATAAATGTAGAAATAATAATTATGATTGTGCTGCAGTCTAGGTTATAATCAGTTATGTTTTGGAGAAAATTCTTTATTTTTATTGCATATTGATTATTCTTTGCAGATTAACTAATAAAAAATATGAAATGCAAACAGCTTTTTAATTAGATATAAAAACAAAAGAAAAACAAACTATTTTAATGTTATCGTATCAAGCAAAAATAACATTGTCTTTTAGTTTAGAGCTTTTCTTAAAGAAACATCTATAAAAGATTACTTTATTGCGGTATTAAAATAAAACAGATCATTTTTTCTTATTAATTGCTTCCCGACTAAATATAATAAAATTTTAAACAAAGAAAATAATAATATTGTATAGTGTTTTATTTTACCCCCTAAAGAGATTTCTAATGTCCAAAAATAAACCACATACAAAACATTTTTATAAAAAAAAAAGGAAAATAGCTTTGATTATAAACAATGTTACCTATGGAAATTTTAATATCAGTTCAATAAATAAATGATAAAAACTATATATATATATATATATATATATATTGTCCATTAGTAAATTATTAGATAAAAAATTTAACAATTATGAAAACTTGTATCTAAGTTTTTAGTTTTGCTTAGCGATCTGAATAGACTTGCTAGTCCCTAAGCCTCATTGTAGCAAATTGTCTGTATTCTGTATTTAGTTTGTGTTGTTGTGCATTTTTGTATTGTTCTGTTTGTTGTATTAATAAATTTGATTTCATTTCATTTGATATTGATGATAAATTGTATATTTGAAATTCTAATTTTATTCAAAATAAAATCGTTTATTCCAATTGAATATTTTATTTTTCAATGTATAGTATAAAGCATAATTTATGCAACTTTTTTTATTTACAATAAATCACAATGCCTGCATCCTTTTTAATTTTAGAACTTTCTCCATGAAAATAATTTCTGCAGACTATAAGTATTTCAACCAACGGCTGGCTAATCTTCAACAGTTAAAGATCACCTTAACAGATGACTGAATTGAACACGTTTTATATCATCTCCTTATTTTACCATATCAATCTATTAATGTATTCACACAAATTAAACTATATGAATTTATATTTCAATGGCGTCATCTTATTAGTAGCTGAATGGAATTCCAACCCAGTTCGGGTAATCTTCAACCGTTAAAGATCTATCTTAACAGATAACTGAACTGAACACGTTTTATATCGTCTCCCTTTTTATCCATATCAATATAGTAATACATTCACACAAATTAAATTATATGAATTTATATTTCCATGGCAGCATCTTATTAGTAGCTGAATGGAATTCCAACCCAGTTCGTTTAATCTTCAACCGTTAAAGATCTGTTGTGTTGAACTGAACTGAACAGGTTTCATATCATCTCCCTTTTTATCCATATCAATATAGTAATGCATTCACACAAATTAAATTATATAAACTTATATTTCCATGGTGTCATCTTATTAGTATTTTGATAAACTTCCAACGCGCGCGCGCAGTTCGACTAATCTTCAACCGTTAAAGACCTATCTTAACAGACAACTGAACTGAGCAAGTTTTATATCATCTCCCTTTTTATCCATAATCAATATAGTAATGCATTCAGACAAATTAAATTATATGAATTTATATTACAATGGTGTTATCTTATTAGTATCTTAATAAACTTCCAACGCGCGCGCGCGCAGTTCGACTAATCTTCAACCGTTAAAGATCTATCGTAGCAGACGACAGAATTGAACAAATTTTATATCGCCTCCTTCTTTATCATATAAAAACTTCCCCACATATAAAAACTATATGAATTATATTTCAAGAGTAGCGTTTTATTAGTAGCTGAAAGGACTTATAAAAGTATTTATGCAGTTGTTAATTGGGAAATTATTAATGTATGATTTATTCCATTTTAAATCAAAACCTCGAAATAACTCGAGAACGTTGCATGTTATCGTTTTCTGACTTGTGTTTCTCGCTCATCAATAAATAAATGGGTTATAAAATAGCTGTTTATAACAAACTTTAACAGCATTAATCTTTAACATTTTTTTTAATTTTCGAAAAAAATATATAATAACAATTGAGAGTGTTTTTTTTGTCTGAGCATCCCGAAAATCAATGCGTTTCTGGAATTTATCAATGGAAATAGTCGTGCAGAATTGCTCAATTAGTTCGAATTTTGAGTTTTTCAATTAGTTCAAGAAATACAGTAGACCACGTGGAGAAAATAAAATATTCACTATCTCGACAATGACCCATGATAACTGATATTAGAAAATGGTGTCCAATCTTGTCAGTTTTAAAGCACTTTCAAGGAAATCACTGGTTTGATATAAAAGTGATTTTTTCTTCCATTTGAAGTTACAGACGTAAAACTTCTCAATAACGGCAAACATTACGAGCTTTTAAATGATCATTCGTTTTTAAACACAAACTCGAGTATAAAATAATTAGTTTAAAAACATTTTTCAACATAATTATATTTTTATAATATATGTTCAATTTACAAAGAAAATGTTCGATTGCTTGTAAAGAACCTTGCTGTCCAAACCGGGAATTGAACCCTGGACCTCCGAACTGGCCAGTCGAAACTCTACCGTTAAACTACTGGGACGAAATTGCAAGCTTTCATCGTCGAAGTGGACTCTGCGTTCTCCACCCTCTAATGTCAGATTGGCGGCAACCTACAATCTGACTGACCACCTCCTTCTATTCTTACCTCAGGTTAGCCTCCTGCTACTATTACCCCTACGACTACTTTTATTTTTATCCTGCGTGGTTGTTATCCTCTCAATTTGAAATCGGCACTTCAATCTTCCAGAGTCCACTGAATTCGTACTAGTCGTACTAGGATCACTTTCAGACCTACGACATCTTTGCACTAACCTACAGGGTTTATTTGTTCAGGCACCATTGTAAAGTATCACTAGGCCAGTTAATAGTAATATCTTATATATTTGTAATGTATTCTGGGCGGGTGCAATAATAACTACTGTCTGTGTCATCATTTGCTTTAAACAACCAGCGACTGTTATTTCTGTGACGTGCACAATAAACTTAATTGAATTTACTCAATGCAATCCTGTGTTACTGCCCTTGGACCGAAAGGTCTGAATATCAAAGAATTTAAGTTTGAGTTAAGTCATTTTGATGATAGAGATAACTACGGATCTGTAATCCCGCAATATAAATATACTCATCCATAGAATAAAGTAATCAAATAGAGCTGACGAAGGCAGTTACTTTACAAACTTGAAGGTCAGTTTACCTCGAAAATCATTAGATCTCTGACGTTCATCGATAGAAATAGTCGTACTGAATTTTATTGGAATAGCTCAATTTGGCCTACACTTATTTTATCCACTTATTTGGCCTACACTTATTTAAATGGTTGATTTATATTCAGAGATGCTCAACACGTATAAATCTGTCGAAAATCCGAATGTCACATTTTTGACGCCATCTCAATGTTTTCCCTGTATATATACATGTATTGCAGAGAGAAGAAAAGCGTGTTACATTTTATACAATCATTACGTACATTGAATACATTTTTAAGCGATGGAATCAGGATATAAAAGTGAAAAATATAAAATGTAACTTCAGTGGTCTTCAGTTTGAGAAAATATAGATTAAACAAGAAAATCATGAAGGAGCCTTCCTATTTGTTGGTAAGTGGTGTGTACTCTTCTCTTTCAACTGAAATATTGAGCATTTTTATACCCGTTTGTACACTAAAAATCCTTAGTGACACCCCCCTCCACACACACACACACACATACACACACCCTCCGAAATTCTATGCTGCACACACACACACATAGACACACCCTCCGAAATTCTATGCTGCATTCATATCAGTCCCCATGTAAGCTCTATCTATAGCCAATCCTTAAAAGTAAATGTTGCAAGGAAAATAATAAATTTTTGGATCGGAAGTGACATTTCTGGAACTGAAAGAAGAAATCCTTAGTGAAACCTCTAATCCCACCAGAATTTAATGCTGAATCCATATCGGTCATCATTTAAACTCTATATATAGCCAATTCTGAATAAAAGTTGTTTCAAGGAATAGTCTTGAACTAGAAGTGGAAAAGTATCAGAAGTTTAAATACTTAATGAATCTCCCAACCCCTTAAAGAACTTGATGCTGAATCCAAATCTATCATCATCTGATCTTTATCAATGGCTAATTCTGAGAAATAGAAATTTCAATGAAAAGGAAAATGTTTAACAGCAATTTAGAAAAGAAACGGAAATGTAAATCTTTAGGTAAACCCCTCAATCCACTGGCGTCACTAACGGGTTTTAGGGGTCATAATAATACCCCCCAGGAACCCAACAAAGCCCATTGAAGTTCGGAGAAATGGAAAACAACACATTTTGCTAATAACCTCACCCACTCCTCCACTTCTAGTTTGTTTTTCTGACAACGCCACTGCCTCTATTTCCCCTAGAATATTACGCTAAATCCATATCAGTCATCATCTAATCTCTATCTGTAGCCAGTTTTGAAAAATAGATATTTCTGGGAAGTTTTTTTAACAGTAAGTAGAAGAACTCCGGAAAGGGAAATGGATTCAGCATCAAACCCTCTCCGGAGTTTAATGCTGAATCCACATAAGTCGTCTCTATCTATAGCCGATCCTGAAAAATAGATGTTGCAAGGTAAATGTAAATTTTTGAATACGAAGTGACATCTCCAGAACCGGAAGTAGAAATGCTTAGTGAGTTTCCTCTCACCCTCTCCGAAATTCAGCGTGAAATCTATATCAATCATTGAAAGAGTTGTCCTGAGTCTGTGTGACGGTAACGCCTGTCTTTTCTGATCTGCTGTTGGCAACTTCGAGCATCGACCACATCGCTACTGATGGCTACTGATACGTCAGTTGGACCCAAGGTACTTTAAACAAGAGTTGAACCAACCACCTTTCCTTAGGTTTATGATGCAACCTCTCTCTAAATCCGACAATTGTTCGTCGGGTACATCTCAAAGGCATCTTTGTACACAACTTTCAGTATCAAAGCAGAAAATCCAATTCTAATTGCCCGTGAATGAGAACATTGGTCGTTTCAAATGCTGCACGATGCGTTATTTTCATGCGAGTTGATTGAACGCTATAATATCATTGGCGCTGACAGTTCAACCATTTGCATAACTCTTAAAACTACATTGGCATGCCGAGTTTCGCGGCTGTACCTCAGAATTTTATGGGTACATATGTTTTTGTTTTTCTTTTTTGCAACATAGTGTATATTAAGTCAAATATGAGTCATTGTCACGGAAAATATTAATCCAGTTTTAACAACAATATTATAATATGAGCAATAAGTCAATATGAACAAGAGTCATAATATATATTCTCTCCAAACTGTAATTATATTTTGAGAAAATTTTAACATCAAAGGATTGGCTATTAATTTGCATTCTTATTTTAAAAACAATTCTATTTCAAAAGTTTTAAATATACATTGTTTGAAATAGTATATTATGATTACTATTCTAAATTGTAAACAATTCTGTCAAGAATGCTTTACTATATTGTTGATCATAATTCCAAAAATCTGGAATAGTCTTAAAGTCATTGTTAAGCTGACATCGATCTAACAGAGATATGGTACTTATATAGATGACTAGAAAATGTACCCGACGTTATTCGGGAATTAAAGCAGGGATTGCTTAAATTCATTGATTCATTTTTCAAAAACTGTACTTGAAAATATTATCAAGAATACGGATTATCGAGACGTTCTTGAGCCTAACGTGAAGTATCACTGTACCAAATTTTGCAGCTGTAGATCACTTAGATTTTCCACTACGTGACCAACAGGCAGACGGAAAAACAGGCATTTATTTTATTTTATTAACAGACTGGAGAGGATTATCCATCGTTTCCCTGGTCTTAAATAAGCGCTGAATATTTAAATAATACAAATATAGATAACACCACTCAATTTTCAAATAGTCTGTTTTTTAACCAAACTTATTCTCAAGCTCCGTTTTCGCAATGAAGAAGCATGCCAATTGTACAACGTGGATGTAATACGCCGTAAATAATCTCAAGTACGTCCTAAATGGGCTTTTTTGGTTTGTCTTAAACAATCGTGTCACCACGCATTCGCATATAAAGCTGATTCGTCGATCGTTGGAAAAATGACTCACAAAATATACGTATATCTTTTAAATTCTTGAATTCTTTTTAAACCGATAAAGAAAATTCGCTTCGTTAAATAAACTGCTGTTTTTACGTCTGAACAAATATTCTGCCATTTTATCTTATCGTCTGCCCGGAGTAAAACTAATTTCGGAAGACGGAATGTCGACGGATATGTAGCTTTAAATGTTTGTAACATTAACATTATTTCGAATTAAAAAAAAAATCTCAAGGTACATTGTACGGAGAGCTGAAATACCTCTGTAATAAATTTCGCCGCTATCGAACGCTACAGACGACATGCACACACATACAGACAAACAGATAAGTACACAAACATCTTCTTTTATTATGTACGATATAAAGCAAGAGTCGAATTTCGTCATGATTGTTAAATATCAAAAATCAAGTTGCAATAATAGAAAATAAAACAAATGAAAATTAACACAATATAGTCTAAGTTTAAATATCTTACATCAAGCACTGAAGAAAATCTAAAAATTATTTGACTTACCACTTCTCCATTGATATACCAGTTGACTTTCGCTTCGGGCTTTGAAGGTCCAAAGGAACAGGTTATATTTACCTCATCTCCCACTAAGTAACGTGGCTGCAATCCAATGATGTCGGGTCCATCCGACGGCAATGCTGCAACACGATAGACCCGCTGTTATTGTATGCCTTCAAACCTCGAGTCATCATCCTTTCATGCTTACATAGATTCTACACTTGAGTTTCTACATAAGCTAAGCATGCATCCTAACAAGTGTGGACTTATGCGGAAACTGAAGATTAAGTATCTTTATCAATGAAGGGGGTGGTATATATTCATAGACAATGCAATATGTTTTTAAAGTTTCCGATATCCTTTTATCTTAAATTCAAATTGAGCTTTGCTTTGATAAAGCTTGTAAGAACATGCTTAAATTAATATTAATTATTTAATGTTGACGAGGTTGAAAATAATAATAAACACACTCACACACACACACACACACATATATATATACTATATATGTGTGTATGTGTGTGCATATATATATATATATCGGATTAATCATGTTGTAGTGCATTTGTCTTAAATGTATTTTATACATGAACATCATTCTACAGTTTATTCAATTTCACTTATTTCAGACAAATTTAATATAACGGCATAACAATGTATTTAAAATGATTAATAAATAATATAAGTATATTATAAACTCTCAAGTACTGAATTCAATTTCAAAATCATTAATTTAATTTATTCCTACAGTTAATTTAAAATTTTGAATATCATAATATATATATATATATATATATATATATATATATATATATATATATATATATATATATATATATATATATATATATATATATATATATATATATATAATAGTTTGAAAATCCAATGATTGAATAGAGAAAAGTTACAACTCAAAAAACCCCAGCATTAAAAAATGCCTAACAAATAAAAAAGTATCAAACAGAGAATCATCAATCAAGTGTAAAATAAAATGCAGGCATATATATATATATATATATATATATATATATATATATGTGTGTGTGTGTGTGTGTGTGTGTGTGAGAGAGAGACAGTGTGCATGTATGTGTGTTCAGTCTGTAACGAGAAATCTAAGAGTTGGACGAACATGAAATTTGGTACACAGGTACTTAAGGACAAGAATAGGTGCACCTCGGCATTATTTGTTTTTAATTTTGAATTAATTTGCTAGTTATTGTTATTTTATATTTTAGCCCAATTGACAACGATTTTGGTCGATATTTGTGAAAATCGATTGCTTAAATTGACATTAATTATTTAGTGTTGACGAGGATGAAAATAATAATAAAACATATGTATATATACATATATATATATATATATATATATATATATATATATATATATATATATATATATATATATATATATATATATATATATATATGTGTGTGTGTATCGGATTAATCATGCTGTGGTGTATTTTTCTTCGATGTATTTTATACATGATTATCATTCCACAGTTTATTCAATTTCACTTATTTCAGAAAGAATTAATATAATGATATAACAATGTATTTAAAATGCTTAATAAATAATATAATTATATTATAAACTCTCAAGTACTGAATTCAATTTCAAAGTTCCATTTACAAAATCATTAATTTAATTTAATCCTACAGTTAATTTAAAATTTTGAATGTCATAATATATATATATATATATATATATATATATATATATATATATATATATATATATATACATATATATATATATATATATATATTTGAAATGTAATAATAAGAATTATGTAAAAATAAAAAAATAAAAAATAAAAAATAAAAATAAAAATACAATTCAAGTAATATTAACATCACCATAGAAGCAAATTCACGGCCATAATGCCGATAAGAGAAAAGAACAGAACCTTCCCAAATTCGATGATTAATCAGAATAAAATTCCTCTTCAGGTCTGAGTATTTAATTCTAATTAACCCAAACAAATGCCTGTTTCAGATTAAGCAATAGTACATTACTATAAATGCTTAAACTCAGACTACAGACATCAAAGAATGAAAAAGGATACATTAAGAAAATTGTATTACCATGCGGCATAAACCCTTCTTCCTCACCACGTGTATACACGATCAACCTCAACAGCTTAATCTAGAAGCACCGGAATGAACAAGTCGAAATTCTACCAGGGAGGCAGTACGAACGTTCACGGAAATACTCCCAAACTATATATATATATATATATATATATATATTCTTACTTAATAAATAAAGAAGTCTGTATGTGTTTGTGCGTGTGTGTAAAGTCTGTAACTAGAAATCTAACCGTTGAACGATCATGAAATTTGGTACACAGGTACTTAAGGACAAGAATAGGTGCACTTGGACATAATTTGTTTTTAATTTTGAATTAGTTTTTATAGTTATTTTATGTTTTAGCCAGATTGACAACGATTTTTGTTGATATTCGCACAAATAGATTGCTTAGTGAAATAAAATATTATTGCAGATATTCCATTTTAACACCATCGAAAAGAACAAAATAGTTTTTTTCAAACAAACTTTAAACGGAGTCCATACAATGAATAAAAATATTTTAATGAATTTTTAAAAATATACGTTTTAAACGTTTTCGGTTTCTATATTACGATATACAGAAAGTGACTTGCCATCCATCGTTCATTTTACACCACATGTCGCAAATATTGCAAATTACTTCAGAGGAAAAAATAATTCCATAAACCCATCCGTTGATTAATTATAAATTATTTATTCGAGGCATGTTTTTTTAATTTTTGAGTGAATCACGCAGACTCTCTGGCCCTTCGTAGGTCGAAATATGGAAACCACTCATTTTGTCGTAGGGGAGTGGATATTTTCGGATGGAATGAGACAGAAGGATGCATCAAAAATAAGTGACTCATCACCTGCACAGGGATGGTCAACGGTGTGTGGAATTATAAGCGGTTGTACGGTCAATTGTGGTTCTGATCTTTTTATGCTTTTGCGGAAAGCGTGTGCAAATTTGTTCGCCCAATGTTATTCGCGCAATTATCGGATCGAAGCCATTTTTAATTGTATTCAAATGTATTATTTAAGCAGCGGGTGCTTATCCAACGTCGGGCATGTACACTCTTTTGCAAAAAAAAAACGAAGCACCATGAAGAAAGTGACTGTTTTTATTGATATTAAATATGCGTACAGCTCATACACAGGTAATGAAATGATTACAAAATCAAGGCCACAGGACCCATCAATGGTTAGCAATTGCACAATGAATTTTCAAATCAGTAATTGGTGAAACCCCCTTTGCGGCAATGCATGCTTGCATACGTGTAGGTAAAGATTGATAAAGTTTCCTAAAGTCATCCTGCGATACATTCTGCTCGGCATTCCTTAATTGATGCTCCAGATCTGCTTCATTTCGGAGTGCCCGTATCTGGCGGCCGAGCATGTCCCATACATGCTCGATTGGCAAAAAGTTTGGTGACCTTGCTAGCCAAGGAACAGTATCAATAACACGGAGACAGTCCACAGATATACGACCCGTATGTGGCATGGTACTATCTTGTTGGAAAATGGTCTCAAAAAATGTGCCATGAAGGGTAACGCAGACGGCCGCAGGATTTCATCAACATATCATTGAGCTGATAAAGTTGCACGCAGCATGACTACAGGCGACCATCTGTCGTAAGAGATAGCCCCACCACCAGCACCATCATACCAGGGATAATGGCTGTATGCCTATGTGAAACAATGGCTGATTAGGACCGCTGTCCCTGGCTCCTCCACACACGTACCCGATGGCCATGTGCTGAAAGACTGAAGCATGATTCATCGCTGAACACTAGGCGATGCCAGTCTGCTGGCAGCCATGATGCTCGGCTACGACACCACTCCAAACGACTCTATCGATGTTGTGAGGTTATGGGCAGATGTGTTAAAGGCCGCCGTGAGCGTAATCCCACCTCAGTCAAGCTCCGTGAGATGGTGGAAGGTACCACGGTTGGTATGGAAGAGTCTGCAGGATGTTGGATGACGGACAATGATGCCGTCGGGCCAGTTCCGGCCTGTTGCGCAATCATCCGATCTTGTCTTACATTCGTGCACCTTGTCCTCCCAGAGCCTTCATTCCGCCGATGAGTTCCTTGCAACAACCATTGTTGCCAGCACCTTTTCACAGAAGTGTCCCTTCGGTGCAGGCGGCGGCATATTGCTCGATATGACCAGCCAGCATCACGCCACCAGACTATGCGACTATATTCGAACTCGTCTAATTGCTTATACGGTCTTTGGCAACGTCGTAACGGCATTATTGGCTGTGTCTCCGCGGAACTGCAACGCCGATAACGAGTAAAGTTAAACCGTCCACATTTTTAACCTGTTTTATAGGATGCTAGTTGCGCAGTAGAAACGCGCGCTATGACCAAAGTTAACACACATTGCCCTTGCAAATTTAATAATTTACATACTTGGTATAAAGGAATTTGCATGCGAAATTTCGAGATGATCGGATTAGTTTTTAGGGATGCTTCGTATTTTTTGCAAAAGAGTGTGTATATATATATATATATATATATATATATATATATATATATATATATATATATATATATATATATATATATATATATATATGTATATATATATATATATATATTATATATATGTATATATATATATGTATATATATTTATATATATATATATATATATATATATATATATATATATATATATATATATGTATATATATATATATATATATATATATATATATCAAGTCCATTTATCATTGATTAGTTATTTATTTTTACCAGTTCAGTATCATCATGTATCATTTCTATGAAATAAGAATAGCATTAAATGATACTGATTCCTAGTACAATGAGGAAAAATTAAAGATAAATCCGACACTTATATTTGACTATTACATTATGCAATAGAACAGTCAAATAAAATAACATTTTCATTGTTATATTATACAATATATTCTATTATATTACTTCAGAGTGGAATATATATTTCTTTAAAGAGCATCGGTGAAAAACTTCCTTCAAAAACCCTAGAATAGTTAAAACTTATATCCGGCTAGAATCGTGGGCTGTTTTCGGAAAATCAGTGCTGTTGACAGATGCACTTTTAATTTATAGTTTTCCATTTATCCATTTAAATCTATCTTACAATGTACTTTTTTAAAATGTATAACATCGTAAAAAATAGTTTTGCAGAATTTAGTGACACTGTAATTGTAAAGTAATGCTATGAATAATACATGAATGCTTCTATTTCATAATCCTTCTGATCATATTTTCCGGCATAGCTGATATCCTTTCTATTTTTAAACCTAACAAACTTGTTATATTAACGTGTTAATCAACTTTAACATAGGGTAATGTAGATAATATACTTTACGAATAATTGGTTAAATTATTTTAATATAATAGTTTATGAAGTAAATTAAATGTATACACATAAATTAAAATTTTTAAAAGAAATACGTTTGCTCGGTTATTTGGATCCGCAATTATTGGTAAATAGCTCGTTTCAATAGGTATCAAAAGGAATAAGTCAAAATTATCTTCTCAAAAACACAATGTCTAAATAAACTTTACTTGATAAATAAAAATATATAATTTGTATACAAATGAAGTATCAATCAAACTAGATTTAAAATAACTTATATATTAAAAGAAATGTCACTTTATATTGCTAAGACATAAATTAAAATACATAAAATTATATTTCGTTAATTTAAATATAATGATAGTACTATTACTAGTATATTACTAATATTACAATTAGTTATATCAGTTTAAATCAACTATATGCATGGTTAATAACAGGCTTACGGACTAATTAAAATATTTTCTGCATATACAATTAAAGTCAAGTTCTGCCGTTTTTCTTATGCCGTTAAGTTGTTAGCATTTCATCTTCACTTTACCATTAAACCTAATTTAAAAATATCAGAAACTGGGACGTGATAAAGAAAATCATACACAGATGTGTATGCATATTAATTATGGTAAAAGTAAAATAAAAAAGAATCATGCATACTGTAATAATTTATATTTCATGCATTTCAGACCTACTTTCAATTCCATTTTGAATTTATGTGACTGGTTTCAAGTTATGTACTATAGCTAGTACAGACTAATACTTACCAAAATGAATTCCATCGTCTGTGAACTTCATTGTATTAAGAAAAAATGAAGAACTTTATTTCAAAAAGGCTTAAGTCACTTTCGTTCCTTTATCTCGTGCAGTGCTGCTGTTGATGTTTTTTCATCTTTCTGTCTTAAGGTCACTTACTGCGAACAACAGTTGCATCATATGAGACAGATAATCGAAATTGATTTAGGCCTTTTCGGAGTTAAGCTTTTCAATTGTTCATTGTGTCGTATTTTATATTCAGAGTCACTAGAAAAATTCTTAAGCAACCCAATTACTTTCTAAGGAAATAGCTGAGAGTGCTAGTCATCAAATATATAAGTCGGCAAGTAAAGTAAATTTTTGACTACAAAAAAAAAATCTGATGTGGGCAGCACATGACTTTCCCTGCAGACTCAAATTCATATTTTCTTTATTTCTTTAATAATTCGTTAGATTGAGTTTCATTGCACCAAATAACACTAAATTTGCATTTTTAATTCAATTTTTGTTTTTATTTGGTAATTGGACATTTTCCGAAATCGGCGTAACAAAATTGCAAGAATACAAATACGGTTAGTCCTAAAGTATAATGGAATGTGTTATATTCTTTTTCTCGTCAAAAATTGCGTATAAAACAAAAATTCATTTGATATATTTGAGCATATATATAGTCTTTTTTTTTTTTTGGCGATTTTTGCGATTTTTGCGGGCCATTTCGTAAAAAAGGCAGGTTGTTCTCCGAATTGTACCAAAATCTAATCAGAACCAGAGTATCCCACAAGTAATTTATCTATGTGTGGGCGCGGTAGCTCACTGGTCAGCGCGCGGGAATTGCATTCGGTAGACCCGGGTTCGATTCCCTCCGCTGGAAAAAGAAAAAACTGCCGCCGTGTTCACGCGGAAGTACGATCACGTTAAACATGTGGGTCCGTAAGTCCTCAGGGGTGCGAAACTAAACCTGTAAATCGAGAGGTAGGCCAGGTCCGCACTGCTGTCCCCAAGTAATTTTCTACCAATTTTTGTGAAATTGAGTCAATTAGTATTTTAGATAGTGTGGATACATAAAATTATTGGGGGGCCATTTCGTAAAAAAAGGCAGTTTGTTCTTTTCCGACTCGTACCAAAATCTAATCAGCACCAGGGTAGACCATAAGTGACTTATCTACCAAATTTTATGAAATTCAGTCGATTAGTTGAATTAGAGTGGAAATATATTTTTTGCGGGCCATTTCGTAAAAAATGGCAGGTTGCTCTTTTCCCAATCGTATCAAAATTTATTCAGAACCAGGGTGACCTGCAAGTGACTTATGTACCATATTTTGTAAAATTTGATCAATTAGTTTTTCAGTTACAGTGGATAAAGGCAATTTTTGAGGGTCATTTCGCAAGAAAAGGCGGGTTGGTTTATTCCGAATAGTATCCAAAATTAATCAGCACCAGGGTCACATACCAGTGATTTATCTACCAAATTTTATGAAATTCGGTCCATTAGTTTTTGAGTTAGAGTGGATACATACATTGCACAGACAGGCAGACACACAGACTGACACACAGACAGACAGACATACACACACACAGACGTCACGCTAAAAATAGTTTTTTCGTATTCTAAAGGTATCGAAACGTGTAGATCCGTCGAAAACTCGAGTTGCGATTTTCGACATGATTCCAATACTTTCCCTATACATTACCATGTATTGCAGGGAAAGTAAAAATCTGATGCGGACAGCACATAACTTTCGCTGCAGACTTATATACACATTCTCTTTATTTTAATTAAATTTAATTCACTATTAATTCAATTTTCGTTCTCATTTGGTAACTGGACTCATTTTCAAAGGTGGCATAGAGAAAAAACGAAAAAACAAAAATATCTCGAAAACGGCTAGTCCTAGTTTAATGGGGTTGGTCTTATTCCTTTCTTCGTTAAAAACTACGTATTAAACGAGCATTTAATGGATATATTTGAGCATATGTAGTTCTTTATTTTAAATTTTGGCGATTTTTGCGGGACATTTTGCAAAAAAAGCAGGATATTTTTTATCGAATCATACTAAAATCTAATCAGCACCAGAGTGACCCACAACCGACTTAGCAACCAAATTTTGTGAAATTCGGTCCATCAGATTTTTAGGTAGAGTGGATACAAGCCTTTGCGGACCATTTCGCAAAAAGAGGCGGGTTCTTTTATCGCGAATCGTACCCAAAACTAATCAGCACCAGATTCGCCCACAGGTGATACACCTACGAAATTTTATGAAATTCGGTCAATAAGTTTTTTAGTTAGAGTGGATACAAAATCTGCACAGACAGACACACACACAGACACACAGACACACACACAGACGTCATGCTAAAAATAGTTTTTTCGTATTCTAGAGGTCTTGAAACGTGTAGATCCGTCGAAAACTCGAGTTGCGATTTTCGACATGATTCCAATACTTTCCCTATACATTACCATGTATTGCAAGGAAAGTAAAAATCTGATGTGGACAGCACATGACTTTCCCTGCAGACTTATATTCAACTTCTCTTTATTTAATTAAATTTATTTCACTTTTAATTCAATTTTCGTTCTCATTCGGTAACCGGGCTTATTTTCAAAGGTGGCATGGAGAAAATTCGAAAAACTAAAATATCTCAAGAACGGCTAGTCCTAGTGTAATGGGGTTGGTCTTATTCTTTTCGTCGTTAAAAATTACGTATTAAACAAGCATTTAATAGGTATATTTGAGTATACCTAGTTCCTTAGTTTAGATTTTGACGATTTTTGCGGGCCATTTTGAAAAAAAGGCAGGTTATTTTTTTCGAATCGTACCAAAATCTAATCAGCACCAGGATAAACCACAAGTGATTCATCTACCGAATTTTGCAAGATTCGGTTCATTAGTTTTTCAGTTAGAGTGGATACAAGCTTTTGCGGGCCATTTCGCAAAAAAAAGGCGGGTTTTTTTTATCCCAAATCGTGCCCAAAACTAATCAGCACCAGATTCGCCCATAAGTGACTTACCTACCAAATTTTATGAAATTCGGTCAATTACTTTTTTAGTTAGAGTGGATACAAAATAAGCACAGACAGACACACAGACACACACATAGACGTCACGCTAAATTGTTTTTTTCGTATTCTAGAGGTCTCGAAACGTGTAGATCCGTCGAAAACTCGAGTTGCGATTTTCGGCATGATTCCAATACTTTCCCTATACATTACCATGTATTGCAGTGAAAGTAAAAAAGACTACTATAAAAAAGTTACTACAAAGGAAAAAAATCTAATGCGGGCAGCACATGACTTTCTCTGCAGATTTATATCCACGTTCTCTTTATTTTAATTAAATTTAATTCACTTTTAATTCAATTTTCGTTAAATTCAATTTTCGTTCAATTTGATAACTGGACTTATTTTCAATGGTGGCGTAGAGAAAATACGAAAAATCTAAAATATCTCGAGAACGGCTAGTCCTAGTGTAATGGGGTTGGTCTTATTCTTTTCGTCGTTAAAAATTACGTATTAAACAAGCATTTAGTGGATATATTTGAGCATAAGTAGTTTTTTATTTTAGATTTTGGCGATTTTTGTTGGCCATTTTGCAAAAATAGCAGGTTATTTTTTCCCGAATCGTACCAAAATCTAATCAGCACCAGGGTGTCCTACAAGTGATTTATTTACCGAATTTTGTGAAATTCGGTCCATTTGTTTTTCAGCTAGAGTGGATACAAGTTTTTGAAGGCCATTTCCCAAAAAAAGGCGGGTTCTTTTATCCCGAATCGTACCAAAAACTAATCAGCACCAGATTCACTCACAAGTGACTTACCCACCAAATTTTATGATATTCGGTCCATTAGTTTTTTAGTTCGAGCGGATACAAAATCTGCACAGACAGACAGGCCCCCCACAGACATACATACAGACACACACACAGACGTCACGCTAAAAATAGTTTTTTCGTATTCTAGAGGGCTCGAAAAGTGTAGAGCCGTCGAAAACACGAGTTGCGATTTTCGACATGATTCCAATACTTTCCCTATACATTACCATGTATTGCAGGGAAAGTAAAAAATCTGATGTGGGCAGCACATGACTTTCCCTGCAGACTTATATTCACGTTCTATTTATTTAAATTAAATTTAATTCATTTTTAATTCAATTTTCGTTCTCATTTGAAAACTGGACTTATTTTCAAAAATGATGTAGTAGAAATACGAAAAACTAAAATATCTCGAGAACGGGTTGTCCTAGTGTAATGGCGTTGGTCTTATTCTTTTCTTCGCTAAAAATTACGTATTAAACAAGCATTTAATGGCTATATTTGAGCATACGTAGTTCTTAAGTTTTGATTTTGATGATTTCTGCGGGCCATTTTGCAAAAAAAGGCAGGTTATTTTATTTCGAATTATACCAAAATCTAATCAGCACCAGGGTGGCCTACAAGCGACTTATCTACCAAATTTTGTGAAATTCGGTCCATTAGTTTTCCAGCTAGAGTGGATACAAGCTCTTGCGGGCCATTTCGCAAAAAAAGGCAGGTTCTTTTATTTTGACTTATACCCAAAACTAATCAGCACTAGCTCCGCCCACAAGTGACTTACTTACAAAATTTAGTGAAATTCGGTCCATTAGTTTTTTAGTTAGAGTGGATACAAAATCTGCACAGACCGACAGACACACAGACAGACAGACACACAGACACACAGACAGACACACAGACACACACACAGACGTCACGCTAAAAATGGTTTTTTCGTATTCTAGAGGTCTCGAAACGTGTAGATCCGTCGAAAACTCGAGTTGCGATTTTCGGCATGATTCCAATACTTTCCCTATACATTACCATGTATTGCAGGGAAAGTAAAAAAGTGCAATGTATAGCGACTTACTGTAACCACTCTCAGTTCAGGTACCATTATAACGAAGTGTTACCGGTTTTTATGTGACTATTTCCTAGTCTCTGGTTTATCTAGAGCAATATTGTGCATGGAGCAGAAGATAAACTTCAGTGAAGTAACTGGACTTCGGCTTAATTGCCAACTGTGTTACAAAAGTATGGAAATACTAGAATCAACAGTTTGAATGGTACACTGCTGTTGTTTGACTTAATGAGAGGTGTGTAAACATTTAAATTGCGAAATTTATATCAGCAATTGGATTGAAGCGGTAAATACGTTCAATACTCATGAAACTATGTCAAAAAATCTGATGTATGCAACACATGACTTTCCTTATATAATGCAATGAATTTACTATTTTTACAGTTAAAAAAATGTTATTCTTATAGTAGATACTTATATTCTTTCCAAGATATTGAATTTTCTTCAATTAGTTGTAATTTTGATTGATTTAGCGTCATTTTTATCCATTTGGCGAGATTTTTGTTAATTTGGCAACAATTAAAAAAGTTGCCAAGTTGGCGACATCTCGCCAAATTCGTCGCCAAAATCTCGCCAAGCATTATGGACGAAGAAATAAGTTATTCTTACTGCAGATAAATAACTATTGGCGTTCAAATACAAAAGTATTACTCAAAGTATCTTTTTTCATGACTGGAACGAGCTAGATCCACGAGAATGATGTCACCCAATTTATTGCATGGTGTTACACATGAAAAGTAAACATGGTTCTCAATAGGATATATTTTTTTTATTTTATGACTTTTTGATAATTTTTTTTTAAAAATGTGCAATATCTCGAGAACGGTTCATGTTAGCGTTCTAAAATTTATGTCAATCGTTTTCTAATGAAAAATTACATAAGAAATGTCTATTAGCGTAACTTTATTAGCGGTTTTGATTTTTTGACGAATTTTTCAAAATTTCGCTCAAAAATTTAGGGGGGTTCTGAACATTCGATTGCGTATAAAAACAATAGGCTTCGAGTGTTTACGGATTGTGATTTTTGTACCAAATTTCGTTCGAATCGGCCCATTCGTTCGTCAGTTATCGTCTCCAAAGACTCACTGACAAACACACACACACACACACACATACTTTCACACACACACACACACACACACACAGATATCACTTCAAAAATGCTTGATTCGTGATCAGGGATGCTTGAAACGTGCTTTCCCGTCGAAAACTCAAATTCGAATTTTCGACCCCGTCACAATACTTTCCTTATACATTATGTATATAAAGAAAGTAAAAACTACTACTCTTACTGATGAAACTAAGCCAACTTTGGAAAGTATTGTAAAAGCATTTTAAACTCATTTTACTCCAAACATTGGCGTAACTTGAAACATGAACTCTAAACATTAGCATGAAAAATTTGTATTTAATAAAGTAGTTCAAGCTCAAATTGATAAATTTAATGACTTCTATATTGAATTATTGCAAAAGAGCAAATCTTGTGATTTTGATTTGTTACATTATATTCTGGTTACTAATAGAATAGTTATCGGTGTCTACAGTGATGTAGATCGAGGAAAGCTACTTGGCGAAGAGAAATTAACGATCGATAAAGCTGTTAAATTTGTAGATCGGGAGAATCAGCTAGAAATCAGATGTTGTTATTGATAAGCCTCTTGACCTAGAAAATGCTAGGTCAAGTCCAAACGATCGCGCCGCCCCTAAAGCAATGAAGCTACCCTCTCCTGGTCCTCTACTAGAAGACCCAAAGAATATAAATCAGATAAATATAATGAACAATGAGCTATTCAAAGTCGTAGCTATACAAAGCAAACAAAAGATTCCAGAGATAAATGAATTAAAAGTAAATCATTATGCGGTAGATGTGGAACAAATTACAAAAAAGGGAATACTTAGCTTGTAAAAAAAATGTTCTATTTTCCACATAGAAGGTCTTTTTACAAAATTTTCTAGAACAAAACAAGTGGCTACGATTGCAAAAGTTAAAAGCAAACCAAAATATGAAGTATTAAAAAATTTTATTGTGTAATTTGCACGGCTAAAGAGACGAAAACATCTAATTGGTACGAAACCGTAGCATTTAACAATGGTTGTCTAACGAAAATTTAAGTTAGATACGTACAATATAATACAAGTACTAGTATACAATGCAATTTTTCGTCTCATATGCTGTCTAAGAAAGAGAATTTAGAGCTTCAAGCATCGAATATCTAATCTTTGTTGTTATTCTCTAATCACAAAATGGATGTAATAGGAAAGAGTTTTCGACTTTAAGAGTTAAAGGCAAAAAAATTGTAACTCGATTTATGGTTGAGAAAGAGGATGTAAACCTAATTTAGACTGATCTATTTTCTAACTGAATTATATATTTCACAATATCTTGTAAAGAATAAGTCTTAATACTGGAGCCCTGCAAAAGTAGTTGTAGCAGCAAAAGTAGTGTATGAGGCTTCCAATGATATTAAATGGGGAAATTACGTTTTGATAACATGTTGTATGAAAAAATCCGAGAATATCTAAAATATAATTTGAGATTATATATAATCCTAAATTTCTCAATATTAGTAACTTATTGTTTCATTAAAGATGTGTTTCATTGTCCACTATGTGGTGTTCCATAGAACCCCATGTTGGGGTGCTACGAAACAATTCGCATAGCTTTAGATTATAATTTCAAATATATTTTACCAATCCTAATTTAGTGTACGTATTCTTGTTGCCAATAAACCTGTGATTCTGAGGATACCCTGTTTTTGTAACTTTAATAAGCTGCAGCCAAGATATTTTGTGTCTTTTCGAAAGTGTTCCATTGTACCCAAATCTCCCCTACTTAAGGACTTTCTTTGAAACCTTGCATAATTATCTCACAAAAATTTGAAAGTCGTTAAATGCCCATAAAATGCAAAAAAAAAAAAAAAAAATTACTATTCCTATTTAATATCTATAAATTACACATTATAAATCTCGAGTTTGTTATCTGAAATGCATACAAAACAATTAAATAGGTTTTTGTGAATCGTCCAATGATCATAAGGTGGGTTAAACGAATAATCGATCAATTAGAGACTTTTCTTCCTGGTGAAATTTCCCCTTGCAGACGTTCAAAGAAACAAATCTAAATAGTTGATTTCAGAATTTTACTTTCGTCTGTTTGTTAAACAGAAACAAAAATAAACAAAGGAACGTTCAAAAGTTTGTCTTTTCAAAGAACTATTTCAAAGATCATCATCGGCACATTATTAAATTACTGTTATACAACCAGACAAGTTCCTTAAAAGGCTTGTAGCCGCTTCTCTTACTCTTATTTTTTTAACACTTTACAACAAAGTTGAAAAGTGTTTATGACTTTGTTCATTCATCCTGTCTGTCTGTTTGTCTGTCCGTTAGCACGATAACTGCCGCAAAAATGACTTAATCAAAATGAAATTTTAGTATGTTGTTCAGACGGTCTGTAGAACCTATGGGAATATAAATGAATAATATCACCCAATTAGTTTTGGATTGAACCCGGGTTGAAAAAATGAAATACATTGAACCCTAAGGGACCTAATTTTTCAAGCATTTTTTAAGTAGATTTAAAATTCACAAACTGCCTCGAAAATTTTAGGTAATATTCAAATTGTTCCATAAAATATATAAAAAAAAATTCAGCGAAATATATTCAGTAGTTTTTTAAATAAAAATTAAAATAATAATATCACCTCTTATATGAAGCGATCACGTGACCATGATATGAAACGATCACGTGACCCACTTCAAAATGATATATGGCATCCATCTTGTCTCAAAATCGTGATTTTTAAAGTTCTTTTTAATTCATATTGAGTGTTGTATCCGTCCTAAAACCACTCTATTTTTGCTTAAATTCTGTGCATCTACTTACTGAAACAGCTCAATTACAATATATTTGAGTTTAAATGCTCATCCAAATTTGATTATTTCTACAACGAAGCCTATTTTTCATCTATGTAAGATATAAACAGCAAAATATGTAGAATGAGTTGTATTAGAATTGCTGTATTTCTTTAACATAAAATCATTTAGTTCATGGAGTCTGCGTAGCTGATATGAATGCAATATTCATTGATTTTACAAAGAGAAGGACGATTTTTTTCAATGAAGTTTATGCATAGAGTTTAATTACTTGTAGCTCTCCATGGTCTTAATTTTCATATAAAATAAATTATTATAGTATTGTGATGAATGACATGAATGGGAAATTATTTATGAATGAAATGCTACTTTTATAGAGAGAGCCAGGCGTGTTATTTTTTCTATGACGTCATTTGAATGAATTTCAGTTGTTTTCGATGCAGTTTTCAAATATATTAAATTATCGTAGTATTATGATAATTCTAAAATTATTACCGAGGAATGTATCGCATTTTAGAGATGTTTAAACCAGGCAATTTATTTTTCAATGCCGTCATTTGAATGAAGTTCATTTTTTTCGATGAAGGTTTAAGTTTTCAAATATAATAAATTAATGTAGTACTGTGATAAGTTTTAAAATATTACCGAGGAATGTATTGTATTTTAGATATGTTTAAATAAAATTGCATTGAAGTTGGAAAGTGTTTCATAATCAATGCTTTAAGCATGATTGATCTTTCTTGTTCTTATCTTACAAGAATAAGAGAATAGAAATATTTGAAGTCATCTCACCGAGCACATACTCAGACAGCGAAAATTATTAAGCAAAACAAAAGCCTTTGAAGTAAATATCCGCCTCTAATAGTGTTTTTAACCAAAAAATATTGTTCGTTATGAACAAAAACATTCCTATGTGTGGACATGAGGGCCAAGTACTGCTATTTATTTATAGAAATGATGGTGACTAAGAGCATTTACACGACGGTTACTCATATTACAAGATCATTTCATCTAAACATTCTTCGTAAAATAAAGTCTGTTGGTACACAATCATAACTGATAATACAGGAGGGTAATTTAGAATTCCAACTGTGGTTTTTCTGACTCATGAAAATATTGACCATGTTTAAAACATTTCTTCTGTGGACTTTTCTTCTCACGCACATTTTAATGATTTTATCCTCTATTTATATGACTAATTTAATGTTTTCAAAATGCAAGGTGTTTTTTTTTTCTTTATCCATTATTCGTTCATTTTTTATTTCTATCAAATTACGGTTTTTTATTTGTTCCTACTAATAATACTGCTATGATAACAATTTTTTAAAAGTTAATTTATGGTTGCTCGAAACACATTTTTTCTCACCAGATAATCCATTGTTTTAAAATTGTTGTCTTTATATAATGTTATCATATAATGTGCATTATTTATAATATACTTTCTTTATAATTATTTATTTCTTTATAATATAATTTTCTTTGTAATGTGCATTATTTGTAATAAGCTGTTTACATTTAATATTATTGTTTATCTTTATGTTATTGTTACTTATATACTTTGCTTTATTTTACATAACTTGAGATTTTGAGTTCTTCGAAGTTATAGATTTTCCGCCTTTAAATTATAACTTAGTGTTCTTTGCCGACTGTATTATTTTTTGTTTTATGTTAGGACTTGATATTATTCAATTGTGTTTCTTTTTTCTATTTATATTGTGCTTTAATTATCTTTTAGCATTTATAAATATTATTTATTCAAATATACTTATTATGAATGAATTAATTAGAATATACCATTTCGTTTTGCAATAATTAATTTTTATTTCATTTTTCATACTCCTTGCTCATTTTAATCTAATACCTATTTCAATTTTTAGGCTATATAGTGTAGATATAACTATAAGTATAGTATATGCACCACAGTTTGTGAAAAGTACAACACCAAAAATAAATCACGCTATTCAAATAAAATTTATAACATAGATTAATCATGTTACAGTAGATAACTGATTAGATTTGCAGATATATATAACAATTGATATACAATATAATAATTGATATATAATATATATATATAACAATTGATATACAATATTTTTTTCACTTCCAAATTCAGTACCGTATTTTTATACCATAACTATTTCTGTATGAAATGGAATTGAATGAAATAGGGAAGAAGGTTTTGATATCGTCCTGGAGATTTTGATGTCCTTAAGGTTTTGATATCTTCCAAGCTGCTTTTGTAATATGCCCAGTGTTCATTTGTGGCAAATGGGTGAGATGCTTGGCAGACTAGTTGTTTAACTACCATGTCCCAGATATGATTGATCTCGGGCAGGTCTGGGGAACGTGCAGACCTGAGAAGAAACTGTATCTGCCATGCATAGAATAGACTTTACTTTGCACATTCCGGGCCACATATGTTCTAGCATTATCCTGCTGGAATATAGCGGACAACTCTAAAAAAATATATCATCTAAAACATTATGTTTCACTGGATGTTTAGAGTTCTCTGAATTCGTATCAAGATCAAGGCGGGAACACAAAGGTACCTCAAAATATAACTCATCTTTGTGTCAGTATGGCGCTGCAAATGCTCTTTGCAAGCTGTCATCATCATGATGTCTATGGGCACGCATGTAACAGTCATTGTGCAGCATGTTAAATCATGACTCATCGGAAAACACGATCTTCTGCCAATCAGCACTCTGCTGCTTGTGTTCGGACTCATTGCAGCTTGAGGCATATGTAGTTAAGGGTCAAAGGAATTCCCGAACGACCAGTCTTCAGTCAAACAAACTACGTCAAACTGTTCCGGGTAATACATCTTGACTGTGGCAGTGCTGTAGTAACATCGTTGATATGTCACTGCACGGTCGGTCACTGTTTTGCGGTAGAGGTGTCGTCAACCTGTGCAATCAGGAAATTTTGCTGTCCAATTTCCCGATTTCTGTGCATCCGACGTCCGAGTCTCGTCTGTCCATTGACCCCACGTTCGCATCAGTGTACTGAATGTACAGATGTTTTGTGTGGTTTGAGTGGCAATTCCGTGATAAGAAAATCCAATTTCACTCATCCCAACAATTCTTCCTCACTCAAAGTCCGTTAGGTCTAAGCTCTTCTTCGGTGACGGGAAATAAACAGACATAAGAAAGCCCTTTTGACTGAATGTCGGCTATTATTGATTGCAATACCTTGTTTGAGTCACCTATTTATACCCAAGATCAAAAAGTTCAGACGTGTCTGTTGCGAACCTCATGTACATTTTCACTGACATTAGAATCATTCATATATCCCAATCTGATATACAGCTGCGAGAAAAAACCGTGATCCATTTGCCATTATTAGTGCATTATTCAAACTGGGTCAAATTCTAAAAACTATTCGATAGGGAATAACAAACTCTAAATTTATATGCATAGCATTTGTATAAACGGCCCTCTTCATGTCAAATTTCAGACAAACGTCAAAATTTGCAATAGCATCTACAGTTTTGATTCCATAAACAAAGTCTTCCTCCCCCCTCCCAAACTATTTTGCATATCCATTTTTATGAAGTCCATATCCTTATACCCAGAGATATTCAATCGATCATCTTCATATTAAAAAACCACAAATTGAAGAAAGATATATTTGTTAAATTGATCAAAACTGATATAAATATATATATATATATATATATATATATATATATATATATATATATATATATATATATATATATATATGTATATATAGCAAACCATAAAGGAAAAAAATGAATATGGTATCAATGAACCAAAAATTGGCCACGGGGGGGGGGGGTTGTGACCCCCACTCCCCGGTTAAGCAAGCTTTATGTCGCGACAACACTCCCGGTAGTCGATACATTGCTGTAGAAGAGAATGCAAAAGTATCAAAAAACAAAGTGAAAAGAAGTCACATGATTAGTCCGTATTAGGAGGAATCATTGACCGTAAAAAAACTTATATCTTTTCAATTTAAATTAAAAATATCAAATATTACCACTAGCCATATAACTGTTATATATCGGTTATCCAGTGTTAAAAAACATTTATAAAAACCATTGAAGCAGATACTGTACGTCAACAATATCAAATACTTCAAACATAGGTGTAAAAAGTACAATTTAATACACAGTATTGTTCACTTATATAAACTAACCTTCGATGAAGTTTATCAATCACAGCAACGTCACGTATATTGAAGGCTTTGACATAAGCCAGTAAATCTGCGTGTCA
Source organism: Amaurobius ferox (assembly GCA_951213105.1). Lineage (NCBI taxonomy): Eukaryota > Metazoa > Arthropoda > Arachnida > Araneae > Amaurobiidae > Amaurobius > Amaurobius ferox. The sequence continues at coordinate 123,171,561 of OX578142.1, read as the reverse complement.
CTTGGTCTTTTATTTAAATATAAACGGTAGCTGTCAGTTACGGTTATATCATAAAATCCGCATACGATGTCACTCAAAAAACTCTTCGGAAAACCTCGTATAATAGAACCATGGAGAAAGCGAATGTCGCTAGTACAGCGATCATTAGCGTTCCTATTTAATCGCTTACTGCGAATGAGTTGATTTAAAATGATGTTTCTGAACACATTCTTTTGTAAACAGGAATTCCATAAAATAATATAATTTATTGCAAATTTAAAATATCTACGTTTATCGTAAAGACGAAAACTCTTAATATCATCTAAGAGCTTATATATTGATAAATCCAGAAAATTGAGACTTTGATCGTGGTTACATGGAGTTTCTGTTAATTTTAAGCGGTTTGGACAAAATCCAAAATCCACATCACTCCCTATCACTACAAGCCAATAGTATGTCATCAACGTAACGCATATATAGCAATTCATTCAAGAGATGAGTGCCCTCTTCATATCTGTTTAAGTATATATCAGCAAGAATAGAGGAACATACTCCACCCATTGGAATTCCATGAAGTTCTTTGTAGAAATATATACCATCGTACTGAACGGTTTCGAATAGTACCAGTTCAACCATAGACTTGAATTTATATTTTCTAATGGTGGTCTGCACATTATGTTTTTCGTAAATTTCCATCAAAGCAAATAGATTATTGATATTGCAGAATAAATCGTTAAAATCATAACTCTTATAATGTAATCATTCTGAAATATTTTTTAATTTTCAATGACTTCTAGACTGTTATTAATAAAATAGACTCCATAAAGTTTAATTTTGATCATCACTTATTTTAAGATTAATAGCAGTTTTTTTATTTGCAATAGTCAAATAAGTTTTGAATCCATTAGTAATAGGTCGAAATTTGATAGGATTTTTAGGAAGTTTGGGAATCATAGTAATATAAGGAAATCAGACATTAGGAATGAAGAAATTTAATTTCGCAGTTTATGAGGGATATTCTATCTTATATCATGTTACTCAGAAACACAATTAAATTAAATCTGTCTGTTAATTTTAATAATTATTTTTTCGATTTGAATAATAAATAAATGGATATAAAAATATATTTTAGAAAAGAACGATTTGATATTAGCATTTTCTTATAGCATTTTTGACTGTATAATATCAATTACGGTCTTCAGGTTTAAACATTATTATTATTTATATTTTTGGGGATTATTGATTCAGGGAATATATATATTTTCAAGTTATTATGCAATTGTTTTATTATGACAAAAATTGTTTAAACTCATATATTGTACGTTGTACGAGTAATCTTCTACAAATACACGGGTATATCTTTTAATCTACGAGAATATAAGTAGTACAGGTATATTGGCATATGTTTTGATACATATTGGCATATATTGGAATCAATTACGACCTTCTGGTATAAAGAGTACGGGGATTATTGATATTTTCAATTTATTACGTCATCTCTTTTATTTTGGCAAATATTTTTTAGACTTATATTGTAATACGGGTATTCTTCTACTAACATACTGGCATATTTTCTAATCTGTGACAATATAAGTAGTACGGGGTTGCATATATTGATTCAATTCCTTTTTTTTTTTTTTTTTGTAAATTTGCTTACAAAAGGGGCCAGGATGTTTTATTCTTCAGATCTGCCCGTGAAGATAATTTTGCATAGTGAGAACATATATTCTTAAACTTCTCTTTAGGAGCAATAAATTTAATAGTTTAACAGAATTTGCACATGATTGCGAATTATAAGTTTCTTTATAGTGTATACTCCGTACGAAGAACGGGTATGCTGCTAGTCAATATATAAGCTCTCAGATGGTACTACGGGTTTTCGTCTTTACGTTAAACGTAGAGATTTTAAATTTGCAATAAATTATATTATTTTATGGAACTCCTGTTTACAAAACAATGTGTTCAGAAACATCATTTTAAATCAACTCATTCGCAGTAAGCGATTAAATATAGCAACGCCAATGATCATTATACTAGCAACATTCGCTTTCTCCATGGTTCTATTACATAAGGTTTTCCGAAGAGTTTTTTGATTGACATCATATTCGGTTTTTATGATATAACCGTAACTGACAGCTACCGTTTATATTTAAATAAAAGACCAAGTGACACGTAGATTTACTGGCTTATGTCAGAGCCTTCAATACACTTGAAGTTTCTGTGATTGATCCTCTTCATCGAAGGTTAGTTTATGTAAGTGAACAATACTGTGTATTAAATTGTACTTTTTACAATGTTTGAAGTATTTGATATTCACGTACAGTATCTGCTTCAATGATTTTTATAAATGTGTTTTAACACTGGATAACAGATATATAACAATTATATATCTAGTGGTGATATTGGATGTTTTTAATTTAAATTGAATAAATATAAGTTTTTTTACGGTCAATGATTCCTCCTATTACGGGTTAATCATGTGACTTCTTTTCACTTTGTTTTTTGATACTTTTGTATTCTCTTCTACAGCAATGAGTCGACTACCGGGAGTGTTGTCGCGACATAAAGCTTGCTTAACCGGGGAGTGAGGGTCACAACCCCCCCGCGGCCAATTTTTGGTACATTGATTCCTTATTCACTCTTTTCCTTTATGGCTTGCTATTTGAATCCTCTTTATTGTGCTGCTTTGCGCCTTAGAAGTGTGATTTCTGATTCTAATTTTATAAGTTTCGGCTTGTAAAAAATATTTATAAGATATATATATATATATATATATATATATATATAGATACTATAGCTTACTAAAATATGAAGGATACTATGCAAATATTATTAAATAAAGAATTTAAAGTTATTAAGTAAATGGATTGAAAGTGCAAAATACATTTAATTTATTGCGCAAATGCAGCTCATAAATAAAATGATTTCAATAATAATAGAAGTTTGAAAATCCAATGAACGAAAAGTAAGAAGATGTAACACGATAAACCTAACTTTTTAAAACACCCACAGAATAAAATATATTACAGCAAATCATCAATCAAATGGATAAAAAATACAAAACACAAGCTATCAAGTTACAGTAAATCAACCAAATTAAAAGGTATGGAAACAAAAAAAGAAAAACTTAAACTAAATTCAACTATATAACTGGCTTACAAAACAAAAGTAAAAATCAACTAATCCTCAAGCAAATGGAAAAAGATAAATAAAATAAATATCGAATCAACAAGTCAATGAAAATTATATAATACAAAGGTATGGAATCGAAATAAGTATAACAAACAAAATCAAGCACAAACGCCTTACACGTGGACGAGGCTCTAAGCCTAAATCATGAATTGTTAACCTCTACAAAAATCTAATCATGTCCAAGTTTTTTCTAGAAGCAAACACAAAAATGTATGTTTCTGAAGAAATAGATAGATTAAATCTATAAACTATTTCTACTTGGACAATAAGTCCAAGTAGAAATAGTTTATAGATTTGATAGCTTGATTTGATAGTTGATAGCTTGTGTTTTGTATTTTTTATCCATTTGATTGATGATTTGCTGTAATATATTTTATTCTGTGGGTGTTTTAAAAAGTTAGGTTTATCGTGTTACATCTTCTTACTTTTCGTTCATTGGATTTTCAAACTTCTATTATATATATATATATATATATATATATATATTTATATATATTTAGCAACTGTTGAACAATAAAATGGAAAATAATTCCACTCGATTACACCAAATGGTTTGTCGAATAAATGCCATGCCGTTGCGCATTATAAATGTTATACAGCGTATGTTGGCAAAATATTAATTGCATTTCATTGTTATTATTCAATAATGTAAGTTGTTTTACTTTAAAACAACATGGCCGAAATTTTTTGAACACCTTCAATTGTAAAAAAATTAAATATTTCCTTTAAAAATAATAAGAGGTCTTTATTAATTATTTAAACATAGTATTTAAGGTTCTGTATACAGTGCTATTAAAGACTTATTGTATATCTTTAAGAATTAATATATTTAAATCCAGAAATTATATGTATTAAAGTATTTAAGTCACCAAAAGTAGAGTTGTGTCAGAAACTTATGAACGCCTCAATATTTTGACGAATTTTGGAACGTATAGATTAAAAAATATTTTATATTATTTAAAAAGTATCAGCTGTATCACTAAAATACCTTAACTTACCCTTATAGTCTAAAGAATGTAACATAAATAATTTCAATAGTAAAATCTACGCATTTAATCATGCAGTTTGGTATTTGAAAGCAACAAGTTTATGTATTGCAAACATCATGGATAATTTAAGCTTAAAAAATATTTTTAACTATTTTAAATATATATTCTAGTTCCTGCAATAACTTTCACAAAAGCAATTTGTTCTCAGATTCTTATATCATATTCATGAAAATCGACAACTGTGAACAATAGAAATTATTAAACATATATTTACTCTACTTGACTTTTGCTTTAATTTTTTATTGCTTATTCTAGGAATGAAGCAAATTATATCCTTTTGAAATATGTATAATCGTGTATCTGTAATATAATATTTGTAGCTTAATATGAAAGAATAACAAAAACGGATGCATGATACACTAAGAACTTTGCACTCAGGAATTACTGAAATAAAAGCGTGACTTTTTCTATAAAATGTAGTACTCCATTAATTTTAATATTTGAAATGAATCGCTACAGATAAAGTATTTTTTAAAAATTAGAAATAAATTGCGTTGTATTAAGTATTTAAATATAATGTTACATTTGTTTTTATTACTATAATTCGATTTGCAATATACTTAGCACATACCATATAAAAGTATGTTCTCCATTCTGAAATCTTTGCGGTTTCTAAACGTTTAATAGTGAGTATTTAAATTAAAGATTATGTGTAATTGACACTCGTAAAATTTCTCGGCATATTTAGTGCGGCATAAAAATTGAAGTATTTTATATCATCTTTTTTTTTGTTAAATTGAACATTACAAATGAGACATAAATTACACAACCAATAATTATGTCTTTCAAGTGACATTTAGGTAATATTCTTCATTTTTTAGAACACGTTCAAACCAAGAAAACAACGGGAGGTGTAACAAAATCATGTAAGATAGGAGATTATAAATTACAGTTGCAAACGAAATGGGAAAAACGTAAGGTGGAGCAAATGGCAGAAAGGGGAACTATTCAGTTAAATTTGGTATGCAATTAGAATAGGGAAAACGGCTCCAGAAAGAGAAAAACTTTATCTTTAGCAAACAAATGGGATCGATCTGTCTTCTGTAGTCAATACAATCATTACGTGTAACTCAAATATCGCGTGAGGTCCGTCAGGCCAAGTCTTCGGAAACAGAGTAGTTTTTTGACTAGCAGTTTAAAGCAGAAAAAAACTCTGCAGTCAGGACTGCTAAGATATGCACATTTCTGTCAGACATTTTTCATCCAAACGGAGGGGTTTAGCTATTAAAAGAAAACGATAACGGGTTTCTTTGTAATCTCTTCAGTTGTACTTTCAATAACATTCATTGCACTGCTGAAAGGATTTATTGAAATTAGAATGGGCAACGGCAGATTAAAATATGGGATCCTAATTTTCTCAATTTACTTCTAATTCTACTGGGTGTTATATTATTTCAATAAACTAAATATTTAAATTTTAATGACTAATACTTTATAAGAAAAGTGTTGATTTAATCACATTAATACAACGCTAAATTAACATTAAAAACCAGAGCGCTTTCGTACGTCGGACGTTCATCATAATGATTAAGACTTCAATATAAATAAAATTGAAACCCTGTGTGAATGTATGTGTGTGTGTTTATCTCATCCTCATGGGAAAACGGCTGCACTGAATTTCATGAAATTTTATGGGTAGCCGTGAAATAGCCCCACTTAAAATGTAATCCATATTTCGAGTTTCTAGGACAAGGGATTATCGAGATATTAATAAAAGACGAATCTCCCATAGAGATAGCATTATGCAGACGATATTTTATTATTATATAGTACTATTTTTTTTTATGAACTAGGGGGCTTAAGAACGAGGCTCTCGCTCCGCTCGCGCAACCCCCCTTCGGGAGGCTTCGCCTCCTACTCGCTGCGCTCGCAGAGCTCGCTTCATCCATCTTTCCTAAAAATTCTACTCTCAAAAATCTATTTTCTATCCCTGCCTATTTTCCGCAGAAGGGAAAAGCAGGGATTTTTCCTAGTCCAGGAAATCCAAAAACTGAATTCCTTGATCATGAGTTCGCTTCGCGAGTTATTTCATGACAAACTAAAGTTTAAAGCGATGAACGGTTTATTTCATCGTGTTACCCTATTATTTTTCTATAAATGCACCAAATTTAATATTTTTGTATGTTATAGTTTTTACGGTACGAAACAGAAAATGTGTTGATATTTTTCAATTTCTTGCGTCATCTGTATAATTTTGGTAAAGATTTTTCAAACTCATATATTGTGTTTAGCCGTTTGTTGAAACTGAATAAAAGTAGCATGGATATAGCTTCTAAAACCATTTTATAGCGCTTTCATTTTGGCATATATTGATCAAATTTCATATATTTTTATATATTTGTTTACAAACGGGAACAGGACGATTTATTTTTCAGATTTGCACGTGAATATAATTTTTTATAGGAAGAGATTCTTATACTTTATTATAGGAGAATTAAATATTTTAATAGCATGTTTTTTCTTCTTTTCTGTAAATTTGTTCTCAAATGGGACCAGTATGTTTTGTGCTTCAGATACGCCTGTGAAGATTTTATATAGTGAGAACAAAGATTCTTATACTTATTTTTATGATAATTAAATTAAATATTTTAATTGACTGTTTTGAATAACAACATCATTTAGAATGCTATAGAAATTTGCACATAGTTGTGAATTTTAAATTTCTGTATATATATATTCTGTACGAAGAACGGATATGCTGCTAGTTTACTATAAAGTGGTATTCTTTAAAATGTAATGTTTAAACACTTTTAAGCATGGAAATCAAACTTAGCTATTTAAATTTAAACAAAAAGTTCGAAATACCACCAGAGCTTCAGTTGAAGTAAAAAACTAGTGCATAAAAACAATAATACCAAATATTAAATACATATAATAACTACATAGCGCAATAATTGATAAGGATAGTAGTCTAGCACGAATTATAGTTTAACAATAACCGTAATTTGATTGGTATAAAAACAATTCACTAAAATTAGTTATTTAAATGAATCAAATCTATAAATATTCGAACACAGTAATAACTATATAGCATGATAATTGATACGGGTAATAGTCTAACACAAATTATATTTAAACAATTAGCATAATTTGATTTGTCGTATAAAAGACAATTCAATAAAATTAGCTATTTAAATGAAGCAAAGCAATGAATAATCGAACGTAGTAAATCTCGACTTAAGTATTTATCAAGTTCTGTTCTTTCATATCTAGCTTCGAATTAGTCTCCATTTAATGCGTTAATTAGAAAATTTGAATTCTACACTTCCATATTTCGCTTTCTGTAAACTTTTTAGACATGTGAATTTTAAGAATCGCATCGCTAAATAGGGCGATGTTTGGAGCTCCTTGACAGCCCTGCGAGTAAATGGAGAGAGGCCCTTTCTGGGGCGAGCAGACAAAATGGAATTCTCTACTCTGATGTGTGCCGGGTTTTTGCTTAAAGGTCAGCGAGATTTTGGAACACGTTGCTTAGGAAACGTTGAAAAGCCCTGTGTTCGATATAAGTCTTTGTAAACTACAAAAGTAATTGTTAAATTTTAATAAAATATTCAAAAAGAAACTCGTGGTTTTTATGACTCAAGACAGCATGGGCAAAAGGCGGGAATGTTTACTAGCATTGCTGGCAGGATGGATGGTCCATTGCGATTGTTCTGTCCATCCATGGTTGTACTGGGATAAAGCAGGACGCTGGTGAGTCTCATTCAGCGTTATTGGAAAGCGCTTACGTGTATTTACATAATTTTATGTAAATACACGTATTATTATGGATTATTTACGGAGTATTTTATGTAGCAAAACTATGTTGTTCTGAAGCGAACATGTAGTGTTCTTAGGAGTTACTGGGGCTCGAGAACTGTGAGTTGAGCAATTTTATTTTATCAAAATTGTACATGATGTGATCAGTTTTTTAGGCGTAGACATTTTGACGATTTTAGTACGGATATTTTAATGCCTTTTAATTCAATTATTTTTATGATTTTAATATTGAGTTTAGATTATGATTCAACCTCATCCTGAGTTTCTTCGAGCCATTTAGTCAAATTTTGATCTTATATTGCTATTCCATTGATATAGATTCACGTTTTTACTTTACTGACATCACTATCATGTAACATATCATTATCATGTAGCATCATTTAAAGGTCAGTAACAAGCGCCGTTCTCTAGATAATGCACGTTTTAATCTAAATTGAAAACATTCATAAAATAAATATACTCTCAATTATCAGATGATGTTATCCGAGCACTGTTAACCATAGATGAATTAACATTTTTCTTACTTTTCCCACATAGTACATAGTATAATGCATGAGGGAAATGTGAGCGATTGAAAATTCGAATTTGAGATTTCGATGGAAGAGCACGTTTCATATATACCTGAAATCAAATAGAACATTTTTGAAGTGATGTCTGTGAGTGTGTATGTATGTATATTGTACGTGACTGTCCGTGAGTCTGTGTATGCAATATGTCACGAACGAATGGTATGTTTCGAAAAACATTTTTACGGTTATTACAGCAAGTGAAGGAACCCTGTTCATTTCAAACGCAATCAAATGTTCGGAAGACCCGCCTCTTTCTTTTTTATTATTATTTTTTTATTCACAATATAATTAAGGTCTCTATAATAATTATAAAAAGAATAACATTTCATGAGTAATTTTTTATTAGTAAAAGAATGTTACAATCTTCAGAACGCTTTAACAACCTGTTCTTGAGACGCTATTAAAAAAAATTATCGAAAAAATTTAATAAACTTAAAAAAGTAGTAAGTACCGTCCATTATGTTCTTTCCATACTTAATACAAGGCCGGCAGCACACGCTATTTATAGAAAGAAACCTGTAAAGAATCAAAATTCGCTTGCACCATTTCCTTTGTAAATAAAAGAGAAGATGATTTCGAGAATTTTACAGTAACCATATTTGGCCTGATTTCTTAGTAATTAATTGATATACAAGTTAATTTAGAAACGGATATGGATATAATTCATTGAAAAGTTGCGACATTCTTTTACATTTAAACATCCACGGCGTTAACAGGTGAGGGCAAAAGAAAGCAATGTTAATTAATATTTGGCATTAAATATGTATTAGAACACAGATTAAAATTTTTTTTGTATGATCTCAGTCTAAAATATTATTTACCGAATAGATAGTATGATGAGGAAAAGTATGGTGACTAAGTTGAAAATTTGAACCAAGTTTAGAATAATTTAAATAAATTCGAGCATTTTAAGTTATGTCTGTGAACGGATTTGTAGGCATAATATCACTAAAAAGAAGGAAGTGTTTTGAATGCAAATTGGTACAATTATACAATGTACATTTTATGTATGCCGTTTTGGTTTATATATATATATATATATATATATATATATATATATATATATATATATATATATATATATATATATATATATATATATATATATATATATAAATATATATATATATATATATATATATAAATATATATATAAATATATATATATAAATATATATATATATATAAATATAAATATATATATTTGAAATGTAATAATAAGAATTATGTAAAAATAAAAAAAATAAAAATACAATTCAAGTAATATTAACATCACCATAGAAGCAAATTCACGGCCATAATGCCGATAAGAGAAAAGAACAGAACCTTCCCAAATTCGATGATTAATCAGAATTAAATTCCTCCTCAGGTCTGAGTATTTAACCCTAATTAATCCAAACAAATGCCTGTTTCAGATTAAGCAATAGTACATTACTATAAATGCTTAAACTCAGACTACAGGCATCAAAAAATGAAAAAAGGATACATTAAGAAAATTGTATTACCATGCGGCAAGAATCATTTTTCTTCTACCACGTGTATACACGATCAACCTCAACAACTTAATCTAGAAGCACCGGAATGAACAAGTCGAAATTCTACCAGGGAGGTAGTACGAACGTTCACGGAAATACTCCCAAACCCGTCCAGTGAGTCTAAGCTGGAGACTGGACAAGCAATTCAGAATACAACTTCCCAAACATGCAGAACTGAATATGAATATGAATCATAGATGAAAATTATATAAATATATATAAATAAATATAAATATATATATATATATATAAATATATATATATATATATATATATATATATATATATATATATATAAATTGAAAGATTTTAATCGAAAATTATGCATAAACTACTGTATGTACAAAAAAACCAATCTTGAGCATATCTGTTACAAATGAGTAACTATAGACCAAGACTAAGGATAAAGATAGAAGGTAACATATCACTACAATGGAAAGGGGGATGAGAAGAATATTGGGATACAAAATTCACAATTAAAAGTATATAAATATAAATAAAAAGAAAAAGAAAGCATGGCAAAAATGAGAAAAGGCAATAATAATAAGCTCAAGATAAAAGATTTAGACATAGAGAACAATCAGTTGAAACTACACGAAAAATGGCGGTTAGTTCGAAATTGCATTCTCATCAGGACAGCCATACAATTCGAATTAAAACCGATAGAATAGCCAGTTTCTGGCAATGGCGATAGTATTTAGCAATAGACACCATTGGAACTGTCTACTGGCTAGTGGAAGGAGAAAAATAAATCAATTGAATTACAAATCAGAAAGATAATATCTCCTCGAACAGAAATATGAACTCACAAGCATTGTTACCAGGTGTAAGTTGAACAAGCGACTGAGCATTTCACCTCACTTCGTCAATGCGAGTGGGCACCGGAATGAATACATGTGAACGATACATAATATGTATGGAGACTTTCAAAAATAGTAATCAGTATAGGACTCAGGACAAGTAGAAAATAGTCATTCGAAAATACTAGTAAACAATATTAGACTCAGGCCAAGTGGTAAGTTAGGTGATAAGAATGGGTGAATTCTCAAAAATGAGTTATCCAATCAAAGATAAATAATGCATGTGTAAAATTATACGTATATATATATATATACATTCTATAACTAAAAAAATCGACGCACCAAGAAGGAGTTATCCGATTGTGATAAAAATTGGTGAATATGAAGAACATGCATAAAAAAAGAAACTATTAAAATTTCAAAACAATTTAGAGTTTGACCGTATACACAGGGAGGAAGTCAATAAGGCGTTGGTCCCCCTCTGGCCTGGATGCAAGATGTCACCCGGCGTGGCATAGACTGATAAAGTTCACGGATGGTATCCTGCGGAATGTCTTGCCAAATTGCCTCCAACTGTCGAGCTAAATCGTCAACATCTCGGGATGGTTGCAATCGCCTTCCCATAACGTTCTAAATGTGCTCTATGGGAGAGAAATCAGGAGACCCAGTTGGCCAAGGAAGTGTTGGGAAAGCTTGAAGACAATTCATAGCAGCTGGCGCTGTGTGCGGGCGGGCATTATCTTGTTAAAAAGTAAGTCCGGGGTGTCGCAAAAGGAACGGTAACACAACCAGTCGTAGAATGTTGTTTACATACCGCTGTGCTGTCAGTGTGCCAGAAATGACTACCAAAGGGGTCCGGCTATCAAAGAAGATGGCACCCCAGACCATAACGCCCTGTTGTGGGCATGTGTGGCGTGCGACAGTAAGAGCAGAATCCTCAGGCTTCCCTGGACGTCTCCAGATACGTCTGCGTTTGTCGCCAGGACACAGTTGGAAACGGGACTCGTCACTAAAGACTAAATGTCTTTGCATAAGAAATTTCAAAACAATCGGATAACTCATTCTTGGTGCGTCGATTTTTTTATTATATATATATATATATATACCGGGTGGTCATAAAATAACGTGAGGTGTTCAGAACCCTCTAGCGAGTACTGTATTGGACAAAACGTAACAAAATTCGGTGGGCGTATACAGTAAAACATGCGGTTTCAATTCCTAGAAAAAAAGTTAGTTCCAAAAGTCGCCTCTAGGGGAAATTTTAGCGCTGTTTACAGAGCAAAATACACTAATTTGCATAATCGCATTCCGTGTAGCAATCATGTGGATAAAAGGAAAGGCTAGGAGAATTTTCATCATTCGGAGGCGAACTACCTTGTACCTTTCGATGGCTCTTATCTTACGTGACCGCGGTTTACTAGTCAAGCTGTGTTATCAGCAGAACGAGGATGCCAAAGCTGTCCTTTATAAATTTCAGCGGTTGAAGAAGTTACGACAAGGACCGATGAGCTTAACAAACTTACGAAACATAATTCAACGATTTGAAACTACCGGAACTCTAACACAGCAACCAGGCCGCGGACTCAAAGGGATCAGTCAGCAACAAGTTGAAGTTGCAACTGCTATTGTGTAACAGGAGATAGGGTGCCAGCAGTGTACGGGCAATATCCCGACAAACGGATATCCCATACTCAACAGTGTGGAAAATCCTGCATCAGATAGTGAAATTTTACCCCTATGAAATCTGTGCTGTTAAAGAATTGCTCCCTGGCGATGCGGCCACCCGAATTGAATTTTGTTTTAGATTCTGAGCATGCATGGAAGTGTATGATGCATGATCGTGGCACATTTTATGGAGTGACGAAGCGCACTTTCATTTGAGCGGTGGTATTAACACACACAAATGCCGCATTTGGGCTGCGACTAATCCGCACTCGTGTCTACAGAAAACTCTCCACTCGCCAAAAGTCACAGTGTGGTGCGGCTTTACGGCACCTTTTATCATCGGTCCTTACTTTTACGAGGAAAGTCGGCAAAGTGGACCAGTGACCTGTTCTGTTTATGCTGACAGGTATGCCGATATGCTACACAACTTCGTGATTACACAACTGCAGTAACGAGAATGTCTTGAATCGACCATCTTCATACAGGATGGTGTACCACCCCACATCGGACTTAAGGTACGGCGTTTGTTGCGGGAACATTTCTCTGACAGCAGAATCATTAATCGTGCATTTCCCATGGCATGGTCACAGAGGTCGCCCGATCACAATCCTTGTGACTTTTGGCTGTGGGGATTTCTTAAAATCGTTGTGTATCAAGGATATGTCCCCAAAATCGCAAAGTTGAAAGATCGAATAACGTTACACGTGAGACAAATCACTTCTGATATGTTGAGAGTCGCCTTGGAAAATGTCATGCAACGCATGCAGTTCTTGGAACATCAAAATGGTGGTCATATTGAACCTCATTTGTAATTAACAATAAACGTTGTCATGCATTGTTAACAAAATTTATGTGTATTGTCTCATTTGGCATTTACTTATTCATTATTCACACTACTACACATTTGCAGCGCTAAAATTTCCCCCGGAGGCGACTTTTGGAATTATTCATTTTTTTTAGAAATCAAAAGCACATGTTCCACTGTGTACACCCACCGAATTTTGTTACGTTTCGTCCAATACAATACTCGCTAGAGGGCTCTAAACACCTCACGTTAATTTATGGCTACACGATATATTATATATATATATATATATATATATATATATATATATACAGGGTAAGCAAGAAATAAGTTTCCCACTTCAGAGGGCTCTAGAATGCGGTCTATTGGTCCAAATAAGATAAAATTTGAAATACAGATAATTCAAATGATGCGCTTGACATTTATTAAATCAAAAATTTTAGTATCAACATTCACCTATAGATGACGCTATAACACAAATGGTATTTATTTGCATATATTGAAAAATTAAATAATTATTTGCGTTACAGCGCATGCCTAGTAGCATTATTCTTTGGATAAAAAGAAGACGGATTCAGCACCAGCATTAGTTACTTCTCAGCACATCATGCCAACGTTGCAGGAAAAAGTGCTACTGGTGAAATTGTTCTACCAGAACCAGCAGAACTCCGTTGCAGCTGTAAAAGAATTCCGTCGTATGAAGCAGATACTACGAAGAGGTCCAATGTCTCCATGTGCAAGATGATAATGGAATTTGAAACAACTGGGCAACTTGGCATTCTTCCAGGACGAAAGCAAATTCAGTCTTTTGACGTCAAAAATGTGGCTACCGCGGTCGTTGAAGCCAGCAGTCATTCGCCGCATGGTAGCGTGAGTGTGCCAGTTGTTTCCCGTGTATTGGATATGTCGTATTCCACTGTACGAAAAATCTTACGGCGGATTTTGAATTTTTATCCCTACAAAATCAAGCCTGTGCACTTATTGCAGGACGGAGACTCAGAGGTTCGTAAAACTTTTGCACTTCAGTTCCTTGCTCGAATGGTGGTTGACGTCAGTTGGCCATGGAACATCCTGTGGACTGACGAAGCCCACTTTTGCCTCAATGGGCCAGTTAACACCCACAATTGTCGAATTTGGGCAGCGGGAAAACCCTCACGCTATCCAGGAAGAACCCTTGCATCCTGAAAAAGTGACAGTATGGTGTAGTTTTACGGCTACCTTTATCATTGGACCGTATTGTTTTGAAGAGGTATTTTTTTGAAGAGGTAACTTCAACTGAAATCAAAACCAGTTCCGTCACAGGACTACGGTACCATGATATGCTAAGGGATTTTGTAATCCCACATCTTCAAAAGCGTGGATGCCTTCAGGACATCATTTTCATGCAGGATGGCGCGCACCTCTTCACATTCAGCGTTGTGTAAAGCAATTGCTAACACAGCATTTCACAGCTAAACGGGTGATCAGCCGGCATTTTCCAACAGTATGGCCTCCTTGCTCGCCGGATATCACCCCGCTGCGACTTTTGATTGTGGGGTTTCCTCAAGGACAATATCTACCGTAAAAGGCCAGCATTTGTGCCAGATCTAAAGAACAGCATTCGGCGCCATGTTCTTGATATTCCGGCAGACTCACTCCGGTCAGCTGTGGAAAATATGGTTCTGCGATTAGAGCACATTGTTGCACAGGAAGGGGGACATATTGAGCAGTCTAAATGCAACTTTTTTAATATTATTTAACATTTATAAAGCCTATTAAATGTTGTTATGTGTGTTACAGCGCCACCTATCGGCGGATTTTTGTACTAAAATTTTTGATTTAATAAATGTCAAGCGCATCATTTGAATTATCTGTATTTCAAATTTTATCTCATTTGGACCAATAGAACGCATCCTAGAGCCCTCTGAAGTGGGAAACTTATTTCTTGCTAACCCTGTATATATATATATATATATATACATATATATATATATATATATATATTGAGAGAGAGAGTGAGAGAGGGATGAATTGATGGATGTATAGATAGATAGATGGATAGATAGATAAATGGATGGAGAGACAACGATATGCAGCAGTTCATTTAATGAAAATAATTTTCTTGAAAAATGTATGAACCGTTCTCGAGATATTGCAAAAATTTTTTATTAGATTAGAGTCTCATAAAATACAAAATATATTTACTATGATTAAGAGAGTTAGTTTGCTTTTATCTGAAATATTATACAATAAATTGATCAGGGTTATTCCAACGCAAGAGTGACCATGCCGTTTCAGTGAAGTAACACTTTACTGTAATAGTACTGTACGACTAAGCTAAAAAATTTGGATACCACATTACGTGGATTGATAATCTAATTTTTTGAAGCTCTGTATCCAATACTCCACCCCAAAGATCGCCTGCAATTCCTTCGTTTTTTACCAGCAAAAGGCGATAATCGACTGATTACCAACTTTTACTTGCTGTCTATGGGTCCTAATGATGTCACTTGATGCAGAATTTTGTATATAAAGTCGTCTAGATGATTTGTGTTATTAGGGTATAGCAATTCATCATAGAGGAAGAAATAGGACACTAGTCACCTATGTATACATGATAAGAAATTATTTTCCATGTGGTTTCTTTTATATAAGGTAAAGACTAGACCATCACGGACGAACGGCATTAACCTTCTGACTTACACAGGCAATAACAACGCTTTATCAAAATGCTGATCCGGATCATATTTCATGGTTAAACTATTCCCTTTACAAAAGAAACTGCATTAAAAATAACTTCCTAACACGTGCATATGAATGACTACTGTCCGATCATCTCCTCAACAATAAATCATTTTATTCCAATTACTCTAGTAACAAAATTCTCCTGAACGACATTATGTTCGGAATTCTGGCTCAGTTGTCAGTTTGTCAATATCCTATGAGTGACGGATTGATCTCAGACCCTGTGACTTGACCAAATGATCATCTATAAAACGAATGCACATAACATGTTTATGTTTCTAGTTGGAAACGAGCATATAAAATTTTTGAAAAGAAAAACTGAATATAACCATTATCCAGCGTAAATTGTGAATAATAACCCAGCTGTCTTGTGGAAGCATAAAATATTATAACAGAAATAATTTAAGTAACACCAACAAATAGGAATTTAAAATTTTAAAAGTGCGTAAAACAACTTTAAAATATTATTTTTTCTTAAAGTATGTAACATTCAATTTTCTGAAAATAATTTCGCAGATATTTTTACTTTAACACCTTTCAGAAACACCTTTGACCTCCTGTCCTGCCTCGCATTTTTCCTAATACAGAAATTCGTTTTTCATGATCAATACCGAGTGTAAAATTTTTTCGTTTGTATTAATGAGTGAATACTTTTAAAAACCATTTCACCTTCGTAAATAAAAGAAAATGACCAAATTGACAAATGAACCAAATATGGCATATATTGCTAATTAAATATCCTTTCATCTTTACCGCCAAGAAATGTATAGGTTGGAAACCAGGGAACTTTTACCATCACACTTTAACTTGTCACAAGACAGCGAATGGAGCCGGCCTTATGCAACAAATCTGTGGACATCTTTTTCGTGAATTTAATTCATTTTATTCACGAGAGAAAATACTTTTTGTAATAGTTTTGTATTTTAACGTCAAAGAATTCGGCAATTGTCAATCATTTCATAGGATATTAATTAAATATTCATTGCATATTGCAGAGGATTTTGAACGTGAGTATGAATAAGTCATTCTGTATGGACTCTTTAAGTTGCCAAAAGCGCCAAATGTCAATCAATTTATGTCATGTTCATTCAATCCCAAAAACATTGTACAATGGAAGTTTTGCACAACCAATTTACTGGGAAAGAAGTAAAACCTCAATTATGCAAGGAAAAGCATGTGCTGCCCATATCACAATATTTGTATGTTGCCATGACCCTTTCTGCAGATCTAAGAAACTTTACTATTTTGCAAGGAGCGTGATATCTTTCGATAAAAATTAAACGATTTCCATATACATTGATAACTATTTTAATCGGTATCATCAATAAGCCCACTGATTCTCATCGAGATTGCGTTGCAAAAAAAAACAATAATTTGTGTTATTATTTTTCAAAATATATTAATCTCTAAAAAAAGTAATATATTTATAGAAATGCTTTTGATAGAAGCATTTTAAAAAATAGTTTCGCAATAAAAAAATACTAGAATATTTTATTGTTTTTATAACCTTTAAGTCATCATTAGAGTACACTATTGCACTTGTTAGTACCTGGGTGTAATCTCTCCCTTCACATGTAACTATAAAAGATAAAATAAAAACTAATTAAATATTGCTAAATGGGTAGCTTCGTTTATAAAAAAAATAGTAATTTTATCAGCACTCCTACACATTCTTATATAAAAATATCATTCAATTTATTTATATATATATATATATATATATATATAAATCTACTTTTAATTATCCAATTCCAAATATCGTTAAAAATGCTAACTTACAAATATCAACAGATTACTCAACTCAAAGTATACACTTTGAACACAATACAGATAATCTTGGCCTATTTGAACGATAAATACTTCCCATACAACCTTTCATTTCACGAAATAACGAGACCTCTACAAACCCGAGAACAAACGGAAACGGATAATCAAATACATTACAAGGCAATAGCTAAATAATGTGCTTGATTGTAGGTTTGTGCCGTGATGATTTTATTTGAGCTTGCATTCAACATGGCGTTGCAACTTGATTGCCAGAATGCCCGTTCATCGACATGGCGGAAGGTCATCCTTCATTTCTTTCTGAATTAATAATGGCCCCTGAGTTCAGTAATAATGGCCCGCCAAGAACAGTAAATCACTGTGGCTGCTCTATATTTCTGAAATATGGTCTATAATCGCGAGACGTGACAACAATAGTAAATATGCAGACACCTGCGAAATCCTACCTTTTGACTTTTTCCCCCTAATACAGATGGGTGGGTCCACCCTAGCTAAAAGGGGAGATGAAGAGTTACACCCTCCTCTGACTCTGCTTGATAAAAAGATGTATATTTTGCAAACACGGTCAGGATTAAGCTGCGTAATAATTCAGATTCACATTAAGCTGGGATTAATCTATCATCAATTGGGTTGTCATTCGCTTACGCGTTTCACATGATTGCAATGGGCTTTGCGGTATATTGTGCAGATCAATTAAGAAGGACAGATTAATCATGAAGACTTGTAAAAGATAATGGCTTCCTGATTAATCGATTATGATCGGCATTGATCTTTTTCAAATGTTGATCGATCATTTTTTGCAATAGATTTATTATTATCCGAATTCCTGTATAATCCATAGCTACAACAGATG
Source organism: Amaurobius ferox (assembly GCA_951213105.1). Taxonomy (NCBI): domain Eukaryota; kingdom Metazoa; phylum Arthropoda; class Arachnida; order Araneae; family Amaurobiidae; genus Amaurobius; species Amaurobius ferox. Next base: position 123,152,846 of record OX578142.1, on the reverse strand, counting down.
CAATCCAACTGCATAATTATGGATGTTTTTTTACTTTCCTTATATACATAGTATAATGTATAAGAAAAGTATTGTGACATGGTCGAAAATTCGATTTCGAGTTTTCGACGGGAGAGCATGTGTCAAACATCCCTGAACACGAATCAAACATTCTTGAGGTGGTGTCTGTGTGTGTGTGTGTGTCAAAGAGTCTGTGGAGACGATATCCCACGAACGAATGGAACGATTCGAATAGGCTTTGGTACGAAAATTACAATCCGTGAATACTGAACGTCCATTGTTTTTAAAGGCAAATCGAAAGTTCAGAACCGCTCTAAATTTTCGAGTGAAATTTTGAAAAAATCATCAGATAACCAAAACCTTTAATAAAATTAAGCAAATAAGCATTTCTTATGTAATTTTTTCTCAGAAAATGATTGACATAAACCTTAGCATGCTAGCATGAACTGTTCTCGAGATATTACACATTTTTCAAATAAATTTATCAAAAATTCACATAAATTAAATAAAAATATTAACTATTGTGAAATATGTTTACTTTTCATATGTAATATCATGCGATTAACTTGGTGACATCATTCTCGTGAATCTAGCTCGTCCCATTAATGCGAAACAATACTTTTGGTAATACTTTTGTATTTGAAAGCCAATGGTTATTTATCTGCTATAAGAATAACTTATTTATCCGTCTATAACACTTGGCGAGAATTTGCGGAATATCTCCAAATTCCTGACTTTTTAAAAGTTGCCAAATTGACGAAAATGTCACCCAATTGATAGAAATTCGCCAAATTGATGAAACCGAAGCTAAAACAATGACATGACGATTAATTGATGAAAGTTCAATATCTTGAAAAGGGCATAAGAGTAGACTATAAGAATAACCCGTCCGTCCGTAACGTTTGGCGAGAAATTTAGCGGGACGTCGCCAACTTACTGACTATTTAATATGTTGCCAAAATAACAAAAATGTCAACAAATTGATGACAATGACGCCAAATAGACAGTAATGCTTCGCAAATTTTGATTTCCGTCATAGGATGTTCTTACCTTCTAGTACAAGAAATGCTCTTCTCTCCGTTTGCCTGTAACACTTGGTGATGCATTTTGGCGAACTTGGAGAATAATATATCAAAATATCGCTAACTTGGGGGTATTTTGCCTCATATTGACGAAGCTATAGTCAAAATTACAAAAATATCGCTAAATTAATGAAAATGGCGCCTAATTGATGAAATAATTATAAAAATATTTTAATATATAGACTGTATCGCTTATTGAGGATGTAATCAATATTGATAATTGTTTATTTAGAGTTGCGAAATATAAGTTAATTGGGTATTTTGAAATAGTTTTACATGTTGTCATCCGGAAAATTACCAAATGTACAATACAACGATAAAAACACAGTACCGTGGATATTATACATTAATTTTTTACTGTAAAAGTAGTAAATTCATTGCATTATGTCAAGAAAGTCATGCGTTGCCCATATCATATTTTTACATTTAATTACAGACAAATTACTATTAAAAGAATGCTTATTTTGACTGGTTGGAAAAATAAGGACATTCAGCATAGGATCGAATGAAAATTTATTTTAGCCTAAACTCGTTGAAAGATGTGGAATCCGCATGCACACACATTTTATTGTTAATGCTCCAAATGAAAAGTTTAAAACTTTGAATTAAAAGTTTTTTTACTGATACCGTATAAAACTGAACATTAAAATCTTGAGCTTTCAAAAAAAATTATTATTATTTTATTTTTTAAAGTTTACTATCTTATAACTGTAAAATAGCTTAATGCAGAACAGTGAAATTTGTTTTCGGAAATACCAAATGTAAAATTTTACGTTATTAAGGTACATAAGTGACTTTTTAAAAGTAGATTCTTATTAAAACCTTTTGCATTTTTCTTCGCGATTTATTAAAATATTATGAAACTATATTAAAAAATATGCTTCAAAATTTTCATTTATTTGTATAAGCTTCTAGCTTCAAAGTTATAAAAATTTTAAAATGTACAAATTTTAGAGGTTTAATTGTAAAAATATATTAGTATAAAATTTTATGTAATACAGTCGTATCTTATTAAACAATTTATATACTTAAAAACTAAATAAATGTATCCACAAAGTATTAAAACTTTCATTTCCAGAACCCAAGTTTCCTTACGATTTATCCATCATTATTTATGTATAAATCGCCATAAAAATGAACCCATTTGTGTGATAGATTCTAATGTATCACCAAAATTACGGTTTTGATTAATGTATATTTCCGTGAATAAGTTAACTAGTTAATAAGTTAACTAGAACCATGAATAAGTTAACTAGTTAATAAGTTAACTAGTTAAGCTAACACTAGTTTGATATCTTCTAATCTACGACAATATAAGTAGTGCGGGTTCTTCCCATATACAATTTTAGTGTTTTCATTTTGGCATATATTGGGATAAATTACTGCCTTCAGGTTTAAAGATTACTGGTTTATTGATATTTTCAATTTATACGTATAATCTACTAATACAAGGTATATCTTCTAGTATTCGCGAATATAAGTAATACGGGTCCCATACAATTTTAATGCTTTTATTTTGCATATATTGATTCAATATCATATTTTATGTAAATTTGTTTACAAACGGGACCAGGATGTTTTATTCTTCAGATCTGCCCGTGAAGATAATTTTATATAGCGAGATTCTTAACTTTTTAGGAACATTAAATTAAATATTTTAACAGAATATTTTGATGAACAATGTCATTTAGTATACTATAGGAATTTCCACATGATTGAGAATTTTAAGTTTCTTTTTATTATATACTCCGTACGAAGAACGGATATACTGCTCGTCAAAAATATAATTTTGTCTGTCTGATCATTGTACATTGTATAAACACATCAAGCGATAGTCATATTATTACCATTGGGAAATCATCTCAAAACTATTTAAAATGAGGTAGCGCCATCTATTGACGTTTTAATAGAAAAATAAAATTCGTTATAAACACAGTGGTCATGTAATAATATTTGAAAAACAACATAATAATGAAATTAAGATCCTGTTAATATTACGTATATGCCATTAGATTGCAAGTTGAATTAGATGATTTTTCACAAGTAATATCTCAAATCTATGTTGCAATTGTTGCCGGATAAACTTAGCCTAAATCGCGTTAAATACTTTTATTTCTATAATAGTATTTTGATTCATGAAAATGGTACCTTTTAATCTTCTTTCATATATTTTTTTCTATTAAATAATTTTTTCTGTTGTTCAAAACTAACATTTAACAAATTCGATCGCGTACTTATTCGAACCCTTTCGTATAATCCCTAGGGTACACATATCAGATTTTGGAAAACACTTCCATAGATAAAAGATAGATATATATGCCATAGATCAAAGCACATGATAGATACATTGCTCAGCTCATATATAAAATGGTGTATAACCAAATATTCGATGTATTTATGAGAAACAATTAAACAAATGTCTTTCGTGATGTTCAATTTTTAGACACAATATTTCAACCACCATCTAGGAAGCATTGTACCACTTTTGCATTTTTCATATTTATATATCTTTTATTTTACAAAATCAAAATATCAATATTCAGTGATAGTAAAGTCTTTATCAAGAGAAATTTAATGTATCCCATTCTTCATGTGATATCTTAAAAGTTGGTAGAACATTTTCGGTTGTAAAAAATTTTCAATAGGTTAAAATATCTAGTTGATAATAATTTATGATTGGTAACTATGATTGGTAATAATTTATGATTGGTATAGACTCTGTTTTAATCTGAAATTTGACTGCATCAGTTTTCTTTGCAAAATATATTTTTTGTAAAATATTACAGTAAACTCGAAAAATCGGACTTAAAATCCGAAACATTTCTGGCGTTCACAGTTGCATTTAATTTTTAGGAAATTTAAAACTTAAATATGGAGCTTTAAAGCTTTAATTCGTGTTTAATATATTTTATATGATAATATTATTTTCTCAGCTATTTTATTATCATCTTCATTTGTTGGGCTTTGATACAGATAATACATGTAAATAAAACTCACCATAAATTCTCATCTCGTCTTCTGATTTGGCTGTACTGAATGACGGTGCTTCGCCAGAAACTTCACAACCATACAATCCTTCGGAATTCAAATCTGTCGAAGATAAAAATACGTGGCTGCTGTTGGAACGTTCCAGCTAAAAGAAAATTGTATTTAGATTATAATTCTTATTTCCTCAAACGTGAACAGTGATATTTAACTCTGGAATTTCATCAACTAAAATAAAACATTTGGGCGGTGGGAAAATTTTATTTATAACTGACAGCATACCCGTTCTTCGTACAGAGTATATAATTCGCAATCATGTGCAAATTCTGTTAAAATATTAAATGTATTGCTCCTAAAGAGAAATTTAAGAATATCTGTTCTCACTATGAAACATTATCTTCACGGGCAGATCTGAAGAATAAAACATCCTGGCCCCTTTTGTGAGCAAATTTGCAAAAAAAAAAAAGGAATTGAATCAATATATGCAAAATGAAAGCATTAAAATTGTATAGGACCCGTACTACTTATATACGCGAATATTAGAAAATATAACCTGTATTTAGTACATAGAAGATTATCCGTATTACAATATGAGTCTCAAAAATCTTTGCCAAAATAAAAGAGATGACGTAATAAATTGAAAATATCAATAATCCCCGTAAACTTTATAACAGAAGGTCGTAATTGATTCCAATATATGCCAATATATATCAAAACATATGCCGACATACCTATACAACTTATATTCTCGCAGATTAGAAGATATACCCGTGTATTTGTAGAAGATTACTCGTACAACATAAAATTTATGAGTTTAAACAATTTTTGTCATAATAAAACAATGGCATCATAACTTGAAAATATCAATAATCCCTGAATCAATAATCCCCGAAAATATCTATATAAATAAAAATGAAAATCTGTCTGTCTGTCTGTCTGTCTGTCTGTCTGTCTGTCTGTCTGTCTGTTTGTCACACCATCACGGGAGAACGGCTGAACCGAATTTGATGAAATTTTGTGGGTAGCCCAGAAATAGCCCCACTTAAAATTATATCCGTGTTTTGAGTTTCTACGACCAGTGGTTCTCGAGATATTAGTAAAAAACGAAATTTTCGTTTGTCTCATCATCACGGAAAAACGGCTGAACCGAATTTAATGAAATTTGGTGAATAGCCTTGAAATATCCCCCCATAAATTTTGTCCAAGTTTTGAGTTTCTAAGACCTGGGGTTGTCGAGATATTAATGAAAAACGGAACTTTTTCCTAGGAGTTCTACTCCTTAACTCCGTGGTTTATCCAAACGAAAAGCTTGAAAATCGTTTGAAAGTGAATTAAAATTTAATCTCTGAGTTTGATGGGAGATTTTTTGCGTTAATTAGTCACTTTCTGAAAAAATGAATTGTTTGAAACATGATTTAAAGGGGAAATCTATCTCCATGGTTCATGGTTTATTTAAAACAAGCTTTTACGGAACAATGAGAAGTATAGAGAAATCAAAATCGTTATTTAATTTCGCAGTTTATGTTATAAGACATGACATATTTAACATGTTATAAGATTCTATCTTATATCATGTTACTCAGAAACGCAATTAAATTAAATCTGTCTGTTAATTTTAATAATTATTTTTTCGATTTGAATAATAAATAAATGGATATAAAAATATATTTTAGAAAAGAACGATTTGATTTTTCTTATAGCATTTTTGACTGGATAATATCAATTACGGTCTTCAGGTATAAAAATTATTATTATTTATATTTTCGGTTATTATTGATTCAAGGATTATTGATATTTTCAAGTTATTATGCATTTATTTTATTATGACAAAAATTGTTTAAACTCATATATTGTATGTTGTACGAATCTTCTACAAATACACGTGTATATCTTTTAATCTACGAGAATATAAGTAGTACAGGTATATTGACATATGTTTTGATATATATTGGCATATATTGGAATCAATTACGACCTTCTGGTATAAAGAGTACGGATATTATTGATGTTTTCAATTTATTACGTCATCTCTTTTATTTTGGCAAATATTTTTGAGACGCATATTGTAATACGGGTAATCTTCTACTAACACATTGGCATATTTTCTGATCTGCGACAATATAATTAGTACGGGGTTGCATATATTCATTCATTTCCTATTTTTTCTTCTGTAAATTTGCTTACAAAAGGGGGCAGGATGTTTTATTCTTCAGATCTGATCGTGAAGATAATTTTGCATAGTGAGAACATATATTCTTAAACTTCTCTTTAGGAGCAATAAATTTAATACTTTAACAGAATTTGCACATGATTGCGAACTATAAGTTTCTTTAAATTATACACTCCGTACGAATAACGGGTGTGCTGTTAGTGGTTCATAAATTTTAACATTTTAGGAGGATATATCATGTTGCTCGGCATCGCAATTAAATTAAATGTGTTTGTTAATGTTTTTATTATTTTTTTTCGATTTAAATAATAAATAAATGGATAAATGGATATAAAAGTATATCTTATGAATGGACGGTTTGATTTTTCTTTTAATTATATTAGTTTCTGACTGCGTGCATCAATTTCATTTATTTTGGCAAAGAGTTTTCAAGCTTATATCGTATTTAGCTACTAAACTCATATATTGTGTTTAGCCAATAAATTCATATAGCCGGTTGTTGAAACAGAAAAAGAGTAGAGCGGGTATATCTTCTAATACAATTGTAGTGTTTTCATTTAGTATATTGAAACGGGATAAGAATGTTTCATTCAGATCTGCAAATTCAAAGCTACGAATTTGGAGGGATATCGCTAATTTGACAACTTTTCTTAAACTTTGCCAAATTGACGGAAATGTCGCCAAATTGATATAAACGACACACAAACAGCTGCCATAAACCTTCGGGTTGGTCGTGTGGCTTGGGTCTTCTACATATCAATGAAATTTTTTTTTTGTTTTGTTAGAAGAGAGTACTGAAATGATGTTTGGTTAGCATTTATCTGTCAGACCAACCATCCTACTTAGTAATACATTTAGCGAATTTTTAAAATGTCACCAAATTGATAAAAATGTTTTCAAATCTATAAAAATATCTTGAAATTGATAAAATTGCGCTACATAAATGATATTAATTGTTTTTTGTTAGGGGATAGTATTGTGATGATATTTCGTCAATTTGTCGCAAAGTGGAACTGTCAGTTCTACAGTCCCACTTGGCGATAAATTTGGCGATTTTTTAAAATGTCGCTAATTTGACGAAACTGTCGCCAAATGTTCCATAGAAATATAACTATTTAGACGATATTTTTTCTACCAATTTATTTGAAGCAAATGATATCATGTCGCTTAGCAACGGATTTAAATCCAATGTGTTTATGCGGCAGACGATTTTTATTAAATCCTTTCCGATTTGAATAATGAAGATATGTATATAAAATAAATTTCATTGCCATTTCATTTTGAACTGGATAATATCAATTATACTCTTCAGGTTTAAACATTATTATTATTGATATTTTCCGGAATTATTGATTCAGGGATTATTGATATTTTTAAGTTATTACGCCATTGTTTTATTGCGGCAAAAATTGCTGACACACGCATATTGTACGTTGTACGAGTAATCTTCTAGGAATGCACGGGTATATCTTCTAACCTACGAGAATATAAGTAGTACAGGTATATTGGCATATATTTTGACATATATTGGCATATATATTGGAATCAAGTACAGTCTTCTGGTATGAAGATTAAGGGGATTAATTATATATTCAATTTATTACGTCGTCTGTTGTATTTTACCAAAAAACATTTGAGACTCATATTGCAATATGTGGGTAATCTTCTACTAATAATCGGACATTATAAGTAGTACGTGTATATCTTCCCATATAATTTTAGCACTTTAATTTTGACATATATTGGAATAAATGACTGTCTTCAGATTTAAAGATTACGGGTTTATTGGTATTTTCAATTTATACATGTAATCTACTAATACAGGTTATATTTTCTAATATTCGCGCATATAATTAGTACGGGTCCCATACAATTTTAACGCTTTTATTTTGCATATATTGATTCAATTCCATATTTTTTTTTATATTTGCTTACATAAGGGGTCCAAGATGTTTTATTCTTCAGATATGTCCATGAAGATAATTTTATATAGCGAGAACAGAGATTCTTAAACTTATTTTTAGGAGCATTATATTAAATATTTTAACAGAATATTTTGATTAAACATGTCATTTAGTCTATATAAATAAAATTGAAAATCTGTCTGTCTGTCTGTCTGTCTGTCTGTCTGTTTGTCCCATCATCACGGGGAACGGCTGAACCGAATTTGATGACATTTTGTGGGTAGCCTAGAAATAGCCCCACTTAAAATTTAGTCCATGTTTGGAGTTTCCATAACCAGTGGTTCTCGAGATATTAGTGAAAAACCATTATTTCGTTTGTCTCATCATCACGAGAGAACGGCTGAATCGAATTTAATGAAATTTTGTGAGTAGCCTTAAAATAGCCCCCCATAAATTTTGCCCAAGTTTCGAGTTTCTAATACCAGGGGTTGTTGAGATATTAATGAAAAACGGAACTTTATCCTAGGAGATCTACTTTCTAACTCCGTGGTTTATCCAAACGGAAAGGATGAAAATCGTTTGTTTAAAACGTCAACGTGAATTAAAACTTCATTTCTGAGCTTAGTTCAGGATTTTTGCATTAATTAGTCACTATCTGAAAGCATGAATTGTTTGAAACATGAATTTTAATGGAAAATATAACTCCATGGTTAAGCATTTACTAAACAATGGAAAGTATAAAGAAATCAAAATGGTTATTACTTTTGCATTTTATGGGGAAGAGATCAAAATGGTTATTTAATTTCGCAGTTTTTGAGGAAGATTCTTTATTATATTATGTTGCTCAGCAACGCAATTAAATTAAATGTGTTTCTTAATATTTGTTATTATTTTTTCTATTTGAATAATAAATAAATAGATGTATAAATATATTTTGTAAATGAACGGTTTGATTTTTCTTTTAATTATATTAATTATGGACTGCGTACATCACTTTCATTTGACAAAGAGTTTTTAAGCTTTTATATTGTGTTTAGCTAATAAACTCATATTGTGTTTACCAATAAACTCATTTATCCGATTGTTGAAACAGAAAAAGAGTAGAAAGGGTATATCTTCTAATACAATTTTAGTGTTTGCATTTAGTATATACAAACAGGATCAGGATGTTTTATTCTTCAGATCTGCAATTTCAGAGCTACGAATTTGGCGGAATATCGCTAACTTGGCAACTTTTCTTAAACTTTGCCAAATTGACGGAAATATCGCCAAATTGCTAAAAACGACGCAAATCAATGAAATTAAGTTCGTTTTTTTAGAAGACAGTACTGAAATGATGTTTCGGTAGCATTTGTGGGTCAGTCTAACCATCCTACTTAGTAACACATTTATCTAATTTTTAAAATATCACCAAGTTGATAAAAATGTTTGTGAATCTATAAAAATGTCATGAAATTGATAAAATTGCGCTTAATAAATGAAATTAATTGTGTTTTGTTAGGGGATAATATTATGATGATGTTTCGTCAATTTGTCGCAAAATGGGACTATCAGTTTTACAGTCCCACTTGGCGATAAATTTGGCGATTTTTTAAGTTATCGCTAAATTGAAGAAAATATCTCCAAACCTTTCATGGAGATAGCATTATTCAGACGATATGATTTCCATCAATTTATTTGAAGCAACTGATATCATGTCGTTTAGCAATGGATGTAAATCCAATGTGTTATGTGGCATACGATTTTAATTAAATCTTTTCCGATTTGAATAATAAAGATATGTATATAAAATAAATTTCATTGGCATTGCATTTTTGACTGGAAAATTTCGATTACGGTCTTCAGGTTACACATTATTATTATTGATATTTTCGGGGATTATTGATTCAGGGATTATTGATATTTTCAAATTATTATACCATTGTTTTATTATGACAAAAATTGTTCAAACTCACATATTGTACGTTGTGCGAGTAATCTTCTATAAATGCACGTGTTATCTTCTAATCTACGAGAATATACGTAGTATAGGTATATAGGCATATATTTTGATATATATTGGCATATATTGGAATCAATTACGACCTTCTGGTATAAAGATTACGGGGATAATTGAAATTTTCAATTTATAATGTCATCTGTTTTATTTCGGCAAAGATTTTTTAGACTCATATTGTAATAAGGGTAATCTTCTACTAACATACAGGCATATTTTCTAATCTGCGACAATATAAGTAGTATATATATATATATATATATATATATATATATATATATATATATATATATATATATATATATATATTATATATATATATATATATATATATATATATATATATATATATATATATTCCCATATAATTTTAGTGCTTTCATTCTGGCACATATTGGAATCAATTACGGGTTTATTGATATTTTCAATTTATACATGTAATCTACTAATACAGGTTATATCTTCTAATATTCGCGTATATAAGTAGTACAGGTCCTATACAATTTTAATGCTTTCATTTTGCATATATTTATTCAATTCCTTTTTTTTTTGTAAATTTGCTTTCGAAAGGGGCCAGGATGTTTTATTCAGCAGATCTGCCCGTGACTATAATGTTGCATGATGAGAACAAATATTCATAAACTTCTCTTTAGGAGCAATAAATTTAATATTTTAACATAATTTGCATATGAATCTGAATTATAAGTTTCTTTATATTTTATACTCCGTACGAAGAACGGGTATGCTGCTAGTCAATAATAACAACGTTTAAATCTGAAGACCGTAATTTATATTATCCAGTCAAAAATACTATAAGAAAAATCAAATCGTTCTTTTCTAAAATATATTTTATATCCATTTATTTATTATTCAAATCGAAAAAATACTAACTAAAATTAACAGACATATTTAATTTAATTGCGTTTCTGAGCAACATGATATAAGATAGAATCTTCCTCATAAACTGCGAAATTAAATAACCATTTTGATTTCTTTATACTTTTCATTGTTCAGTGAAAGCTTGTGAAAAATAAACCATGGAGATAGATTTCTCATTTAAATCATGTTTTAAACAATTCATGTTTTCAGAAAGAGACTAATTATCGTAAAAAATCACCCACTAAACTCAAAGATAAAGTTTTAATTCACTTTCAAGCGATTTTCAAGTTTTTCTTTTGGATAAACCACGGAGTTAGAGAGTAGAACTCCTAGGAAAACGTTTCGTTTTTCATTAATATTTCAACAATCCCTGGTCTTAAATACTCGAAACGTGGGTTAAATTTATGGGAAACTATTTCAAGGCTATCCACAAAATTTCATCAAATTCGGTTCAGCTGTTCTCTCGTAATGATGAGACAAACAAAAATTTTGTTTTTTACTAATATCTCGAGAACCACTGATCGTAAAAACTCGAAACATGGACAAAATTTTAAGTGGGAATATTTCCAGGCCACCCACAAAATTTCATGAAATTCGGTTCAGCCGTTCTCCCATGATGACGGGACAAACAGACAGACAGACATATTTTCAATTTTATTTTTATCGATATAACCATAACTTCCTCAACTGTAAACAGTGACTGTTTAATTTTGTAATTTTACCAAATAAAATAAAAATATTTTGATGGCATTTGTGACGTTACATAACAAGTTCCTAAACTATGACAACAAATTGAACATAAAGGAATTTGTAGCTAATATAGTGTGAGCCATCCTCCTCGAACCATGAAAACACCTCTCCCGCTATCTCCTATAGAGACAGGGGCATAGGGTCGTTAAATTGCCAACTGTCTCCTAGCCTAAACTCTCCACCGCAAGAAACCAGCAGAACATTAGAACGTGTAGTTCACCAGCATTTTCAAAATCAAAACAATTCTTCAAAAAGCAAGAAAAGCCAAGAAAAAAAATAACTGCTTACATTAGCACCATCGGCACGCGCAACCTCTAACCTTCAACCATGCTACCTTAAACATAATATAATCCCACGTACTTCCATAATCGCCAACAGTAAGATTCAACCCATACGCCATTTTATCCACATGCGTTCAACCTCCAACCATGTAACCGCCAACATTCAACCTCCTACCGTGTAACCGCAAGCCTCCATCTACCGATGATTAAACGCATATCTCCAACCACCGGTCATATAACCGCCAACTGACTCATCTCAACACCTTACCACAACGAACTAATCGTGATAAGTAGTGGCCACAGTTTCTGGACTGCCGCAAGGATATGTTAATGGAAATACAGTGGACTCTCGTTAAGACGGCACCCGTTTTAAGATGGATTTCTTGTTATTACGTACAAATACAGATTCCCCAGTTAAGGTCTATGGACACTGCATGTTATAAACATCGCTTAATACATTAGTTCATTAGTTACGATAGACAAAATTTATATACCATTATACTTCGAATATTAATATTTTTTTTATTTTGACCTCACTATGTAAATTAAATTTTTTTTTTTTAAAGTTTGTCTTTTTTACTTTAAGGTTGTATTTTCCAATAAGGATAACAAACTTCCAATATCATTTTACTATTTTATTACTATTTTACGTCAAATTTATGGACTCCTGTTATAATGGACTCTCGCTAATACGTACAATAAATGTTGGTCCTTGATTGTCCGTCTTAACGAGAGATTGTATATTCAACTTTACATAAAAGAAAGAAAATAAAAGAGAAACACTCAGCTGGGACAGAAAAAGCTAAAAGTTATAAAGTAGACCATCGCCCTGGCAGAGGTACTCATGCTAATTTATGCAGAAATGACAAAAAATGTTTAGAAATAGATCGATCGCGATATAGTTTTAAAAGGCTGGAATTTGAGAAATTGTCTTCCCCAATATCAAAATTTGTTTATCGGTAGGGAAAGTGATATGTTAGGTATGTCAGATTTTATTTTACTGCATTGCCCTCGTAGGAAAATGAACAGAAGCAGTTACAAAGTAATTCACTTGCGGACTGAAAATCATCTCCGGACGTTCGTGACCTTCTGATCACGGCATCGTTTGATTACGTAAATGTGACTACACGAATTGCGCTCATATTTATGTCTTTATAATTTAATCTGTTCTACTACCGTTCTTGATTTGACAACGATCTAATCAAGTTAAACATGCAAATTCGGAATAGAGTGAAACTCCAACTGAGATTTATTCTAGTCCTGATATTTCTTGAAAACGGAGTCCGAGGACTGACCGAATCATTTTGAAAATATGCAAAATGAATAAAAGTATATCTTTAAACTTCAAATATTTATAAAACAGACATTATTGAGCGTACGTCAATAACCAGGAAACGCTGACGGTCGTCTTTCACTGACCATCTGGAAACAAACAGGCTGGAATCTGTCGTGCTCTCCTTGAATCGATCTCATCGAAAAATGCAGTGTTTATCTTTTGAACATCGAATACAAATACACCTTTGAATATCATTTTCCCCTTCTTACTTGAGAAGCTCACAAAACAAATGCAATTGATTTCTGATTGTTTTTCAGGTGTCAAACGGAAAAAATGCATGAGATGATTAGTACGTACTTCAAAATAAATTGTTAACTACAGCGCATGAAGTTCTCGCTTGAAGAGACAGAAGAAGCGACATTTCCATTATTAAGTTTGTGTACTTATTTATATTTAAACACGCGGGTGATAGAAAGAAAACGTTCGTGAATGTAATGACATGACTTGCTAAATGTTTTAGTGCGCAACAAATGCTTCGTACAAATCATTGCTAAAATTATAATATGTACTTAAGCTTTTATTCTGCAAATGGAAATCTTATTTTTGCTTGCTGTACTGCATTATTTTTCATTAGTTTTAACTATATTATATTTCAATTTTTAATACATTTTGCTTTAACATTTTTTTCAATTGTTGAGTGTCAGTATAAAGTCATTTTATAATATTATAATGCAATTGCTGACATAAGATTAACGACACCCTATTTGCTTCATTTTTATTAACACTTTACAACATAGTTGAAAAGTATTTATGACTTTGTTCCTTCTGTCTGTCTGTCCGTTAGCACGGCAACTGCCGTAAAAAGGGTTTTATCAAAATGAAATTTTAGTACGTTGTTCAGACGGTCTGTGGGACCTACAGGAATATAAATGAATAATATCACAAAATTAGTTTTGGATTGAACCCGGGTTGAAAACATGAAATGCATTTAACCCTATGGGACCGTGTTTAACTCATCACGGACATATATCGTGTTTAACTCATATTAACTCGTATTGTGTTTAGCCGATTTTTGAAACAGAATAAAAGTAGTGCTGGTATAACTTCTAATACCAATTCAGCGTTTTCATTTTGGCATACACTGATCCAACGGGTTTTATTCTTCAGATCTACACTGGAAGATAATTTTGTATGACGAGAACTGATATTCTTATACTTTTTACGCGACATAAATTAAATATTTAATAAAATGTTTTGAATAACAATATCAAACCAATACTATAACAATTTGCACACAATTATGATTTTTTTTCTTTATATTATATATTCCGCGCGAAGGACGTGAAGTGAGCATGCTAGTGAAATCTATTTACATATCTTAAATAATAAAAGGCAATGTCTGTGTGTGTGTGTGTGTGTCTGTGTGTCTGTCTTATACACTATACGTTTCGCGACCGCGCGTCGGAGAGCTACGAAATTTGGCAATCGGAGACCCGGGGGGGAAGGAAGGGGACACGTGAAAACCGATTTTCAAAATTCTAATTATTTTTTTATTTATTTAATGTTTTATGCGATTTCGACCTTTTTTTGCCCTTTTTTCTCCACGATCCAGACGTCGTAGAAAAAAACAACTCACACCATCGGAAAGAGCAGACAATTGCGAGTAAAAATATATCAATTTCAAATCTCCATTTCGATTTCTAATATTTTTTAAAGATTTTAAAACAAAAGTCACTTTTGGCTCAAAAAAACGATTTTTGGTTTTTAAATTCTCGCATAGTAAAAAGTACTCATAATTTCGACTAATAATTTACATTTTTAGAAAGCTGAAATATCTGGCATTCTTACAAGTCTAATCTGGTCCAGAAATAATGAAAATTGCCTTCAGGATCGCAATTTTAAAGACGTCATGATTTTATATTTCTCGGCGTTCCGCTCGGCGTACCGCTTCGTTTCTCCCCCGCTGAAGCAGGGAAGGTGGTGGGTGGGGACGTCAAGGTGGAGGTGACGTCACGGTTCTGTATATGCATAGCGATGGGTGGGACAATAAGAAACCCAATTAGTTTTTACTTTCCGTTTCCCGCGCTTCCGATTTTAAATGAAATAAGAGCTTAACATATGCACTGTAGAAATTATTATATTTATATTTTAAATGATGGAACGATATGGATTTTTTAAATGGATATTTTAATTTTATGGATATTTTAAATGATGGAACGATGGATATTTTAATTTTATGGATATTTTAAATGATGGAATTATGGATATTTAAATTTTATGGATATTTTAAATGATGGAACAATGGAATGAGGATGATGGAATTAAGAGCTTAGAGAGCATATGGTCATTTTAAATTGTAAATTAGCGCGCGGGAAGTTAGCGGTAGGCCCGGGTACGATTCCCGCCACTGCCAAAACTGCCGAAGTGTTCACGCGGAATACGATCACGTTAAACATGTGGGCCCGTAAGTCCTTCCGAGAGGTTGGTGGTAGGGGAAGGAGGGTACGGTCCCTGTGGATGCCTCCTTCACAGGGTTCCCGTCTATATTGGGTGAATATAAAGAAAGTTGCGGAGGGCGAGGCAGCCCAGTGGTTAGCGCTCAGGAATTGCACTCGGTAGGCCCGGGTTCGATTCCCGCCACTTCCAAAACTGCCGCCGTGTTCACGCGGAGTACGATCACGATAAACATGTGGGTCCGGAAGTCCTTCCGAGAGGTTGGTGGTAGGGGAAGGAGGGTACGGTCCCTGTGGATGCCTCTCCCACTGGGTTCCGTTCTAAATTGGGCTTAACTTAATTATGGCGATGTATTTTTGTGGCGTACTGTATTGTTGTATTGTAGAAACTTAATTGTGGCGATGTATTGTTTACATCGGGGGGTGGTTGGGACCGCAAGAAAAAAACTTAATTATGGCGATGTATTTTTGTAGCGTACTGTATTGTTGTATTGTAAAAACTTAATTGTGGTGATGTATTGTTTACAACGAGTGGTGGTTGGGACCACAATGTAAAACTTAATCATTGATCGCTTTTTATACGGTTTTTGGCCTAGGGACAATTAAAAACCGAATTAGTGTTTGGTTGCTTTTTATACGGTTTTTGGCCTAGCGACAATTAAAAACCGAATAAGTATTTGCTTTTTACACGGTTTTTGGCCTAGGGATAATTAAAAACCAAATTAGTGTTTACTTTTTATAAGGTTTCCGGCTCATTATGCTGGATTGAATTATGACGATGTATTGTTTACATTGGGTGGTGGTTGGGACCACAATGAAAAACCTTAATTGTGTCGACGTATTGTTGTTGCGTACTCTATTGTATTGTAAAAACTTAATTGTGGCGATGTATTATTTACATCGGGTGGTGGTTGGAACCACAATAAAAAAACTTAATCATTGATTGCTTTTTATACGGTTTTTGGCCTAAGGACAATTAAAAACCGAATAAGTGTTTGCTTTTTACACGGTTTTTGGCCTAGGCACAATTAAAAACCGAATTACTGTTTGCTTTTTATAAGGTTTCTGCCTCATTATGCTGGATTGAATTGTGGCGATGTATTGTTTACATCGGGTGGTGGTTGGGACCACAATGCAAAAACTTAAACACTGAAGAAATAAAAAAATAAATAAAAATAAAGTTATGGAGATTGTCGCGGTGCATTTATGCATCGGGTGGTGGTGGGGACAATCTTTAAAAAAAAAACTTTTAAAACTGAATTAGTGTTTACTTTTTATAAGATTTCTGGCTCATTATGATGGGTTGAATTGTGGCGATGTATTGTTTACATCGGGTGGTGGTTGGGACCACAATGAAAAACTTAAACACTGAATAAATAAAAAAATAAATAAAAAGAAAGTTATGGAGATTGTCGCAGTGCATTTATGCATCGGGTGGTGGTGGGGATAATCTTAAAAAAAAAACTTTTTCGCTGAGCAGCATCGTTAAAAA
This sequence comes from Amaurobius ferox, assembly GCA_951213105.1. Taxonomy (NCBI): domain Eukaryota; kingdom Metazoa; phylum Arthropoda; class Arachnida; order Araneae; family Amaurobiidae; genus Amaurobius; species Amaurobius ferox. The sequence goes on along the minus strand of OX578142.1, from coordinate 123,135,578 downwards.
GCGAGCTTGCCACTGTCAGGATTTTCAAGGGTAGCGAACAGGCTGGTCGCCAAAGGCGGCTAGTATATATATATATGTATATATATATATATAACTAACAGTATGCCCGTTCTTCGTACGTAGTATATAAAGAAACTTAATATTCACAATCATGTGCAAATTCTTATAGTATATTTAATGACATTGTTCATCAAAATATTCTATTAAAGTATTTAATTTAATGCTCCTAAAAATAAGTTTAAGAATATCTGTTCTCGCTATATAAAATTTTCTTCATTAGCAGATATGAAGAATAAAACATCCTGGTTCCGTTTGTAAACAAATTTACAAAAATATAAAATTGAATCAATAGATACAAAATAAAAACCCTAAAATTGTATGGGACCTTACTACTTATATAAGCGAATATTAGAAGATTTACCCTTGTATTAGTAGAAGATTACTCGTTTACAATATATGAGTTTTACAAATTTTTGCCAAAATAAAACACATGACGTAATAAATTGAAAATAGAAATAATACCTAAATCTTTAAACCTAAAGGCAGAAATAAATTTAAATATATGCCAAAATGAATACGCTAAAATTGTATTGGAAGATATACCCGTATTACTTATATTGTCGTAGATTAGTAGTGCGTTAGTAGAAGATTACTTGTATTCAGGGCCGCCGAGAGCGGGCCCGGGTCCCGGGAATATAATAATTCCGGGCCCGATGAAAAAAAAACATGTGCGTACTGATAGAAATAGATTTTATTTTTTCTCTAATATAATGCGAAAATTGAATTAGAGCGATGCAATATTTGGTAAATAGAAAATAATAGTTGTTTAACAAGAAAGGACGATAGCAGAATGTATTGAGTCTCGGATTTAAGTTAATTCACAAAGGCGTTTTGCGAGCCTTACGACTTGCAAATGTATCTATTATTTGGGAAAAATCACAATGTCTGGCTAGCTCAGCCTCAATTGATAATAAGCCCAAAGACGAAAGTCGGCTTTGGCCCATAGTTGACCGTAACATACTTTTTATCCTTGATAGGCAACTAAAAGATCGTTCTGCTTGAGCCACAGTCACGGGAATTGTACAAAACAACCTCAGAGCAATAACGATGCTAGAAAACAGTGGTTTAAGATTTAGATGGTTTATTTTGTTGAGCAACTGTATAGGTGAAAGATTTATTTCCTGTATGTTTGCATCATATATCGATTTCAGATGTATTAGTTCTTCAGAGAGCTGCTCACTGACATCATCTTTATATTTGTGTTATAGTTTTCTTGCTTTTTCCCGAATTTGTACTTGATTAAGTCGTGAAATAACCACAGCACATTGAATAAAGTGTTTATCGATCTGAAAATTCAACTTGCATATTTAAATTTACAGCTACAAGATTACATTCATTTAGGATTACCTCCCAACTATTTCTAATCTTTTTCAAATCTATAAAGACACTGGAAAGATTTGCTACTTCGATATCGATGGTGGAATTTCGAGCTTGTAAGACCGTGCTTCGGTAGTTTATGGATGACAAAACTTTGAACCAAAGTGTTGCCATCACGAGGCATTCAAATGATTCCATATATGTCTTTATACCATTTAAATCTGTTTGAGTGTCTGCAGTTAGATTAAATTCTAGCACCATGTCGATTGACTCCTTTATCGAAGGAAGCTTATGTGCTAATGGTTTCACACTCTCAGTTCGAGCACACCAATGTGTGTTGGACAGGGAATGAAGCGAGCAGTCCGTGTTTTTTTGCAAAATTTCCCATCTCTGAGGACTGCTACTAAATATATTATACAGCTTCTGTACAACACCAAAAAACGTTATTACTTCAGGACAACATTCTGCCGCATGAACACCACAGAGATTCAGAGAGTGACAAGCACAAGGAGAAAAAATGGCCAATGGGTTAATTTCCAAAATTCGAGCTTGAACGCACTTGTATGTACCCCTCATGTTAGGGCCATTGTCGTATCCTGGTGCACGGCACTCACTTATTGGGATATTGTGTTTTTTAAGTGTTTGAAGAATCAAACTTGCAATAGCATCTCCTGTTTTCTTATTGCAATCTACAAATTCTATGAATCTTTCAAATATTTCATATTCATTCGTTTCTCTGTTTGTAAGGACATAACGCAAAATGAATGTCGCTTGCTCCATATGGGCGGAATCTGGCGTTGAGTCTACAATTATAGAAAAGTATTTGGCAACTTTTCTTTCCTTTAAAATGCAGTTTAGGAGATTTTCGGCACAACATGAAATATATTCATTTTGAATTTCGGCTGACAAATAATGAACCTGCATTCTTTTGCCTTGAATTTGTGATTCCTTCACTTTTTTCAAGTGCTCGTCAAGGAGAGGATCATAATGACTTATGATTTCCAGCATCTCTAAGAAATTTCCATTTCTTGGATCACCAATCAAGTTGTTGCTCCCTCTGAAAGCTAATCCACGTTCGGAAATAAACAAAATTAAAGAAGACCACAGGAAAATAAAACATTGCTAATACACATTACAGAAATAACCCCTTTCTGGTGCTAGTGAAGCCATCTATGTGGTGGAATATAAACTAAAGTTAAATGTTTTTTTAGCATCCGGTTTAGGGTCCCGGGCCTAAAAATACTTTTCTTTCGAGTATTGCTGTTACCGACATGAAGGAAAAAAAAATTCCAGCTCTGCTCGGGCCCCCCCCAGCTGCACGGGCCACGGGAATTTGCCCCGGGTCCCCCCCCCCCTCTCGTCGGCCCTGCTTGTATTGAAATATGGGTTTCAAAAATCTTTGTTAAAATAAAAGAGATGACGTAATAAATTGAAAATATCAATAATCCCCGTAATATTTAAATCAGACGGTCGTAATTGATTCCAATGTATGCCAATACGTATCAAAATATTTGCCAATATACCTGTACTACTTATATTCTCGTAGACTAGAAGATATACCTGTGCATTTGTAGAAGATTACCAATACTACGTACAATATATGAGTTTCAACAATTTTTGACAAAATAAAACAATGCCGTAATTAATTGGAAATATCAGTAATCCCTGAAAATATCAATAATAATACAATACAGTTTAATATAATACAGTTTAAATCTGAAGACCGTAATTGATATTATCCGGTCAAAAATTCAATATCAATGAAATTTATTTTATATGCATATCTTTATTATTTAAATCAAAAAATCTATATATATAAAATTGAAAATCTGTCTGTCTATCTGTCTGTCTGTCTGTTTGTCTGTTTGTCTCATCATCACGGGAGAACGGCTGAACCGAATTTGATAAAATTTTGTGGATAGCCTTGAAATAGCACCCCATAAGTTTAGTCCAAGTTTCAAGTTTATAACACCAGGGGTTGTCGAGATATTAATGAAAAACGAAACTTTTTCCTAGGAGTTCTCTCCCTAACTCCGTGGTTTATCCAAACGAAAAGCTTGAAAATCGTTTGAAAGTGAATTAAAACTGTATCGCTGAGTTTGATGGGAGATTTTTTGCGCCAATTAGTCACTTTCTGAAAATATGAATTGTTTGAAACTTGATTTAAATGGGAAATCTATCTCCATGGTTTATATTTCACAATCTTTTACTGAACAATGAAAAGTATAAAGAAATCAAAATGGTTATTTAATTTCGCAGTTTATGAGGAAGATTCTATCTTATAACATGTTGCTCAGAAACGCAATTAAATTAAATCTGTCTGTTAATTTTAATTATTATTTTTTCGATTTCAATATTAAATAAATGGATATAAAAATATATTTTAGAAAAGAACGATTTGATTTTTCTTATAACATTTTTGACTGGATAATATCAATTACGGTCTTCAGGTTTAAACGTTATTATTATTGATATTTTCGGTGATTATTGATTCAGGGATTATTGATATTTTCAATTACTGTGCAATTGTTTTATTATGACAAAAATTGTTTAAACTCATATATGGCACGTTATACGAGTAATCTTCTACAAATACACCGGTATATCTTCTAATCTACGAGAATATAAGTAGTACAGGTATATTGGCATATGTTTTGATATATATTGGCATATATTGGAATCAATTACAACCTTCTGGTATAAAGAGTACGGGGATTATTGATATTTTCAATTTATTACGTCATCTCTTTTATTTTGGCAAAGATTTTTGAGACTCATATTGTAATACGGGTATTCTTCTACTAACGCACTGGCATATTTTCTAATCTGCGACAATATAAGTAGTACGGGGTTGCGTATATTGATTCAATTCCTTTTTTTGTAAATTTGCTTACAAAAGGGGCCAGGATGTTTTATTCTTCAGATCTGACCGTGAAGATAATTTTGCATAGTGAGAACAGATATTCTTAAACTTCCCTTTAGGAGCAATAAATTTAATATTTTAACAGAATTTGCACATGATTGCGAATTATAAGTTTTTTTATATTATATACTCAGTACGAAGGACGGGTATACTGCTAGTATTTAATAAATATCGTCTGCAACATAAACACGTTGAATTTAAATTCGTTGCTAAGCGACATGATATAATTATCTTCAAATAAATTGGCGGAAAAAATATCATCTGCGTAATACTGCCTCTATGGATAGTTTTGTACGTTTTTTAATAATATCTAGACAACCCCTGGTCCTAAGAACTCGAAACATGGACAACCTTTTAAGTGGGGTCATTCCAAGTCTACTCACGAAATTTCATTAAATTCGTTTTAGCCGTTCTCCAGTGATGATGATACAAACATACAGACAGGCAAATTTTCAATTTTACTTATATAGGGAGTATTCACTGACGTCAAGTTACTCCTAACAACGAGTGCGCAGTTTCGTGCCGGCAAACAAGAAAACGTAATGGTTACATTGGCTAATATGGCAGAGATATACAATTTATATTGTTTTTCATCTAATGAACGAACATTACAAACAGATGCTAATATTTTGCGTTGCTGAGGATCTTCTCGCTATAGATCACAAGCTTTGTAGTCAAAGCATTGATATTTATGGTCGAAAACTAGTTAAGAACATTGGCATGGCTAGTCTGACTGCAAAACGTGACAAATGTAAAGTTTAAATTATTTTGTTTTAGGAAAACATTATTTACAAATGTGGACATAATTTTTCAATGATATATCTATTTTTGATATAATGTGCTAAGAATTTAGCCAATTAACACAGCATATGGTATAAAACAGTATAAAATTTAAAAACACAAATCAGTTCAAACAGATTTATTTAATTACAGCTAATTGCTAGGGTAATGAATTTATATATTTTTTTCGGTAAATAGATTGTAAAGCTGCCCCAACCGGGAATCGAACTCTGGATCTATGAACTGACCCGCCGACGCTCTACCGTTGGGCTACTGGGACGAAATTGTAAGCTCTTATCGCCGAAGTGGACTCTACAAGATACTCTCTAAAAACATATAGACAGAGCTGTTATATTTTATATATTTGGTGAAGTACTAATAGCACTTCGCTAAAAGTATACATCGATATTATAACCATATTAGTTTTCCCTAGAAAATTAAAAGGATTATGTTACAAGATAAATAAATGTAAAATGCTAATATAATGCTTTACTCACCTTTGATAAAGTATAAACTGCAGACGAGATTGTTTTTTATTTTCGCATCTGGTCCAATAGATGAAAGCGAGACAATGATTCACTCCTTTCTTTTTATGGTCAGTTATTCAATTTTGATACTTTTGCTGCTCACAATTCTTGGAAATCGGTAAAATGATATACCGGTATCTCGGACTGTGCATGTACCGCACCCAAAAATTACACACGTAACTATAATTATTAATTATTTTGTCTATCACGCTTATACGACTGTATTAACCTGTGCTACTGGCGAGCAAACATGTTCGCCAGTAAGTCACATGACGTCACATGAATACTTAGCTTGAATCCAGCTTAGCTCGTGACGTCAGATGAATACTCTTTACAGTAGATTAAAAATCTGTCTGTATGCATGTTTGTGTGCATGTCTCATCATCACGGGAGAACAACAGCTGCACCAAAATTCATGAAATTTTGTGTGTAGACTTGGGATAGCACCATTTAAAATATAGTCAATGTTTTGAATTTCTAGGACCAGGGGTTGTCGAGATATTAATAGAAAACTCACAATTAACCCTTCCATAGAAATAGCATTATGTATATGATATTTCTTCCGAAAATTTATTTGAAGAAAAATGCATCATGTTGCTTAGCAACAGAATTAAATCCAATGTGCTTATACAACAGACGATTTTTATGTATTTTTTCCAATTTAAATAATTAAGAAATGTATTTAAAAAAAATATGATGTGGACTGCGCATGACTTATATAATGCAATGAATTTACTTTTTTAACGGTGAAAAAGTGATAAAAACATTCACGGCACAGTGTTTGTTACGTTAAATTGTACATTTGTCGCTTTTCAGGATGACAACGTGTAAAACTATTTCGTACCCAAGTAATTTATATTTTACGCAACTCTAAATTAACAATTATCAATATAGATATCATCCTCAATAAGCAATATAGTCCATATATTTAAATATTTTAATAACACATTTTTCAATTAGGCGTCATTTTCATTAACTAGGCGTCATTTTTGCAATATTGATGATATTTTCGTCAATGTGGGGTTAAATATCGCCAAGTTGGCGGTATTTAGAAGAGCATTCTTATATAATAAAAGATATGTCCATCATATGGCGGAATTAAAAATTTGCAAAACATTGCATCCCATTTGGCGTCATTTTTATCAATTTAGCCACATTTTTATCAATTTGGCAACAATTTCGCGCCAATTCGGAAACATTTAAAAAGTCGCCAATTTGGCGTTATGCCGACGAAATTCGTCGCCAGAATGCCGTCAAACGTTACAGACGGATATATAGGTTATTCTTATGATTTTTCCAAAATATTGAATTTTCATCAATTTGTTATCATTCTCATTGATGTAGAGTCATTCTTATCAATTTGGCGACATTTTCATCAATTTAGCGACATTTAAAAACTCGCCAAGTTGGCGATATTCCGGCAAATTCGTCGCCAAAATTTCTTCAGGCATTATGGTCGGAGAAATAGGTTTTTCTTTTAGTAGATAAACGACTAATGGCATCCAAATACAAAATTATTACCCAAATAATCTTCTCTTATATTCTTTCCAAGATATTAAATTTCCATCAATTAGTCTTCATTTTTATTAATTTAACGTCATTTTTATCTATTTGGTGACATTTTTATCAATTTGTCGATATTTTCGTTAATTTGGCAACATTTAAAATTCTCACTAAATTGGCGATATTTAGCCAAATTCTTCGACAAAGTTTCGCCAAGCATTGCGGATGCAGAAACAAGTTATTCTTATAGTAAATATACGACTAATGGCGTCAAATTCGAATGTAATTACCCAAAGCGTCTTCTCTCGTGAATGGAACGAGCTAGAGCTACGAGAATGATGTTAATAAATTTATCGCATAGTATTACATATGAAAAGTGAACTATTTCACAATAGTTGATACTTTTTATGAATTTTATGTGATTTTTTTATTAATTTATTTGAAAAATGTGCAATATCTCGAGAACGGCTCATGCTAGTATTCCAAAACTTTTTTTTTTTTCAAATGGCCAAGCACTTTGACCTTCGTCATTCGCCTTTATTACAGCGGCCAGAGTGGGAACCATTTAGCCGTTCATTGACGTTGCCCCAGGCCCACCAGAGGGGTGCGACAGAGGGCGGCAGAGGCGCACCAGAGTATTCTAAAACTTATATCAATCGTTTTCTAATAAAAAATTATATAAAAATATTTATTTATATAACTTTATTGAATGTATTAATTTTTTGATGATTTTTTAAAAAATTTCATTTCAAAATATAAATAAGTTCTGTACATTCGATTGCGTGTAAAAACAATAGGCTTCCAGTATTCACTAATTGTGATTTTTGTACCAAATTTTGTTCGAATCGCTTCATTCGGTCTTGAGATATCGTATCCCCAGTCTCACTGACACATACGCACACACACAAACATCATCTCAAAAATGTCTGATTCGTGTTCAGTTATACTTGAAACATGTCCTCCCATCGAAAACTCGAATTCAAATTTTCAACCACGTCACAATACTTTTATTATACATTATACTATGTATATCAGGAAAGTAATAAATTTTATCGAAATTGCATATTTGACTGGATTGTATTAGTTATAGCCTCTTCATATTTAAGGATTACAGGAATTATTAATATTTTCAATTTCCCGCTTCATCTACATTATTTTGGCAAATATTTTCCAAGCCCATATATTTTTTTTTAACCAATAGTTGAAACAGAAGGAAAATGGTACGGATATAATACCATCTTGGCACTTTTATTAACACTTTACAACAAAGTTGAAAAGTGTTTATGACTTTGTTTTGCATACATTAATCAATTTCATAGCAATTTCATATTGACATATATTGATCCAATGTCATATGTTTTGTAAATTTGTTTACAAATCCAGCAAAAATGTTTTATTCTTCAGATCAGTCAAAAAAGAAAATTTTGTACAGTGAGAACGGATATTCTTATATTTCCTTTTAAGAGAATTAAATTAAGTATTTTCATACAATGTTTTGAATAACAGTGTCATTTTGAATACTATAGGAATTTGCACAGAATTGTGAATTTTAAGTTTCTTTATATTGTATATTTTGTATAAAACATGGGTATACTTCAAATCTAAATTATGTGTGTATCAGAGAAATGCAGGAGAAATAACTGAAGTTTAAAAACGTGTAGAACTTTATTATCGTTCAGAATATATTCATTGCATTACAGATATATCTTAATATGGAATATTAAATTAATAAATTTCCCGTTTACGGTCTTACATCAAATAGTTTTACATTATATCATTTGTTATATCCAAGTTCTACCCTTATACGCTTCAATTTATTCTTTTAACATGTACATCAATAGATTTGTATATCCAGGGAGTAAGTTGCACATTAAAATGAAAAATTGGCTGTCGCGTGCGGCTGTTAGAATCACGCATTAGAAGATAAAGAATCGGGTACATAATCATCGACTAGATTAGATAATTTTGATGAATTATAACTCAATTTTCGGCTTCATAATAATTTAACTAAGTTGTTATTAGCAATATGTTTCAATGCTTGCAAATGTCTATAATTTCATATACAATAGAAAAGTAATATTTAACTGTTCAGAGTGCCAAAATTAAATTATCAAACACAGAAGTTTTATATCAAATTTTATGTAAAAAATATCTTTCCCAGAAAAATTATTTTTGCTTTTATTATTGCATCAATATATTTGAATGAATAAATTTCAAAAGTTCTGAAAAAGTTTGGGGGACCATAAGAAATTAAATTATTTGTAGAAAAACAGTTAACTTTTTAACATTAAATGTATAGTAAAGTACATTTTTCGAATTTCTTTCTGTGTTTTAACATTATTTTAATTTATGAAACAATAAAAACCTTTTTATTTACAAAACATCATTACGTGGAAATATAAAATAACAAGATTGTGGTGTCCAAAACTTACACACACACAATGTGTGTGTGTGTGTGTATACAAGGTGATTACAAAAAGATGTGCCAAACTTTACGAGGTGGTAGCCAAACCAAGTATTTTTCCTCATAATTTACCGGGTTGGAAAAGAAATGTTAAGGCACCAGTGGGCTCTTAATGGTGAAATCGATGAGGTGAGGCGAAAACACAAGAGAGAATGAATTAGAATGACATTAATTAAATAATAATTACAGTAATAGCTCAAAAGAGCGACCGCCAACCTGAATGCACGTCCCACAGAGGAGATGGAGGAATATAATAATATAAGCGAATCCAAATATAAGCAAATCCGTCTCAAAAGCAGAAGTAATAACATTCCATATCTTGGTTTATTACCAAAGTTTCATATATCACCTGTAGCTTTTCGAACTATTACTAGTGGGCTTAATTCTTACCTTACTAATGCTGATAAAATATTACAAAAAAATTTAAATGAAATCTCTTTGTCAGATGGCATCTCTAATAATAGGCATATTGTAAAAAATAGTTTCGAATTAGTTAAGAAATTAACAAGAACGATCAATCATGCATAAAGCATTGATTATAAAACACTTCCAACTCTAATTTTATTTAAACATCTCTAAAATGCGATACATTCAGCGATAATATTTTCAGAATTATCCCAATACTGCAATAATTAATTATATTTGAACATTTAAAACTTCATCGAAAAAAAAAAACTTGATTCAAATGACGTCATCGAAATATAAATCGCCTGGCTCTCTGTGTAAAAGCAGTAAATATTTCATTTATACATTTTTATTTCATTCATCGCAGTATTACAATAATTTATGCTATTTAAACTTAAAACCATGGAAGTAAAATAAATTTAACTCTATGCATAAAACTTCATCGAAGAAGTTTGACATTAAATCGTCTGCTTCTCTATGTAAAATCAATGAATGTTTCATTCATATCATCTATATGGCAGACTCCTAAGCAAAATAATTTTGCGTTAAAGAAATTCAGCAATTCTTATACAACCTCATCTTACATCCTAATCTGTTTACATTCTCCATAAGGGAAAATTAGGTTTCTTTGTAGAAATAATCAAAGTTTGATACTCATTTAAACTCAAATACATTGTAATTGTGATGTTTCAGAAAACAGATGCACAGAAATTAAGCAAAAATAAAACGGTTTTAGGACAGATATGACGATAAATATAAATTAAAAAGAATTTTAAAAATCACGATTTTGACACAAGACGTATGCCATATTTTATTTTGAAGTAGATCACGTGACCTCTTCATATAATGGTCACGTGATCTCTTCATATAAAGGGTTTAATTATTATTTTAATTTTTATTTAACAAAAATACTGAATATTTTTTGTTGCAGTTGTTTTTGTATATTTTATGGGATAATGTAAATCTCTCCTAAAACTTTCGAAGCAATTTGTGAATTTTACATTTGCTTAAGAAATGTTTGAAAAATTACCTACATGATTTTAAGTTTTTAAGTAAAATAAATTATTGTAGTATTGTGATAATTTTAAAAATATCGGCGCTGAATGTAAGGAATGTAAAAAGGTTTGTGAATGAAATTTTCACTGCTTTTAGATAGAGAGCCAGGCGATTTATGTTTCGATGACGTTATTTGAATAAACCTCATTTATTTTTGTTGAAGTGTTCAAATATAATGAATTGTATTGTGATAATTTTAAAAATATCACCACTGAATGTATCGCATTTTAGAGATGGTTAAATAAAATTGCATTGCAGTTGGAAAGTGTTTTGTAATCAATGCTTTATGCATGATAGATCTTCCTTGTTAATTTATATTTAGTGTTTTATCCGTCCTAAAACCGCTTAATATTTGCTTAATTTTTGTGCATCTGTATTCTAAAACAACGCAGTTATAATATATCTGAGTTTAAATGATCATCAAACTTTGATTATTTCTACAACGAAGCTTAATTTTCACTTATGGAGAATGTAAACATACGAATCTGTAAGATGAGTTGTATAAACATTGCTGAATTTCTTTAATTCAAAATTATTTAGCTCTGGAGTCTGCAATGTAGCTGATATGAATGAAAAATTCATTGATTTTACATAGAGACGCAGACGATTATATAGCAAACTTTTTCGATAAAATTTAAATTACTTTTACTTTCAAGGTTTTGGGGTTTTAAGTAAAATAAATTATTGTGATGAATTGAGCGAATGGAAAAAAGTGTATGAATAAAATATTTACTGCTTTGTCATAGAGAGCCAGGGGATTTATATTTCAATAACGTCATTTGAATAAAGTTCATTTTTTTCGAGGAAGTTTTAAGTTTTCGACTATAATAAATAGTTGTATTATTGTGAAAATTTTAAAAATATTACCACTGAATGTATCGCATTTTAGAGATGTTTAAATAAAATTGCATTGCAGTTGGAAAGTGTTTCATAATTAATGTCTTATGCATGAGTGATCTTTCTTGTTAAAAAATTAATTTCACTCTCTATAAGGATTATATTCAACATGGTGGTTCTATTTTTAAGCAACAGTATGGTATACCTCATCATTATTGGGTAATCTATTTTTACTTCTGTGAAAAAAACTATAATCAAAGGTTGCATAATTTGCTCATGTATAGATATTTAGATGATATATTATGTGTATCCCATAATAATAATCCTTTTGCATTAAACTTTTATCCTAATAATTTACAATTAAATACCAGTAATATTGACTCTAATGTGCCAAACTTTTTCGATTTACATTTAGATTTACAAAATTGTAATCTGGCTATAAACTTATATGATAAAAGATTACATTTTAACTTCAATACCTCTAAAATTCAACACTTTGACTCTTGTTTGCATATATCAGTGTTTAGAAATATTATATGAAATCATGTTCTTAGAATCAAAAGCAGATGACAAATATAAATTAGCACATTTTATAGAATTATTAAATACTGCAACCAATAATGCATATCCTCTCACTTTCGTAATTAAAATTATCAACTCAGTGTATCAACTACCACTCAATAACAAAGACTACATTCCCAAGTATGGCGGCTAATAAATTAAGAAAAAACACAAAAAACTAATTATTATAATTTTTTAATTACATGATTATATAAAAATGTAAAATAAACAAATAAACTAAAATAAAAATTTAAAAAACAATAAATTTGAAAATAAGATACATAAATATTTAATATTTTGGAAATTATTTTCTTAAAAAATACGTAACATTAGCCAGTTTGATACCACGATTTGAGCCCTTTTTAATGGTGTTTCTGGCATACTCGTTCATTCATTTCTTCTGTAAATCACTTGCTTAGTAACTTTTTTCATCTATGATTCCTGTTCATCCTGTTTTATTTATATGGGTGATTGTTCTGATCCGTACTCTAACTCACTGGACGGGTTTTAGAGAAGGTCACTGTAACCGATTGTTCTACCCCCACGGTTTATTTCGTCATACTTCTTCTGGATGCTTCTCGGCCTTTTCATTCAGTTACGGCTGCTCGCACTGAGACGTGTACGATGGGTTGCTGCCTCATGGATTATGGTAATGCTTGATTTCCTATTTTTTTCTATTTTTCAATTCTTCCTCTTTTAATGCTTGTAGTCTGTGAATTTGGATTTAGAGTAACTTACTATTGCCAATTCTGAAGCAAGCATGTGTTTGGGTTAATTAAAGTTAGATGCTCAGACCTGAGGAAAAGTCTAGTCTAATTAATCTTCAAAATTAAGCCAGTGCTGCATATTTCTTTTTTCGGCATTGTGGCCGTGGTTTAATTGCCTTGTTGATTTTAATATTTCGTAATTTCTAAAATTGGTTGGACTCTCTCTAATACATATATATTAAATTATATATATATATATATATTATATACATATATATATATATATATATATTTATATATGTATTTATATATATATTATATGTATATATATATATATATATATATATATATATATATATATATATATTTATATATATTTATATATATATATGTATATAATATATATATATATATATAATTTAATATATATATAAATATATATATATATATATATATATATATATATATATATTCCAAAAAAATACCTAAGTATAGAAAAGCAAATAATGAATGTGAAAAACGAAAAGTATCACAAGTGGCCGGGGGGAGTTGTGACCCCCACTCTCCGGTTAAGCAATGCTTTATGCCATGGCGACACTCCCGGAAGCCGATACTTATACATGGAATGGCCTTAATGCCATTAATAGCTTCAAAACTATTTTTAATAACTGCATAAGAGTCCCATTAGATTTCGACCTGTAACAATAGGATATAGGTCATACTTAACCAATGCAAACAAAAGGTTACTCATGGTGCTCAGGCCTGTTATTGCAGATCTTAAGAAGCAGGGATCTTATTTTATTAAAAATAGTTTTGAAGCTATTAATAAATTAAAGAGCATACCGCATGATGTGGTGTATAAGAGTTTTGATTTTAGCGATCTTTACAATAACATTGATATAAATGATTTGCTTAACATAGTGATAGACTTATACTATACACATAAATTGCATTTATTGATGTCGCTGACTAGGTATACAGCATTGGTGAGACTGGTACTTTTCGAAACAGTACTATACTACGGTATAGGCTATTACAAGCAGATTAAAGGTATCCCAATGGGGGGAAGTTGTTCTTCGGTTCTAGCAGACATCTACCTCGATAAGTATGAAACAGGTACCCATATATTAAATGAAATGGTCTACATGAGATACGTCGATGATGTGATTTTGAGTTGTAGTGTTACAGATTTCAAAATAGATTTTAGTTTTTATCCACAAACTTTAAACCTAATAGAAACTCCTAGCAATTCAGATGAAAGTTTAAATTATTTGGACTTATGCATAGTTAAAGACAATAATAAAACTTATTTCAGAATTTTTGATAAAAGAAAGGATTTTAAATTTAAAATAAACTTCATCACACCTTGGTCAAGTAATTTACATAAAAATGTTTTTCGTAATATTATCATTAACCAATTAACTAGAAATAAACGATTGAATAGTAGAGAGTATGATCAAAAGCATCACGATGCAGAGTTTATAAATGAAGCTGTAAAACACGGTTACTCCATGGGTTTTGTAATTAAAATACTTTCAGAATTCACTGGGTTAACTGTAACTGAATGTAAGGGCAAATATTTAAACAGTTGAAACATTGTCATTGAATAGCGACGACTCGCGAGTATTGAGTATGGTTATTTGTGAAGTGGCCTACAAGTTGGAGTTTTATACATCGGACAGTTTTGGTAAGAATTTTGGAATTTGTTGAGACGGGTTATATCGGCACGTTCATTTGTAGGCACATTGAGTGAATTGAATAGTTTTTCGTGTGTCATCCAAATTGTATTTTTGAATTTTTGCTGTGGGTTTCTGCTGTTCGGTAATTGATGGTATTAAGGCCATTCCATGTATAAGTATCGGCTTCCGGGAGTGTCGCCATGACATAAAGCATTGCTTAACCGGAAAGTGGGGGTCACAACTCCCCCCGGCCACTTGTGATACTTTTCGTTTTTCACATTCATCTTTTGCTTCTCTGTACTTAGGTATTCTCTTTGGAAAATATATTTGTAAATGTGTACAAGGGCAGCTTAGCGCCATGTTTGCATATTTTACGTATGAGAAATTTTTTTTCATGTAGCTATCTCAGAATACTTTACATTTATAAATTATATTGTTGTTGAAGGTATAAGCAGCGTAGCGCTATAGATACAATAACATTGTTTATGCATAGGAATTTGGGTTGTGAAGAGAAGGTTCACTCAGTGGG